>CM048045.1:10035000-10420000 GCA_026259375.1 Verasper variegatus
TAGCTGCATGTGCCAGCACTACATTAAAGCTTTGATATATGACACATTAGCTTACAGCACATTGAGCATATTAGTGAGTGTGTAATATTCTAAACAAAGGCTGTGCCAGAAATCCATATAACAGACAGTTACTCTGTAGTGAGCAGTACATTGAGATCATCATCTGTCATCACTTTTGTTTTTGCTACTCTAAAAGATGTAATGCATTGCATTGTGGGATTGTGGCAGAAATCGTTGTACATGCAATGGAGGGATTTTGAGATTAAGTTGCAAAGTGAATGATGGTATTTGTGTCTTATTCTTCTGTAATTGTTTGTAGTTTTCAGATCTTGTTCAAGCCCTTAAAATGATCTTAAAGACAAGTTTGTATTGATGTTTCCTTGGGTGTATATAAAGACGGACGACGTGTCTCCATTTCCTCCTGTTATACAAAAATAAAGCTGAAATATCACTGATGCGAGTGCCGCCATCTGTGATCATGGTGAGGACCAATCATGAGTGAGTGGCAGCTGTCAATCATGACATATCACCCAGTTTTTATATCAAGTAACAAATTTAAACCAAACCTACTGGAAAGATTATCACTTGAACAAACAGCAGTGTGATAAATCATATTTGATTTCTTTAGTTTTTTTAGACTTTTTAGTTTAGTCCTCTCATCTATTATCATGGAGGAGGCAGGGTTTATAACCTGTATTGCGATCAGCCACCAGGGGGGGATCAAGAGGATTTGGCTTCACTTTTTTTGGGAACTGTCACGTCGTCCATCTTTATAAACAGTTTATGGCCTCCTGCAGCTTCACATGTTCCATTTCAATCACCTAGAGTTAGTCTGTTTGTTGAACAGTTTCTGACCCTGTGAAAGCATTTGTTCCATGCTTCATCTTTTCAGCTTTACAGTCCACTTTGTTTCCCCCAACAGAGGAAGCAGCAGGAGCTGGGGGACATGATGGATCTTTCATCCTACCTGCTGAGGCCCATCCAGAGGATCAGCAAGTACAGCCTCCTGCTGCAGGACATGTTGTCTCTGGCCGGCTCATACAGACCAAAAGACATGATCCAGGACACACTTCTCGAATCTTCTGTGTGCGCACAAAGTGTGTGTGGCCAGGGTGTGTCTGTGCCTGATCTGACGAGCAGCGAGAGGGAGCGGGAGAGGTCTGAGATCCAGGCTGCCGCCGACCTGGTTCGATTTCAGATGCGTCACGGCAACGATTTGCTCACAATGGATGCCATCCAGGACTGTGATGTAAGATACTGAAAAGTTAGATCAGACATTGTTAATATACAGAAGTTAAATGAAGTTAACCGTCTTTTCCTTTCTGCTCTGCGGCTGCTCTCCTCTGTTCTCTCAGGTGAATTTGAAAGAGCAGGGCCAGCTGATTCGTCAGGATGAGTTCACAGTTTTCTTTAGGAAGAAGAAATGTGTCCGCCGCATCTTTCTGTTTGAACATCTCGTCCTCTTCAGCAAGACCAAGAGGACAGATGTCGGCAATGATGTGTATGTCTACAAGCAGTCATTCAAGGTCAGCACAGAGAAAGCCTTGATACTCAACCTTCATGTATTGACATATTTACTTCTCAAAGTTCTGAGTTACACTTCAGTCAGACATTTGAAGCTTCCAGCATTTAAAGGTATCTAGTGGAGACATGACATGTCGTTGTGTTTTCTCTTCCAGACGAACGACATTGGGATGACCCATAACTCTGGTGTGAGTGGCCTGTGTTTTGAGATCTGGTTCCGCAGAAGGAAGAGCGAGGACACCTACACCCTGAAAGCCTCCAGCATGGAGGTGAAGAAAGCCTGGACCACCGACCTGGAGAGGATCCTGTGGGATCAGGCCACTCACAGCAGAGGTTGTTAAAACAACAATATATATTTTCTTTCGTTTAGCAGTGCTTTGTAGATCTAGAAAACATATTGAGAATATACTTCATGTTCCAGAGCTTCGTATACAGGAGAGGGTGTTTATGGGAATGGCCGGCAAACATTTCATGGACATTCAACCCAGCGATGCTGCGATTTGTGACCGTGCCGTCAGCTGTGTCCTGCCTGGGAGAAGTAAGGAGCTACACACACTACATTTTACACTTCAGATCAATCTTAGGTTTTCTGCCACCTTGGTCCAAGCTGAAATGACTTTTCATCTTGCGCCATCCTCAGGTCAAAATTTTATTTTTTTCTAAAACCTTCTGATTCCCATCAGCCTCAGCTGTACTTTGTTTTGTGATCTTGTGCTCATATGCTTAACTAAAATGGTGAACACGGCCGCAACATTCCACCATCTAAAATCTGCAGATTAGCATTGTCATCATAGACTATCTATAAAGATGGACGACACATCTTCACTTCCTCCCACTGTCCAGAAGTATCGAGGATACAAACGCTGCCAAGTTGGGCATCTATGCAGTAGCACTTTGGGCAAGGAGCTGAGGTAGTGAGGTCACGATGATGCACACAGTCGACCAATCTCGAGTCAGTCTTAGCTGTCAATCATGACATTCCACTCTGTATTTATAGCATCAAATAACTAATTAAAACCAAATTTGAGAAAAAAATTCTTTAACATGAGATTTGACTTTTTAGTTTGGTCCATGTCTCATCCACTAACATGGAGGAGACAGAGCTTGTGACCTATACTGCACCCAGCCACCAGGAGCTGCCATGTCGTCCATCTTTATTGACAGTCTATGCTTGTCATTGTGAGCAGAGCATGTTAGCATGTTGACATTAGCATTTAGCCTCACTGAGCCGCAATGGAGGCTGATTCTGTTTCTTTTACCTTAATTACCTTTTGACAGATTATAATTCAAAATGTTAAAACTAAGTAAAAGCTTTTAAGTATTTCTCAAACTGGCTAACAAAGTAACTACATTTAACAAGTGTATTTGTGAAGTAACTGCAGGTCATGCTTGTGTCCTCATTGCTCACTGACCCAGCACATCATTATCTATGTGTGTTGTCAGTCCCTGTGGCGTGTTGTTCTCACAGGGGTGTAGACTATCCACGGCCACACTCCATTGGCTCTGGCAGCACGGCCTCCACCACCCTCAGCCAATCGTCTTCCTCCTCTGGCCGGGGCTCGCTGCCCCCTGCTGGATATCCCGGGAACCAATCGCAGGGATTGGAGACCGGTCCAGCCATCTGCTCCTTCCCTGAGGCAGTGACTGACAATGAACTCAACCATCAGCATCTTCATCAGCATCTTCATCGTAACTGTGAGCAGTGGAAAACTCAACATCCTCTCTGTGAGCTTTTTAAATAGTTTTTGGAAGACAGAGGTGTCTGTTGGCTGTTGTAGTCTTTTAGAATCCATTAATGTTTCAATGAACATTGTGTGAAATTCAAATATGAGAAGGTCTTTGTAAAGTCACTGTAGATCTGTTAATTTTGGCACTCTCTGGTGGTAGCAACAAGAATGACACATGCAAACAGCAAGAAATGCACTCCCACTGATTTGTCCCCAGTCAATCTACTCAGTGTCTGGACGTTGTTACAGAACTTGACCTGATCAAATTGGATAAATGTTCTCATTCTGTCAAAAAATGCACAAACTTCAGCCTTTTCTGTTTCTCAAAGTGTTTGTGTTTCTGTGTTTAGTGGACAGCACCGAGTCATCTGGGGAAAACATCAATGTCTTGAGCAGCTCGGACCCCAGCTGCCTGTCTGCCATTGGTGGAGAGGCAGTGGAAAACTCCTCCTCCTCGTTCATGTCCCAGAATTCAAAGCCCCGCCCACCACTGAGTCGGACACCTAGCCTGAGGAGAAACAGCTCACCGGTGATCATCAGAAAGAAACCGGGTGTCGCACCCAAACCTCAGCATCTAGCTAATGCCCAGGTACAAGTGAATCTATGATAATGAAATCTAGTAAATTGATATACGTACAAGCTGATGGCCATGGTCTCAATCATATGGGGTTCTGTTAATAAGTCTTAAAGTTTGAAAAAAAGGTTTAAAAACTTGCTCACGAATGAATTAAAGGACAAATGTGTGGTATTTATTGCAACCAATTGAATATCTCGTACGCTATCCTCCCCTTCCAAGCCTGTAGTAGGAGAACCTTGGTTAAAGTAAAATCGTGGAGGGTCCTGTCCTCTCTAGAGCCAGTGTTTGGTTTGTCTGTTCTGGACAACTGTAGAAACACGAGGGGTGCAACATGACCCAGTGGAAGAGCCGCTCTCTATATAGATATGAACGGTTCATTCCAAGCTAATAACATTACTAATAAAAAACTATTAAGTCATGAACATAATAATGATTATTGTATTCACTTTCCCCCTAAATCATACACAGAGGTATTTTAATAGCACATCTTTGTGTTTGTTATCTTGCATTTCAGAGTGAAGAAATTGTAATCGTAAAATCAACAGAAGTTTAACCCTGGATTCCCTACAGAAGGTAAATATGTCCTCAATTAAATTTAAAAAACAGTCATATTGAAAGTATATAAAGCAACACAACTGGTAAAGAGGTTATTCTGCATCTTAATTGTGAGCCTCTCCTTGACAAACTTAAAAGGGAGAAACAATATATACATAATTTATTTATTTGATTATACCAAATTTGAGCCTACATGTGTATGAATACCTGACCTACTATTTCTATAGTTATTTTATTCAAGAAACGAATCACATTTTAAAAAAAAGTACAATGTTTCCTGAATTAATCCTCTCTACTAAAAAAAATAAAAATGATCTGTTTGTTTTTAACAGTGCTTTCTATCGAGCTGACATGAGTCATTATTATTATCAGTGAACAATTTGTGCTTTAAATATTGTTGCAGATTTGTGGACGGCTGGAGCCATTCAGTCCTGCACATCTTCTGGTCTCTGATGGAACTAGAGGGCGCTCAGAGACCATGTACCTCCACTCCGCTATAATGCAAAGTGAGAGAAAAAAATCCTGGATTTACGGCAAAATTGGTCCGATCCTTCCATCCAGTTTTCGTGGAAATCTATTCTGTAGTTTTTGCATAATCCTACTGACAAACAAACAATTAAACCAAAGGACAGGGAAACACATCGTGTGGCCACCCAGTCATGAGACGCAGCTTTGTGTGGTCACATGTTCTGGTTTGCCTGCCATTACAACACATTACATACAATCTTAACCAATATTCACAGAATATGTGTCTTTGTCCACAAAAGGTGCCTGGGTTCTTTGCTGCAGCAAAAATATTTCCATCCTCAGCCATGTTTTTTCATTTTAATATTGAACCAAGCTGAAGATGAAGATTAAACATGAAGAACATAGTTTATTGACGTACTCAGCATATGAACCTGTTTTTGTGTTCAGTGAACTAACCATGTGTTTTTATGTGGTTAGCTGTCATCTGTCATCACATGTTTACTGACTATACTGTTGTTTAGAGTGAAACATGTTCTGCATATACATACATGAGTATCAGGTATATGTGTCATGCTACAATAACACAGAATGAAAGAGTTTGTGGTCAAGGGATACATTTGTAATGCATGCTGTTGGATCTTTTGTACTGTATAGTCTGTACAGTTATCAATGAACAGTGAGAGGCGGTTATCGTGGTGATCAGTACCTTGTCACTCAGAGCTATGGCATCTGTATTTGAGAGAAAGAGAATGCACTTCAGTTCTGAGACAAACATGAAGTGTCTCTTTGTGCTGCTGTGCTACTTTTCATTTGATTTACCTGCAGGCAAAGTGTTGCTAAAGAAGCATTTGTATCAGCTGGGCTATAAATGTTTTGTTTACGAGATCACAAGGGAAACTGAGGTTCAGTTCATGGCCAGAGCTGTGAAGTGGTCACGAGCCCAGGACTGGCTGCAGACCCAGACCCAGACCACAGTAGTTCTATATTTAGACGTTTATCAGGACGGACAGACCACTGGCTCACGTGTTTTCACATCTGGATTTGAACTATTTCAGTAATTCATTCTCTTCATCAAAGAAGCAACACAACAACTACATATTAACAGACAAAATATGGCCGTACGCCTACAGGCTTCCTGTTATTAAGGGTCCACTAATTGTTTCATACTCATCAATGTTCCAGCTTCACCCACATGAAAATGACCATTACAGAAAAGGTGTTTCTCTGATTATTTAAATACATTCTGTTGTATTTTGTTTGTTGTCTTTATTTTTTAACAAGTTATTGATGGAAGGCATCACTTTTGTTTTTGTTCATGCAAAATGTACAGTATGCAAATGATGACTGGATCTTTGACGGTCACAATGGTGACTTTTATTTATTTTCCTAAAAACCACTGATTTTTAAAGACCTGGAAGATCCATGTGTTTTCTGTTCTCTGTAACTTTCTTAATTTATGACTTCTCCTGTTTGTGTAAATGCAGAGTCGGTGCAGTTGTTTTTTTCTTTCTTTCTTTCTTTCTTTTGTTGGATTGTTTTAGTGGAATTTAGAGAAGGTTTTGTTTGGTTTCTTCCACTTAACTCTGCACCACCTTTTGGAGATGATGTGACAGGCTGCATGAGGATGTGGCACCAGAGTGATGACGCTTCACTTCCTTATTCCACAGAGTAATTCCTCAGACAGACAGACACTTGTTTCAAAACTTTTAATTGCCATTGTGCAGGTTTTACTTTGGCACATACACACTGCCCAAAATAGCAATCTGGGTTTTTTTTCTTTTGATCTGCAAAAGTGCGTGATAGTAAACTGGATATAGTCATGTTGCAGTTTCATGACCTTTTTCACAACATCCTCCAGTAATAAAAAAAATGAAAGCGAAAAACTCATGCTGACTTGACAAAAATGTGTGAAGTAATTTTCTGCCTTTCAAAGCAAAGAAACATTGAAACAACAAACAAGTTTTCACAGTTGGACATGTTCCTGTTTTGCATTATAACATTTAAGCAGTTATGACTCATTTTGAATTGCAACCTTTGTTTATGTTGCATCATACAGTAATGTATGGCATAAATAAGCCATGTTCAAAATATTTTGGGGGTGGATTCTTTTTTATATTTATAGAGAACTAAATGTTCTCTATAAATATAAAGCTGTATAGAATGGGGTCCATTAGTTGTTATGTTATGCTATATATTTTTTGATTCATTCATTTATTCAACCTTTATTTTAACTTGGAAACACATTGAGATAGAGACCTCATTTGTAATAAGTGCAGAAAATACACAAAACATTCCAAGACAACACAAACAAGTAACAGTAAATTTGCAAAGAGCAATAACAAAAATAAAAGCCTCAGGAATAAATACAATGCATACAATTACATTTGAAGCAAATTAATCAATTAAAACAGGAATATTTATTTGAAGTATTTAAAAAACTTATCAAAACTTTAACAGTGACTGTTCAGTTGCTTACAAAGGAACAATTTTGGTTACATGAGTTGTGAGTATTTCAGCAGAATTGTATTCACAGTTGCCCTAAAGGCTGCGGACAAATAGGAGAATAAAGAGGAAGGGGCGTCTCTTTCCACGCCCTGACTAAAAACAGAATTAGTGATGTGAGGACTAGACAGATGGGGGGGGTGTCTCCGATCCGGTTTCACATGCTACAAATATCCTTCAGGGGTCGTTATACTACAGGGGCATTGGCCAATAATCACAGGCTGAAGCTGAAGTGTCACTGTCCAGAGGCCAAGAGAGAAGGACTTTGCTGCAGACATGAGTCAAGGTAAGGGAAGAAAAATAAATTATTTCTGTTTAATTTTGTAGTTTGCATGTTTTCAGTGAATTGTATTAAAGTGCAGATGCTGTTTTCTCAGTGTTACTCAAGAGTCAGATGACTAGTAAGTATCAGATAGAGAGTGGTGTGTGAAATGTAATGAGCAGGAATGGTGGATGACATTAGATACTGTGGAGGTGAGGGGGCTGGGAGAGCACCCTCACCTGCACCACAGAGGATCAATCAGTGCAGGTGAGAGCTGTTAGCTGATTGGTCCTCGTGCTTAAAAGGCAGCGTCTGTGCTGCCTCACGGAGGAACTCGGACACGAGAGAGGCGCCCGGACACGAGAGAGACGCCCGGACTGAGCTGGAAAGCTAGTCTACTTTCAGTTGAGATTTATTTATGTTTGTTAAAAGGCTGTCTGACTGAATAAAGTATGTTAGACAGCAACACTGGTGTCTCTGGCTGTGTGTGGGAGAGCCCCGTGGCAAGGTCGACTGCCACAGATACAGTCCTGCTCACCATTATTGGCACCCGAGGAGTTTACGTACACAATGTGGAATATCTCCTGAAAAAAATGAATCAAGTGAAACAACTTTTTTCTGTAGAGAATTTGTGTTTGATACGAAAGAGCAAATGATAAACAACAATTTTAAACAATGGGGGGGGGAATAGAAAAACTTAAAGCTAGCTGTGTCACTGATATTGGCACCGTTTGCTGTAAATCAGTATGGAAACACATGACTCACCTGTGGTGAATCACCTGTGATAAATTGTCTGTGCCCATGTGACATTAATTAGCCAATGGATGATGACTTCCGTGTTTTCCAAAGGGTATAAGGCCATCTTCAAAGACCTTGGTATCCCTGTTTCAACAGTGCGTAATGTTATTAAGAAGTTTGCATGGAACTGTCAAGAACCTCCCTGGACGTGGGGGAAAGAGTAAAATTGATGAGAGAAGTCTTCGAAGGTTGGTGCGAATGGTGGAAAAAACACCACGTCAAACATCCAAAGACCTGAAGGCCAACCTGGAACAGTCTGGGGTCATGGTTTCAACAAGTATCATACGCCGCACACTAAACCAAAATGGCCAGCAATGAGTCCTGATCTCAATCCGATTGAAAATCTTTGGGGTGAGCTTGAACAAATTGCAAAGGAAGAGAAAATGAGAAGTGCAAGAAGCTTATAGATGGCTACAAGAAACGTTTGGAGGCTGTCATCACTGCCAAAGGGTGTGCAACCAAATATTAAAGAGGGGTGCCGTTATTGCTGCACATGATGTTTTTTTTTCTGTTTCTTCTTTGAAATTACAATATGCAAGTTGAAAAAACAATTTTCTTTGTTAAATTACTTTGGACCTCCAATTAAAAGATCCTGATGATATAAATTTGGTACATTTCCATTTATTTCTGAAGATATTGTACAGGTTATGCAAAAAATTAAGGGGTGCCAATAATGGTGAGCAGGACTGTATGTTAGATCAAGGGACATTGAGGAACACTGTATCTGTCTTGATGATTTCCAGTGATTTATCATTTGTGAAGATATTTTGATAAAGTTATCAAGGTGCTTTTTTTCATGTGTTAAAAATGTAAATGTTTTCACTCTCTCTACAGTCATGGACATTGAGCGCTGTGATCTGAACATTAAGAGCAACAGCAGCAGCCATCATACAGAGCCGTATGGAGAGGAGCGTTTGATTGTCAGGAGGGGACAGCCCTTCGTCATCACTTTACATCTGAAACCTGGCAGCAAAGACTTCAATCTGAGTGACACAAGCTTCTCACTCATCGTAGAAACAGGTGTGTGACTTGGTTTAGGGATTTGTGTGTGTGTGGTGTGTGGGCGTGGGCGTGGGCGGGCGGGCTGCTGCAGTGGATTTGCACGTGTGTCACTCATCTGGACATAGATTTGAGACAAGATAATATGAATTTGACTTTATTTATAAGTGACATTTTTATAAAGGTAAGAGATAGTAAACTAATTCTAAACCTAAAGTTGCAATAGAAAGGCGTAATGACAATGATACTAGGGGAAAATGTAATATGGAAGTAATGCACGTGATATTGAACGTAATAACTGCTAAACATACTAGATTTGCACATCAAAAGTTATATTGCACATTTTTAAAAAAACTACCATTGTAATGGTGTTGGCATTATTTTTCTCAGATTTACTGTTTGTGTCTCTCCAGGTCCGTTGCCCAGGAAAGAATCAGACACCAAGGTCACGTTAAATCTCCGTGACTCCACAGTGGATGATGAATGGAGCATGTCTGCTATAAAAGATCCCTCTGGAAACACAGTGTCTGTGTCCATCAATTCCTCCCCCAACAGTCCCATAGGAGTTCATTCTCTGACTCTGGACCAGAAAGGACAGAGGACTAGTTTAGGACAGTTCACTCTGCTTTTTAACGCCTGGTGCTCCAGTGAGTACATAATGATTTGTGTTCCACATTGTGTTGTGTTGCTCCAGCAGCTTTTATTTCTCTTTTCTGTAAGAAGCCTTGTGGTTGCGTCACTAAGCGTAGAAATAGGATCTATTGATTGTCAAAAGCCTATAGCTCAGCAATAGTAACCCATCTAAACACTGATACTATCATGCTTGTTCTGAATGAGTCTGTGCTGATTCACAGGAGACGCTGTTTACATGCGCAGTGAGACAAAGAAGCAGGAGTATGTCTTAGCGCAGCATGGGCAGATCTACAGGGGAACACATAAACGCATCAAAGGGTTACCCTGGAACTTCGGACAGGTACACGACGTGTTAAACGTTATAGTACAGTCAAATATCCATGAAAATTCTACTCCAAATGAAAACATATAATAACAGTGTTATTGACCAAATAACAATGTAAAATGACTGAGATCTTTATTTGACCCTCACTCGTGTCCATCTTCTGCAGTTTGAAGCAGGAATACTGGATATCTGTCTGAAGATCCTGGATGAAAACCCCAAATTTGTGTCTGACGCTGACAAGGACGTCTCTGCCAGGAGAAATCCCATTTATGTGACCAGGGTGCTGAGTGCCATGGTAGGTGTCCAGACTTTAGTATGAGTTGATACCCTATGTATGTCTTTTGAAACCAGCCTGTGAAGTCTTTATTTTAGCTGTGCAGGCAGCGGTCACCATGGTGAAGCAGAGGACTCTTTCTCTCTCTCTCTCTTAGGGCCTCTCTCCTTTTGAGACCATCCCCTCTCCCCCTGGAAACCTTTGTGATACAAAACTGCAGCAAATAAAGGGAGTTTTTAATGTTCCAAGCACATTAAAATCCAAAGCTGTTCTACAGGGTGTCGTGATTCAGTAGCTGGCACCACTGTGTGTAGTTTATGTGACCAAAAAGATCAGATCCAAGAACTACAATGGCACTCAGTAAGGCATGTACCTCTGCCAAGGCCCAACAGTCCCCTTACTCAAGCTGCACCTAATTTCCCACACTCATAGATACTGGCCGCGTTGGTAGTATTGGTTGACTAGTTTTTGCAAAATCCTGCTAACAAACAAACAAACGCAGATAAAAACAACCTCTTTGGCTGAGGGAACAATGCGCTCTTGATGTATTTTATTGGAGAATATTTGTATTCCAATTTTATAGGTTTTGTTCATAATCTTGTGTTGTTGTTTAAGAGGAAAGAATCCCGAGCACCTTAGGAAATCTTGTACATATTGATTTTAGGAATATAGAAAAGAAATGTTCAGGAGTACACTTGTGGATCCCTCCCATTCTCTTCTGTGACTATAATAAGTTATGATCCCTTAATGGCCCCTCTCCCCCTTGTGTCTCCCCTCTGTCTGTGCCCACAGATCAACAGTAATGATGACAGGGGGGTGCTGGTGGGAAATTGGGGAGAGATTACAAGTGGAGTCCATCCAGGAACGTGGATCGGCAGCGGGGACATTTTGCACCAGTGGGCTGAAAGTGGTCCTGTCTGCTATGGCCAGTGTTGGGTCTTCGCTGCTGTTGCGTGCACAGGTTGGAGTGCACGAGTGTCTCTTAGCCAAGCCACTAAATTTAGAATCAACTTTAATGACTTTGTATCTATGTTACATATTATATGATGACATTGTATTTCATTTGACCTCAGGGATATGCTTCTGTAAGGTTGTGTGAAGAACTGTTCTTCCTCCCTCAGTGTCTCGAGCCCTGGGCATCCCATGTCGAGTGGTCACTAACTTTGGATCAGCTCACGATTCTGACGCCAACCTGCTCATAGAAAACCTGTATGATGAAGATGGAAAAAGAATTTCTGGAGGGGATTCGATATGGTGAGTCTGTGGTAGACATTAGGCTTTTGCACATGCATGAACACAACTGTCACTTAGAATACATTCTGAATATTTTCTCATTATTTATAACTTTGACTATTTTGGCATAAAGCAGAATGGCCACATTTCTGTCCTTCATTCCCAGGAACTTCCATGTTTGGGTGGACAGCTGGATGACTCGTCCAGACTTGGACTCGAAGTATGATGGGTGGCAAACCAGCGACCCCACTCCACAGGAAACAAGTGGAGGTGATGCAAATTGTCTTTAACTGCAACTAAACTGCCACAAAGATGCGTCACAGAGGTTTGCATGTCATGTATTTAACCAGGGTGGTAAGTTTCAGTTTAAGTCACAGGTTTAGTGTATGATTGTGGTCGGATGGCTTGTGACAGCTTGTGTTTGGTGAGTTCACATGGTTCCTCTGGAGACTGTCCTCCACAGGTTTATTTTTACGAATCCACTCAGATGATGCAACCTCTATAAAGATTTATTAGCTATCACCATATCAAATGTGGTTAGACGAGCAGCCTTGGCTTTGCAATGCTGCTGACTGGCATCCAAGTAATAGTACTTTGAAGAAGTGTTTAGAAATGTGATAATGTGACCTAACCTTTAACCTTTTTGGTGTTTGGATTATTTTGGCTACGTTTGTTGTTCTGCTACTTAAAATGTTTATCCAATTACTCTGGAAACAGCATAACATGCATCCACAAATATATTATTATAGAAGTGTTTTCTACATTACTTTAAGTATTTTATTTCTACTTAAATGATTTGCGTGCCCTGAATACAGATAATGTTAATGTCTGTATTTTACTGCTTTTCAGGTGTTTTCTGTTGCGGACCGGCCTCACTCAAGGCCATCAAGGAAGGACAGCTGACCAATAAGTATGATGCTCCCTTTATTTTTGCTGAGGTGAGTTTAACCAACATTAAAAAAAAAACACATTATATATACATGTAGTTAGCTAATAACTATTTAGTAAATAGTTTAAAAGCCAGGGTCAGATTAAGTTAACCCGACAAGTAGAGATTTATTAGTCTTGTACAGAAGAATATTGCATTCATTCTGCAAATTCTTCCAAAATTTTCTGAATCAACAAGATTATTTTCTGTTTTCATGAGAAAAAATCTTTTTCATAATTAACATGATACACTACCTCAAAATTCCAAAATAAGCTATTATTTAGCATAGAGAGCGTTGAAGCAAACATGTCCCACCTGTGTAGTTTGATCCAGTTTTAGGTTTGGGGGGATGCTGAAATCATACGGCACTGTTGGAAGCTCAGGCCGATGACCAGTATTAACCATATACATCGCACAGGATTTTGAACTATTCAGATAAACGACAGATATTTTTTCACATGAAAACAGAAAATAATCTCATTAACTCAGAAAAACTGAGGAAATTTTTCTCAAGTGAATATACAATACATTGACATGTTGCCTATATATGTATGTGTGTAAAGAATCTCTGTATGTTGTGCTAGCTGATGTTTTTCCATGTCACGTGTGGAAACAGGTCAATGCAGATGTTGTGGACCTGGTGCATCTGTCAAATGGTGAGATTGTCAAGTTCAGCGGCTCCACTAAGAGTGTGGGTCGCTTCATCAGCACCAAAGCTGTGGGCTCAGATGACAGAAAAGACATCACATACCAGTACAAGTATCCAGAAGGTACTGCAGCCGAGTTACGTGTGCACCGACACACACACGACGTACTGTACATGCAAACATTCTCACGCTTTACACAGATGGCCTCATGAGGTTACACAGATGAAGTGAGGATGCACAGCACGTGCTGTATATACCTCAGGGACAGCAAACATCAACACTGGAATAATGCTGTTTCATAATGACGTCATCATGAGTTCATTTAAACCAGTGGTTCTCAAATGGGGGTCCGAGGCACCCTGTCAGAGGGTCTGTGAGAAGTTTCCAGATTCATCCATTAAAAATGATCATGGTGTATCTGTGCTGACACAGTAAAAATATATAGTAAACACGTCTAATGTCTTCCTCACACATTCCTCATGTGTGGTTCTTTCTTATAAATACATAGAAGTGTCAAATTATTCTCTGTATCGTTTGTGGATTTATTTTGAGGAATGTGTTTTTTGGTTCATATTTTTGTTGAACTTAGCTCCAGATGCTAATTATCTGTAGATGCCCTCCTCAGTAATATTACAGTATGGAGTTATTTTATACACACACAGGGGGGAGATAATACCCCACTTCCAGCTATGCCAGCGTGCAGGGTAAAAAATGTTTTAATCCCAAAAGGTCCATCTGTGTTAAAGCTAAAAGCTCATAGTTTTTAACTCATCTGTAATCTCCATGGTTTTCAGGCTCAAAGGAGGAAAGGCAGGTGTATGAGAGAGCCCAGCACCACAACAAGCTACAGCAGCGAGGAGAAGAGCCGGGCCTCCATCTCAAGGTACTTCTCTTTACAGTCCATAGATAAACTGGAGGCAGAGGTATTTACCTGATTTGCACAAAGGCCACATCATCTGTTCCTGTAAAGTGTAGTTTCAGGGGTTAAAAACACAAACAGAAAACAACTCAATGGAAATGGTTTCGGTAATAATGCTTATACTTGCAAAACAGTGCTACTTTGCGGCAGAGCAAAGAGGAACAATGATCACAAGTTGAAAATAATCAACGTGGGTGTGGCTGACATGCAGCACATGTGGTTGTCAAACAGTCTTCACTGACATGAATCCGAATATGAACAACTGTACGTTTGTAATTTGTTCACATCAAAGATACTTGTGTCCACTCTTGGTAAATAATGTATGTGGATGGGTGGGACTCATCAGGATTTATTGTTTTATAAGTTGTTATAGCTTTGCAATTCATTTGATAGCTTTCGTCAACACACACACCACCCAGCACATGCACATATTACACACCTTCTGCACATCTGTAACACATTTTCCACATTTTTTTAATTTTATTTTTCTATAGAGATTTTTATTTTGTTTTTTATATATTATTCCTATGACCAAAGAGCTGTTTATTTTAGATATTCACATAATTTTAAAGAACTACCTGCTAATTAGAATTAAAGTAACACTATGTATAATGTATTTTTATTATTGTATATTCCACTAATTATGTTAAATGAACCATCTTCAAGATCAAGCTCTCTGACAACATGACCGTGGGCTCAGATTTTGAGGTGCACGCTGTCATCACTAACAACCACATGGAGGCCAGAACCTGCACCGCCCTGTTCTTCGCCAAAGCCGTCGGCTACAATGGGAAACTGGAAGAGAGCTGTGGGTTCACTTCAGACAAAGTGAAGGTGCCGTCCGGAGAAGGTTGGCTCTGATCTGAAATGAATTTAATGATCTAGTGCAAAGACTGAACAAGGCCGTTTTGTGCCTGGAATTTTTTTTTGAATTTACCAATTCAAACACTTTTAAATGGTCCACAGAAATGTCTCTCAGGATATAATACCTTCTTCTGCTGCTTCAGACCTGGTTCATACACTGATAATGATTGAATACACAATAACCTTTTTAATGTGAATAAATGTGTATTTTCAGTTAGGCGCCTGCCCCTCAAACTGCAGTACGACAGTTATGGATCAGTGATCACCTCAGACAGGCTGATCCAGCTGACAGCCATCACCATCGACTAAACAGACCATTGACTACAACAAGACTGAGAAGACCATCGTCCTCGACGAGCCAGAAATAGACATCAAGGTATGGATTGGAGGACGGCAAGGGGGAGGAAAATATTATTCATGAGAAATTTAAGTGCACACTTGTGTTGTGCTTTAGACTCTAAAGTTTAGAAAAACCCAGAATGAATGAATAAATACATTTTACTCATGAGTTAATTACATCATCAAAGGGACCAAGCAATCAGCTCAAAATACAGCACAGGTTGGAAATCCCATAATCCCATAATGTACCGAGACAAATAGTATTTGTGGCGAATCCCCTGTCACCTGTAGGTGCATCGATTTTTAGCAAATGGTCCGTTTGCTATATCCCACATGTTGCGGCCCACTGGCTTTCACCAGGGTGTATGACCAGGAGTGAAGAATGAACCAGGCGTATGTCAGCCCTCATGGGAGATTGTTTGCATTATTTGACAAATGCACCTTCTCATTAACTTGTGCAGGTTTATTATGACAATGTTAATCAATATTATACCACCTCTCACATGATGAAACCTCTTGACCTGAACCCGTCTCTGCAGCTGGTGGGAGAAGCCACGGTGAAGCAGCCGATGATGGCAGAGCTCACCTTGTTGAACCCTTTACCAGAGCCTCTGCAGGACTGCAGCTTCACCGTGGAGGGGGTCGGCCTCACCCACGGAAAACCCATAACTGAAAAGTATGTCAGCTCCGTCTGAAAATGTTCCGAGCAGATTTATCTGTTTATTTTTCTAAGGTTTCACTTATATCTGTATTACCATCGGTATGTTTAGATTTTAATGCACAAGATGGTGTATAACTGGGACTAATTGTGATGAAGCTTAAAGCCAAAGCCAACAAAACCTAATTATACAATAGATATCAATGTGCAGCCCTTTCTTCTGTGCTGTGTGCATGAGAATAGAGATCAGCATTAGCCAGAGCCCTCGCCTGTGGTTGTTTTGAAACATTATTCCCACTGTTGCACATGATTCTTGCAGGATTGGAGCTGTGGGCCGGAAACAGGCGGCGAAGGCCAGAGTGGAGGTCAGTCCCACCAGCGTTGGCCCCAGTGTGCTGCTGGTGAACTTTGACAGCGACAAACTGAAGAACATCAAGAGCTTCATCAATGTTGTCGTGAAGGAGTGAGTCAGTCCAGAGTTTGACATCAGGAAGAGCTTCTGTTAATTAAATTTAGGGGCTACCATAAAGCTTTGTTTTTTCAAAAATTCACTTCTACGCATTTTCTTTTCAGAGTAACTAACAGCACAACAATCACCATCCTCTAACTAGGTTGTACATTGCCTCTGTTGTAGGATAGATCTCACACATTGAATATAAGTTTGTTTTCAGTTTGATTTTGTTACATTTGAATGTCACAATAAACCTTGAGTGGTTGTTGTTTTTTCAAGAGAGCAGCACTTCTCACCTTTTTTTTAGAAAACACATTAATGATGCCGGGGGGGAAAAAAAGATCTATTTTGCTTATGAAAATAAAGATTTTAAAAATAAAGAAACCTCAAGGCTGTTATTGGTTGTCAGAGGGATAACGCCATCTCCTGGACTATTGGGCCCATTGTGCCTCTTCATTTGCAGACTTCAACAATAAGTGATAGAATTACCTTTTATGTCTCTTTGTGACACTGTAGTAAATTGTATTGTTTCAATATATCGCCATGGTAATGATACTGGCATAGTGTCATTGATGGAAGTCAGTATATGGTATTGTACTTTTAGGGCTCAGCCAACTGTCAAAAAAGATGTTTCATGTTGTATTTAAGTTGAACTTGGCTCAATTCATTTTCACCTATGCAGGGGGTTAGGGTTACTCCTGTGTACTTACCTTCTGTTGACTCCATGTAAAACACACATGTAGTAATTGTTCAAATGGTTCCAGTTTATTGGCATCCACCGAATTACTTTCATTACAGAAAACTAACGGGCAAAGTCCTGGTGGTACAGTGCGATGCTGCAGATATCACACAGCAAGAAAGTAAGAAAAGACCTGACTCAAACAGTAAAGCACGGTGGGTCAAAATGTTGCTGAAGTCTTTCCTGGCAAACTGAACCCTTATTATCTTTAATAGTTGTATTATTTAAGATTTAAATGTATCAAATATCAATCAGGAAATTGACTGAAAAAGATTTGTAACAGCATTTCTCGCCTCAAGCTTGTTGCATCAGCAGGTGAGTTAGTTTTTGTAAACGCCTTTAACTTTAGAAAACACTCATGTCGGCAGCAGCAGAAGGTGCGAATGGCTCCTGAAAGCTTTACAAAATGAGGACTTTGTCTCGGTAAACATCTCCTCACTTTCTACCACAAAACTCCATAAAGGATTCTTTCTTTCTGCATACAGGCAACTGAAAAGCAGATACGAGATAAACAAATAACTAAAATTTTGGGTTTGACACGGTTCAGAAAATCCTGCTGTACCGAACATTACTTTGGGAATAAGTCTCCTTCCCTGACCTTAATATATAAATTAAGGGGTTTATACAGTGGTTTGTAAATTTTCAGAAAAGACTGTCTGAAGTCTGATGCTGCTAATTTTTTAGTAAAATATTTCATCTTTACACAGGTGGGGCAAAGAAATATGAATCAGTTACTCTTTATATTTTTACCATATTGTGAGAATTTCATTTTCTGAAAAACTGAAGCTGATGGTTCAAGTTAATTTGACAATCGAATGTAACTTGTATAGTTTTTTTTTATTTTCCTGTTCTGACCTAGTTATTGATCTTTCTTTCCCTATTTCCCACCCAACACACACTAAAACTAATGATTTGACACCTTTCTTTAGTTTTTCTTTCAGATGATACCGATATTTTTTTTAATCTTAGCATTTCATAAACGCTTACATAAAAACAAAAAACCAACAATGTTTCTTAGAAAGCAAACTGAATTGTTTCCTCAAACTTCGACAATTTGTTTCCCAAAACTCAAAGCTTGTCTAGTACACATGAACACAATTAGCCTTCTCAAGCATCTGTCCAAAAAGAGTGTGATAACAAGTGGGTTCTTTGAATTTGTAGTTTTAGTCTTTAAATGAGGAAAAACTAAACAACCAAAGCTTCTATTGTCATGATGATAAGACCTTTTTCATCAGACTATATGGTGTTATTAATACAAGTGGGTTTTGCAGCGACCGTCAATGACGAGCATTCATGAAATATCCAAAATCCAACATACATTGAACCCAATCTGGTATCTCCTCTAATTGTACACACGCAGCCAAACCATCTATCAGACTATGTGTCAATAAAAAGCCATTAACTGAAAACCCCAAAAAATAAAACTAATGATGAATCCTATTCACAGTGTAATCACAAACTCTGAGAACTGGAGAGCAAATGGCCCACCTTCGCTCACTCAATACAAATGTAGCACACAGAAAGACACAGATCGACACGCCCTGAAAACCAATATTAATGTCTGTGAAAGATTTGCTTCTTTACTCCTCCACTCCTCCAAGAACAGTGACATCTCCAGCATTAAAAAAATAAAAACAAACAGGAAACAATCTTGTTCCGAGCTGGTGGGGTGGAATCCTTGTTGGTTGAGCAAGAAAGGGAAAAATCAAGAATGACAGAGTCTCTGTTCTCCTCTGCAGAGCATTTGGATTTCACCAAACCTTCCCTCTTGTGTCCCTCTCTCCCTCTTGTCATGCAGGTGGGCTGACTACTCTGCGGAGAGAGGTGTGACCATGTGTCCTCTGGTGGGAGACATAGCTGCAGTATTTTTGTGAATCAATCATGGGGCTGGGTTTAGGTGGGGAGGAGCATTGGGGGGGGGGGGGTAGTTCTTCTGGGCAAAGACCCCTCAGTCAGTGGAGAAGAGGTCTCCAGCCGATGGGAGCGGGGCCAGACCCCCAGTCACATTGGGCAGGAGAGAGAGGTCGGGGAGACTCTGGATGTGGGATTTAAGCTCTTTCCTCACCTGGGTCACTCTCGCCAGTTTCTGCTTGTATTCCTGCAGTGGACAAGAAGATACAGCACAGGTACATTGGAGCTGAAAACTATTAACTGACTACAAAGCACAGAACTTAATCATTATAACTATACCTATGGCATTTTCTGTGTCACAATAGAGGGTTCTAAAAGATGATGATGGTGTATTACAAATTATATTTTTTACATATTCAAGCCATCATTTTTATCTGTTATAACATTGTATTCACATTTGTTTCTGAAATCTGGAAACTTGTACAGTATGATAAAGATGAACTTAACTTCATTTGAAACTTAAAAATTGAAGTGTATGAAGACAATATCTTGTTTTAATCCATAGTAATTGTGGATTTACAGTTAATTTTCTCTTTGATATACGGACAGTTTACAACACAGACCGAGTTTAGCACAAGCATAATCAGACAGACACGTCAGTTCTCTGTGTGCTGCTGAGATGTTAGGTTTGTGTATGTGGTGTCGAACCTCTAGTTTCTTCTCTCTCTCCATGAGCGCCTCCTTCTGGCTGCCGATGTATTCGGCCAGCATGCGTGCCAGCTGCCTGCGGTCCTCTAGCTCTGCAGCCAGTCGGCCATTGTACTCAGCCAGAAGCAAACAGGCTTCGTCCACCGTCTTCGACAGCTTGTCTGCTGCCTCCTTGTCTGGAATGAGGTCAAAGGGGCTTGTTAAAGTCCCACATCGTAACTTTTATCTTTAGACCATTTAACCTCTTTTCAAAACCTTTCTTTCTGTTCATTCAAATACTTTATTTTTACTATTGAACATTTGTCCCAACATGTTGTATATTTTTATATGTTTTACTTTTCAACCTGTCAACACTGCATGGTTGTGTTTGTTGTCCTTCTCGTTTCACCTTAATGAACTTTCTATTGTTGTGTGATTTTTGAAACTGAATCACATGACTCTTGTCTGTAATCTCCTCTCATTATGAACTCATCTGACAATCCTCGCCACAGTTCAACAGAGACGTTCCTATTATGATACAGCACATTAAATTATATGAGCGAACAAATAATAACCCTGCAAATCTATGCTGAAAATATATATGTCAGAGCTTACCAGTGATCTTCTCCAGCAGTGAAACATCCTGGACTTCTTGTGGCAGCGAGGCGATCTTCTGACGAACAGCTGCGTCGCCTGATGCAGCATTCTCTAAGTCCTGCAGGGCCTTCACCAGCTCCTCTGTCTGAAAAGGTGTTTCAGGGTGTTTAGAGGGAGCAGGGGGAGAAAGTTAATAAGAGTCGAGGAGGAGATGAACCATGAGACATTTGAATATGAGGGATTTTGTGTGGTTCAAATAAAAAGCTGGCCTCCTCACCAGCTGAGTTGCGGAGGCATCTGTGCTTCTGGGAGAGTTGTGGCTTCTGTAGTCGTCATCCTCGTCATCTTCTTCTTCATGGATCTTTTGGTAGCTTCTTTTCACAGGCTTCTTCTGCTCTTCTGCAATGTCAAGTTTAGAAACCACAGAATAGAAAAAACACCTGTGTCAAATAGCACCAACTCATGTTATTAAACCTACATAAGAATAACATTTATAATGTTGTTGTGCCAAAAGGTTTATTATGATTTTTTTTTTTTTACCCCGAGAAAACCAGAGAGGGAAAGGCACTCACTCATATTATGATCTATTCTACAGATATAGACATTGCAACTCTTGTGAAAGGTGTATTGTTGCTGGTATGATGTCAAAATTGACAGTGAAATGCACACGGCTCTCAGAAAATAGATGAGACCCCATGTATGCAGCTGTTTAAAGCTACTGTATGTATGGTACATAGTAATAATAGGAGGGTTGACAGCCGTAATTAATATATGAATAAATATCAGGTATCAGGTTTTACTTGGTGTCTGATCAAGAACATTTTTGTGGTAGCACCCATCCCTAAGAAGGACTATATATTTATGTATAAGTAGAGGAATGTGATTGTGTAACAGTGGTCTAACCTGAAGGCCTGGGGCTGTTTGAGTCTTCTATGGCCAGTTTGAGCTGCTGAATGAAGTCGGCTCTGTACAGGCTCCTCTCCTTCCAGATATTCAGCAGTCGCTCCATGTGCTTTTTACAGCCGACATCTGCTTCACTGCAGGGAGGCACAGGAACAGCACAGTTCAGCAGAAGACAAGAACAGTACATTCATATGTATAAATATACACCTAATTTCCATGTCATGCCAACGCATTTAGCCCAGCTCATAGATAAGTGTCTTCTTCTAGTATATCAAACAAAAAACATGTGAAAAAAGGAAAAAAATATCTGGCTTTCTCCAGATAACTGGTAAATGTATAAGTTTCATACAAACTCGGTCTTTGTGCATCATCCATACTTTCAAAATCAACATCTTTTTCATCTTACAAAACAAAGAGAAAGTAGAAAACAAAACTAAGCTTGTTTTCAATATAGCTCAAAACCCAACAGAAAATGCGAGAACATGAGAAATATGAGAACAAATATTTCATACCCCTATTCCCTGCTTTCTTTTTATGATAAGGTTTTTGTTGTTTTCATTAAATTTAGTTGAATGAGGCTCCATTTTAGTTTGAAGGCGATCTGAGACAAACCTATTTAAGAAGTTTGGCAACAATAAAATGTTTCACTTCTGAGGAGATTCCACCATTAAAATATAGTAACAATTTCAGAAGTAGCTTTGGATTTAAAACAAGGATAACATAAAGTACTATTTTTCAAAAAGCGTCGGGGCAGTAGGCATGGACATATACAGGCCCACTCTCACACTCACACACACACATTAAATGAACCATTATTTGTAGCTGTCTGAAGGCAAACATTGTCATTCATTGGTCACATCATTGTGTACCTGGCAACATGGGAGCAGGCATCGACGAGGACGGTCTCATAGTCTTTGGCGAATTCTGGTCCTTTTTTCTTGCTGTTCTGGATGACATCGTTGGCCAGATACAGGAAGGTCAGCTTCCTGGAGCTTTTAGCTGGACAAAACATGACAAAAAAAAGCTTATTTAAATCATTACACATTAAACGTTACAAAGAAATATCGAAACATCACTAAGAAACTTCGTGGATTGATTTGGTGTGAATCAGAAGAAACCTCATTAAACTTTGGTGCGAATCCAGACCAGGGGACAGATCCAGGATTTTTTTTAACTTTTTTTACAACATTATCACTGATTTCCCAAGGAATAGTTCATGGATCTTCATGAAAGAACAAGGCATGTTTAGGAGACTGATCTCTGTGAGTGTTTGTACTTTAGTGCATCTGGATCCAGTGGATTTAAATGTGGTTATATAAGAGGACTGTGGAGGTATGTACTGAGAGACATTTTACTTTTCTATGTTTTCTCTCTCTTAGAGAAGTGTTATGATTCCACATAAAGAGGCGACTTCTCTTTACCAAACTACTGAAACTCCAAACTACTCCAAACTCCAACAATCAGTAAAATCCCCCCCCCCCCCCCCCTGACACCTGTCTCCATCTTTGCAGGTCAACACCCCACCACCAGCAGCAGCAGCCCTGCTCCACCACATGTGTCCATGCACCCTGCAGCAGCTCTCACCTTTCTTCAGCTCTCTGTGCCAGACTTTGACGATGAGGGCTGAGTGTTTGCGGTGGTGGATGATCCACAGAGACAGAGTCTGGACGCTCTGCTGCGAGCTGCTCAGCTCCGTCAGCTTCTTCTCCAGGGCCGACTCGGAGAAGGACGACATGCCGCCGTGCAGGAGTGTGCTAGTGCCTCAAGTGTTTCCCCCGGACCCGCTCTGAAGTCACTGAGCTCCGAGCTGCTTAGGAGAAACTCGCACCGTCATCAAAACTGAAGTAGTGTGGAAAACATCCGTGCATGCAGCATTTGAACCGGCTCCTGCTGCCCGCTCCTCTCCCCCGGTGTTGGCTCTGTCCCGGGCTGGATTTTAGCACCAGAGATGCGGACTGTGCGGAGCTTTAGCGGCAGCAGTGTCTCCTCCGTCTCTGGTGTTTGTTTACAGCCGCAGCTAATGTTAGCCCGCCGAGCTAAGCAGCCATCTGCAGACCCGTGTAACGGCTGCGCTTCGAGCCGAGGTCAGAGAGACGGGGCTTCTGTAAAAGCACATCCACCGCGAGTCCTCCGCGGGTCCACAGGCTCAAGCACACTGTTCCAAAGTCACTGAGAAACTCACACTTCGTCTTCGCTCGTCCAACTACTCTGGGAGATTTCTACGGGGGAAAAAATGGTAGCCGTGCACTTTCACCTCAACATGTGCGTCGCATATTAGTGACGTCAACAGAGCGAGCCAGGCGGGCATAACCCTATGCAGGGTGAACCAATGTCTAAAAGTGAGGCAAAGCATTTGTATTAAAAACTCATCTTTATACACAGAGGTAGATTCAAGGTGCTGTACAGGGACATTAGAAGCACACAGACACAATTTATAGAAAACAATTTAAATCTGAAAACACAGTTTAAAACAAATTTCAAACACAGTGCACCTGTCATCGTAATACTAATAGTCTCTTTGCTCTGTTTGTTTGAGACAGGACAAAACTTCATCAAGAGCAGAGCAGTCAACACTTTGATTGTCACTTGACCAGAGAACAAAACTAAATTTAAATCTCTTCATGTTTTGTATACTTGTGTTAGTGTAGTCAACTTGTATTTGCTAACAGGTGCACCTGCGACTTTGTAACGTTTGCACCTTATATACAGTCTATGGTTTGCACCCTCCAGCTAATGTGTTATGTGAACAGGGTGCTCTTAGCATTCATTTGTTTGCAAGGTGCGTAGTTAGCTCTGACATGAAATTAGTTTTTACAGAGAATGAGCACCCCTTACTATATTTCAGAAGTTCCAACAATATTTATTCTATGAGTTAAAAACTAAAAATTATGAAAAACATATGTACATTCACATAGGAACATTTCACCTTCTGAACACAGAGCTCCAATCTGGAAGAAACAAAGCTTCAAATCAAATTAACGACCATAGTCAACAAACTCAACTATTCCACGTTCCGTTACACCTCGGAGCTGATATGATCTCTCCTTCTTGTTCCTGTCAGCACTCGTGCTGCAGCATTTTGGACAAATTGGAGGCTTTTCACAGACTTACTGGGACATCCTGATCATTTAGAATCACATAAATCCAGTGTAGAGGTAACAAACACATTTACTAGTTTCTCAGCATCCTTCTAAGACAGGATGTTTCTAATTGTCATAATATTGTGCATCAGGTGGAAGGACGCTGTCATATAGACTTGTGGATCAAATGACATGTCCTGGTCAAACATAACTCCAAGTTCCTCACAGTAGAGCCGGGGGCCGAAGCTAATACCTTCAGTTTTGTCTTAATTTAGTAGAGGTAAAAAGTTGAAATGAAAACTGAAAACCTACTTTTATGACTGCTCAACTATTACTCTGTCAAATGTTTGTTAATTTATCTGATATGACAACATAAAGGATATGGAAATCAGTTGCTTCGATCACATGTTTGAATAGAAATTACTATCAAAGGTATTACTAAATCACTTGTTCTATTGAAAATGGGAGAGCTTGCACAATGCAAATGTTTTGTTTGTGCAGACGTGAGCAAATTTACATGTCTATTTGCCTGCACAATACTGTGGTTAACAAAATGCACAATATTCTTGTCAAAACAATGGTTTTGGCTGAGCATCAGGCAAATTGTATGTTTGTGCAACAGGTGTGTTTCACAAAATGAGCTTCAAATATCGACCAAAATGCAAAATCAGCCACAGCTGTTTGTGATTCAAAAGCATGTGAGATTGGAAAATTCAAGATTCATATTAAATCAAATCACCTAAAAAGCTGCTTCTGTGTTTGAGGTTTAATTATCATAGTATCCATACTTTTCTCACACTGTTTTGTTCCCCTAAAAAGAACTGGCTAAAAACAACAGTTTCACAAAAGTGGTGTCACACCGTGGGAAGATTTATGGGCTTTAGAAATAATATTTGATTGATTGATTGACAGCATTTTGTTTTATTTTAATATTTTTTTCCAATGGATTAACTGCAGGTATGATCGGTAACAACTGGATTGGTATATAGGGCAGTGCATCCGATTTGGAGAGAAAACATTTCAAAATATGTCACAAGCTAAACATAACAAACCTATACAAGAGTGGCTGTACACATTTATTTACATAAAGATACTTGTAACAGAAATATTGTAAAAATGAGATTGAAAACAGACTCAAACGTGATCATTTAAACATTCTTGAAAAAGTGAAACACAAGCTTCATAAATCTGTTATGACTCAGTCAGTGTGTGAGACGAACTGTCTGCTTTTGCTCTGGTTAACTGGTTTATGTCACTTGTTAAAGATTAATGGTTAAAAAAACACCAGTCTCTCTTTTCATGGCCCATTACATTCATGCAAATGATTTTAATGAGATGGAAACTCTACAGTCAGACAAACAAATGAAAGATGCAAATACACTTCCCTCAAACAACACTTTCCGGAAAGATGAAAAAGTGCTCCTCTCATCCCTCCCCCCGTCTCTCCAAACTTTCAAATACAGCCTTTGGTCTGTTGCACAAACCACACTGAGCTCTGACAGCAGCGAGTGTGTGTAGGTGGAGGTAAAGTATGGGTTTGTTTGGTGCCGTTTGTCTTTCCTTGGGCTGGCTGCTGGTGCAGTTAACTGAGGGGGAACTAGATTACATCTCTCAGGGACAGGGGTTGCAACTGCAGGGCGACTTCTCCATCGCTGGACTGTTTCCTCTCCACTACACAGACGGACCAGCTGCTGGTTTGCCTGCTCTGGCTCCATGTAATGAGTGAGTTTAACTGGACAGTGAACCTCCAGATCAAATACATTTCATTGATAGTGCGGAACACTGTAATTCTTGTATCATCTATTCATTATCTTTTCCTTTTACATTAAATCTTTAGAGGTCGACCCAACAAACATGGCTTTCACCTGATGCAAGCCATGAGATTTGCTGTGGAGGAAATCAACAACGGCAGCAGCCCACAGCCTCTTCTACCAGGAGTGAAGTTGGGCTACCAGATGTACGACATCTGCTCAGTGCCGGCCAGTCTCCTGGCCACACTGGACCTGCTGGAGCTGCAGAATCAGAGCCCCTCTGGACCTGAGACAGAGGGAGACACAGACCCACACGGTGACTACAGTAAAAGGGCGGTGGCAGTGATTGGGCCAGACAGCAGCAGCAAAACATTCACCCCTGCTTCTTTACTGGGGTCCTATCTCATACCACAAGTATGTTTTAATCATTAGCCTTAAAATATGATCTGCATGCCAGTCTCATCCCTCACATCCTCTCCATTCTTCCATTCTAGATCTCTTACGAAGCATCAAATGAGATGCTCAGCAACAAGTTCCTCTATCCATCCTTTTTACGCACAATCCCCAGCGACAAGAACCAGGTGGAAGCTATGATCCAGCTTTTAATTCGTTTCAACTGGAAATGGATTGCTCTCTTAGGGAGCGACAACGCCTACGGCCTGAAAGGCATGCAGAGTCTCTCCAAGGAAGCACCAAACCACGGTATCTGCATCGCCTACCAAGGAATCATCCCCTCATTCAAAGATGACACCATCCAGACCATGAGGAACATAGTGGACAACATATTGAACACCAAAGTCAACACCATCGTAGTCTTCTCGAGCAAGTCAAAGCTCAGTGACTTTATCCCATTTGTCATTGAGCGCAACGTGACAGGTAAAGTGTGGATCGGGACGGAGGACTGGTCTGTAGCTACTCTTATATCAGGGATATCTGGGATCAACACCATCGGCACTGTGATCGGTGTCTCCATCAAATATGCAGCTATTAATGGTTTTGAGGACTTTGAGAGAAAGGTTTTTGAGGCTGCGATGCAACAGAGTGACACCCAGGAAGTCTCCAGTGACACCACGAGCCAAGGAAATGACTGCCTGCAGAGCACAGACCTGAACAGCATCGCCAGGAAGAAATACTCCCTGGAGGAATATGACGTCACCTCCTCCTTCAATGTGTATAAGGCCGTGTACGCTGTGGCTCATGCTCTGCACAAAACTCTTGGTTGTGACTTTGGAGAGTGCCAAAGGAGGAGGGTGCATCCATGGGAGGTGAGCATATGTTGAATGGTATTTGTGCCAATGACACAAAATCTCTCAGAATCACATTTTGTTGAGCACTGGTGTTCCCCTCTCCTCTCCAGCTTCTCCACCGGCTCAAGCAGGTGCGATTCTCTCTGGGCAACACCTCAGTGCACTTTGACATGAACGGGGACCCGCACACAGAATATGACATCGTCTCCTGGGTTTGGAGGGGGACTGAGTGGTCTCTCAGAGTGGTGGGCTCCTACAGCCCTGATTCTGTCATGCTCACTGTTGATGAGGACCAAATTGAGTGGCACGACACGGGACATGCAGGACCAGTAAGACCAATGTATAATTGTATTAACTACATTGATTGTAAAGGTTAAAGATTCATTTTTTTCAATACATACGTTTCAAACAATTCAATAATTAATTTAAAATAAGAAATAAATAATTGAATTGACTAAATTCAACTCCATCTAAATTAAATAAATTAAACTAAATCAACACAAATTAATTGACATTTAGTAATAGACTACTAATTAGTAACTAATTGAATTAATTTGATTTCATTGATTTAATTCAACAAAAAGGTATTAATTAGGTTAATTATTTAATTATTTTATATTTAATCTTTCTCAAACCCTGTTGCTTGCATATAGGTGCCGCTGTCGATCTGCTCTCCACCCTGCCCAACGGGTCACAAGAAGCTGCTGAAAGGGCAACACACCTGCTGCTTCGACTGCCAGGCTTGTCCTGCCGCCACATTCCTCAATATAAGTGGTAAGATAAAGACATACATACACTAGAATGTCAATATCTATTTTACGTATCATTTTTATGCAACTATTTTATCATTTATTAAACTGAACAAACCGGGTCCTTGATGTAGATGGAAGGATGGTGGATAGGGGGGATTGATACCCTTATCACACATGACTCTATCTCATCCAATGTTATATCAAACGTCATACAAAAAACAAACAAAACATATACAAAGAATATCCCAAAACAACATTTTAATGTAAAGCAGAGAAATCACACCGGCAGAGAGAACATATGAACATATGATTTTTGTTTTTGTATAACTTTTTTTCCTATTAAATTCTATTTGAAACTGTGTTCACAGCCACTTTGAACAACGTGTTTAATCAAATTAGCGATACTCCAACGCTCAGCAGTAACTTTTCGCTGTTGTGTGTTAGGTTGACCAGCAGGTGGCGTGTGGTGCTCACACTATGTGCTCATGTAGGTGGAGGAACTGACTCAAGATCCTTTTGAAAAGAGTCACTGTGTCTAACAACATGTAAACAAGTGCTGCTGTGTTTTCTCTGCTCGTCTCTAACATCTCATGTTGTAATGACTCACTAACAGAGCTTGAAAGCCTAGCTCAGATTTACATCCCATGTTTTCTCTTTTACATACAGTATATGTTGCTTCTCCCACTCTAGAACCCACTATGTGCCAGCCATGTCCGCCGGAGCAGTGGGCCCCCCCGAGCAGCGATCAGTGTCTGAATAGGGCCGTCCTGCTGCTTGCCTGGGACGCCCCCCTCTCCATTGCCCTGCTCTTCTTTCTGGCCACCTGTCTTCTCATGACCTTGAGCTCTGCTGTAATCCTCCTGCTTAACCTGAACACTCCTGTGGCCAAGTCTGCTGGAGGCCGCACCTGCCTCCTGATGCTGGCAGCCCTGACTGCCGCTGCCTTGAGCTCTTTGTGCCATTTTGGCCAGCCGTCTCCACTGGCCTGTATCCTCAAGCAGCCTCTATTCATCGTCAGCTTCACTGTGTGCCTGGCCTGCATCACTGTGCGCTCCCTCCAGGTTGTCTGCATTTTTAAATTTGCATCCAAGCTGCCGCCGGCCTACGACAAATGGGCCAAAAAACACGGGCCAGAATTTACCATTTTCCTGTTGTCTGTCACCCTCTTGTTCATTTCTGTGCTCCGTGAGGCCCTCAACCCGCCACAGCCGTCCCAGGATCTTGACTTCTACAAGGACAGCATTGTCCTGGAGTGCAGTAACACCCTTTCAGCAGGCGCGGGCCTGGAGCTAGCTTATGCCTTCCTGCTCAGCATGCTCTGCTTCTGTTTTAGCTACATGGGGAAAGACCTGCCGGCGAACTACAACTGAGGCGAAGTGTGTCACCTTCAGCCTCATGGTGTACATGATCTCCTGGCAGTGCTTCTTCACTTTATACCTGATCAGCAGAGGCCCGTTCACCATGGCCGCACACGTGTTCGCCATACTCTTCAGTGTCTTCTCCTTCCTGTGGGGCTACTTCCTGCCCAAAATTTATATCATTGCTCTGAAGCCGCAAATGAACACGACCGCTCATTTCCAGAACTGCATTCAAATGTACACCATGAGCAAACAGTGAAGCGTGTAGTAACTTCATCTGATGAAACGAAGAAAAAGAGCAAATACAAATGACGTGAACAACACAGGTTGAGTTTCACTTTTATGTTCATCTCACAACTGAGATTGTTTGTTGTACGTACACAAATAAAGTTGTATTGAACTGAACTCACTTGAGGAATTCTCTTTTCCCTGGAACTCCACTAAGGTCAGAGCTCATGCTCACCTACAGATCAGCAAGTCACACTCTAGAAATGAATCACTGAGGATCCCAAACTTTCAATTATCCCAAAGTAGAATAAAAAAAATAATCTTTGAATCATGCATATATTAACAGATTTTTTAATGATAAGTCCTAAATAAAAACTGATCAAATGTTCATATTAACCAATTAGATATTTCATGCACTGTTGCTAATTAAAGGTTCAGTGTGTAAGATTTAGGTGAAAGGGATCTATTGGCAGAAATTGAATATAAAATTATCCTAGTTACGTTTTCAGTACAAACTAAACACATTTTCAGTTTTTATGACAACTGAAAATCATATGACTATCATATGTTCTCTTTTATGTTTGGAAGGGGAGGGTGAGGTGTGGGGTATTCAGCTGCAACATAACACTTCACCACTAGATGTCACTAGATTTTACAAATTGAACCTTTAAGTGACTGAGGTGATGTAGATCAGAGGTTGGACAGAGAAGTTGTGCTTCTATGTCTTGTGACAATCCGAAAGGTAACAAAAGAAAATATTCATAACACAGAGGTAAGGAGGCTTTCACTGGTAATACATTGAGTTTTCTTCATCATAGCTCCCCCTGGTAGTCGTGGTATGAACTGAAATATTTGATTTGACCCTGATCGTTGAAATTACATTTTTTTGTAAACACGAGTAACGAACATTTTTAGTATTGGGAGACCATTTCACTTTGAAGGGGTTTTTTTCTCAGGGAGAATTTAGAACATTATCCAACATGTAACCAACAGAACCAACGTGATTATCTCATAGAAGGTGTGTAGTAGAACAAAGCTCATCTCTACCTGCTGTTGATTTTTATGATGTTTGATGATGGGACCTGTAAAGCTTTTATAATGTCAATAAAACAAGTTGCATGATCATATTTCCAGAACAGCAGCATTATCATCGCTGCAGCTTTCACAAAATAAACATCAAATCAGCTTGTCTTGTGTTTGTGTGGATAGGTGGTGGTAGGTTCTCTCAGCTGGAGAAGAGCAGACAGTAAGTTTAGGATTCACAGCAGTATTACACATTTTGTCTGATTCAACCCCCTTGTGGTGCTGAGTCTGATTTTGTACTTCACAGAGTCCCGGTGTGGTGAATAGATCAGCAGCTGATGGAGCAGGGAGCCATGTGTGTATATATGTGAAGTGAGCAGCTCCTTTGGGATGACACTGTCAAATCTGCTGTGTCTGGAGGAGCCGCTCATCATCCTATAGGGAGACATTAGCATTACAAAGCCATGTGACTGAGACCTGTAACAAATGGATGCCCATCAATAACTCAGAGGTGAAGCAATCACAGTCTGACCAGTGGAGATAAAACCGTTCCCAAGATATATATCAGCCTGTGAATGATGTGCCGTCAGTGTGTTATCAGGAGCTGCTGCTTATCACACACTCCAGTTACACACCAGTAACACAAGCAACACCTGATGTGCACCCAGGGAACAATTAAGACAGATTTAATGCATTGTGGCATTTAGGATAAAAATGCATTTAAAGTGTAAATTAAATTAATACTGACACTAAAACATCCACTCTACTTTTCATCAAAAATAAACAGTATATTTATTATTTTTATTATCTTATTTTCATTTGTCCTCTAATAACAGAGCTTTTTAAGATTCGTTTTTAAAAGATTGGGGGGGGGGGGGGGGGGTCTGATAAAACCCGAAAATCAGGTTTCAGGTTTAAATGGCGTCAGGCTGGGAGGATATGAAAAATGTTAATATCAGTCAATATCAATAATTAGCACGATAAATGTCACATTATTATTTCTTTTAAGTCTAAAGACAGATTTTTGCTCCTGAGTGAAGGTTATGGTTTTAAACTCATCTTAATGAGCAGCGAATGAAAAACACTTGATACAGCAAAACATTTATATTGTATCTTTTTTTATATATCTTTAATTTATTGGTGTTAGTAATTTAACAGGACAACAACCACCCCACAAAACAAAACGATCAACAAAACAAATGAATACACAAAAATCAGGAGAGGAAATTCTCAATGTAGTTCCAGAACAGGAACCAGTATTTTAAAAAACATAATTTTTTTCCACAGGAGCTGAATTTAAGTTTCTCCAGTTCAAAGCAGCCCAATAAGTCTCTTACCCAATGATGGGAGGGTACGACTATATCTATCAGACCATATTTAGTTCAAACATTACTAATCCAGAGAAGTGTGAGAACAAAGGTTCTGGCTTAAGATGAAACGCACGTGTTAAAAGTGTGTGTGATGATGAATGCTAATTTTCTAAACTGCACTAGTTCACAGATCCTTGTGAAGTAAAACTGCTAAAACCTCACCCTGGTGTTTGGAGTGCTGACAATAAAACCCCTGCTTGTTCACCCGTGGCACACTTCGACTGTTGACCGGGGGTATTAAGCCGTGAGTGGACAGAGAGACTGTGGGAAAGCCAAGCTCGTATTCTACTCACACATCTACCGGTCAATAGCTCTGACCCCTCAGCCACAAAAGGCCTTTTCATCTCTCCTCTCAAACAACAGCCCACAGCAGCACTGTGACTCTCTGTGTGTGTGTGTGTGTGTGTGTGTGTGTGTGGGCGTGTGGGCGTGTGTGCTGTGTGCGTGTGTGTATGTGTGTGTGTGTGTGTGTGTGTGTGTGTGTGTGTGGTTTGTTTTCATATGCAGGTGCTGCCTTTAACCTGAGGACGTCCACTGGGACTCGACCGGGAAAAAATTGTGATCCCCACGTGTAGAGACCGTTTCTTAAGGATTGACTTGGTTTAAGGATTCAGGTTACAGTGTGTGTGTGTGTGTGTGTGTGTGTGGCTGGTGTAGTTTTTAACATGGTTTGATTATTAATAAAAAGATTAATAGTGATTTATAGAATTCAAATAAAGGCAGGAATATTTTCCAAATATGTGAGGATTTTAAATTAGGGTGGGACAGTTGTGTGTTGTGTGTTTTGAATTCTTTACACAAGCTTTCCTTGACAAAATCTTTACACAACCTTCTAGTAATTTAGTTTTTGCTCTACAAATGTACAGAAACATCAAATCGGATATTTACCACCACCAAGGAGGATATGGTTTCATCTCTGTTTGTTTATTTGTCTGATACTTTGCAGGGTTAAGCTAAAACTACAGGACGGGTTAACATGAAACTTGATGGAGGGATGTGGTACAGGGATTTTCTTTTTTATCAGTTTCTTTAACATTGTGAGATCGGATGTTTCTCCACATTTTTGTTGATTTGTCAGTCATGAATCTTAGTGGGAAAAAAAGTCAGGTATGATTCAGGACTGATTTTGGTGCAGATCCACATAAATATCTGGATCTAGTGAATTTGAATGGTTCATACATTACACAATCATCTCCAAAATAAAGTCTCCTTATCAGAGGTTTGTTATGAGAACTGGCCAAAGGTGGTGCGACCATTTTATAAATTTAAAAGTAAGATCATTATGGAGACAAGTCTGTTGAATGCTCTGCACTTGAAATATAAACATTTTTCTGAAACAGTTCATGAAATCAAAATTTGTACTCAGCTTTTCTTTTTTTTGTGATTGTATCTTTTTATTGTTAATTGTCATACAAATGTTCAAAATAAGTTTTAAGAGCTAAAATGTAATAGCATAACAGCTATATCAACATACAACACATATGGACGTCCACTTGCACACTCACACACCATCTTCATTCACATCCATAAAATTTGGCATATATCATTCGTAACGGAAGAGAAATATTCTCAACAGCAGATGCAGTAAAACACAGTATGTACTGTTACGTCGAGCAGTCCACGGATAAAACTCCACTGGAGTAAACAAATACTTCATAAGATTTGACAAAACCATCAGAACTCAACCTCCAGCTTAAAAACACAAGGGAAAAGCAAACAGATCGGAATCAATAATCAAAGCAGGACAATCCTCAAATAAGTGAGATCCTTGTGCTTAATACTACTTGTCCATCAATGTGATGCGACAATAAAGAAACCCGCCATGAATGAGCAGGCTGGAAATACATTTCCTACATAGTGAGGGAGCGGACAGATTCCCTCAGGTCTCAGTGTCTCAGTGAGTGTCTACCAAGGCCTCCACATGGGGCCTCTGCTGCTGCTGCTGCTGCTGCTGCTGCTGCTGCTGTCCTGCAGCACGGTGGGCCTGATGGTGGAGCAGACTGGGGAGGAGCTGCTGGTCCTCTGGACCTGACGGAGCTGCTCCTGCTGCTGCTGGAGGCCCCGCAGAGGAGACACACAGGCCTCTGTGTTGGAGCCAGCAGAGAGGAAGTGCAGCGAGTCCCTCCAGCAGTGAGAGTAGCCCTGGTTGTAGTCGCTGTGACAGAGGCCCGGCTGCAGCTGCTGCCTCAGGAAGCTCACGGTCATCTCCAGGATGTCGGCTTTCTCCAGCTTGGAGTTGGGCTCCTGCTTGTGAAACTCTTTCTCCAGGATCGCCTTGAGCTGCTCGATGCAGGTGTTGATGCGATCTCTGCGCATTTTCTCCACAACAGGTTTTCTCATCTGTAGAAGAGCAGACAACCAGGTCAGTTCATGATCCAAGTCACACAATCAGATATTTGTACTGTTCAAGCAGCTGCAAAACCACTGGAATCCTCATCACCACTCACCTTAATGTTATCCTTCACTGAGATTGCGATATGGTGCACTGAGGAGTAGTTACTGGAGCAGGGAGCCATGTCTGTGCAGGTGAGCAGGGCAGCTTCTTCTCCTTCTGGGCGGCAGAGTGAGCTCTGATGTGTCTGGAGGAGCTGCTCCTCATTTTATACTGGGTCATTAGCATAACAAAGCCATGTGGCTCAGGCAGGGCTGGGGTTCCCACACTCTGACCAGTGGGACTCCCAGCACAACAATAGAACAGGTCAATAACTCACAGGGCATGTATCTGTGCGTGGCATGTTTCCCAAGATAAGCAACAGGTAATTAACACTTTATCAAGCCGTCATCTGAGGATTCATCAGGGAGCCCATGTCTGAATTACACTTTGTTTTCCAAACGTTCGATTAAATAAAGACAAGTGATGCACACAGAGCATCTTCAAAGGGTTCGGCTGCAATGAAAGACCAAATGCTTCACTGCTGTAAAACAATATAAACTGAGGGCTTTCATTTTCTCTTCAAAGACAGCTGCACTTCCTCTAAACGCATCGTGGGTGCACAGACAGGAGCATCCGAACACAGGAGAATTTCTGTTTTCAACAACCTTTTAATATTGTTTTTTTTTTCATTACTTGCAGTGCAATAGAGTTTGGTGACCAACACACACACACACACACACACATGCAGCACAAACAAGAGGAGAACTAGACTAGACCACATCAACGACAACAGAGTACAAACAGAGAGGAAACAAAAAAAGCAAAGGTAGCCTAGTAAAAGAAAGGAAGTTTGGGTTAAATTATTATTAAAATGAGGAAGAAAACACGAGGAAGGACGGAGCAGGTAGAGAAGTCTTCAGTGTCAGAGGTCAGAGTGACATCATCTGGCTGCAGGGGAAACATTTCTTTTTCCACCTGTTGCTTTTACAACTTTGTGCTGCTGCTTAAACTTCAGGCTCCTAAACACAGGGACAACTCCAGGCGTTTTGGTGCCCAAAGCAAGAATAGGATTTGGTGCAATTAGTTTTATTTCTGCTTAAATAAAGGAAATGTTTTACTGGTAGCATGTAGCACAATATACCTCCATATCTGGCTTTCATTTCCCCTTCCTCTTTTATCCATTTTTAGTGCCCACCCTGACGTCTAATATCTAAACACAAATAAATTCACGAAACTTATTATCTTCATAACATTACCTCTAAGTGGCCCAACACAGGAACCAGTTTTGAGTTTAATTTTGCAATTTCATAAATGTTATCACCGATTTGTTTAAAAGAACCGTTTGTTATTGTAGAACTTGGATTATTGCTGTTTTTATTAGACTTAGTCTTAGAAAACTGCAGTGACTGAGTTCTGCTAAAACAAACGCAGACTTTAATTATAACCTCTTGTCTTCTTCTCCCGAGGGTCTGTTGTAAGTGAACAGTGTCAAATTATAGTGTCCAGTTAATGGCATTATGAGAGGGCTGGCAGTGTGCCGGTGAGGGCCTCCATCACCCCAGATGTGAAGCCGGCCTCGCGGGCGTAGTGTGAGTATTCCCGACTCCAGAGTTTCCCACCAGTCCCCTAACATCAGGGTAAATGACCTACAAAAGCCATGTCAGTCCTCAATGCTCCACTGGGAATGTTAATTGATCTTTTGTTGCAGCACAAACAGAAAGTCTATGTCCCCGGTCCATCTGGGAAAAATCAAGTCAACTGGCTTCAGTGCTTTGCCACAGATTGGTCTGTCTTTGGTCTGCGTTGACTTTTTTAATTTAGGATGTTCAGCCAGCCATTTACAAACCTGAGAGAAGTGCTTTAAGTTTTAATTAAGTCAAAGAATTCGGGCCACAACAGTAATATAACTTCATCGCATGTCAATTAAAAAACAGATCTGAAGCACAGGTTGATGAAAAGGTAAAGGATCTGCACACTGGAAACATTTCTACACCAGAGAACTGAAAGCATGAGCAGCAAAATGTACACAACAATGGTTCTAATTGAGATGAATGGACCCTGTGAGAGTGTTGAATTATTAATGCACCGTCTGGTTTCAGGAGGGTCAATGCATGAAAAGTGAAAGTGTTCATTTTGAATCAGTTAAATGGTCACATTTAAATAACATCATATAGATGAATAAATAAGAGTTTTCCACAATATTAATGTTATTTCCCTCCTTTCTGCACCTGAGCAGGTTTGTGACCTGTTGATATTTTGAGTGTCACATGTGGTTTTTCACATTTCTGTTGAAGTGCCTGCATCATCACTGTATTCAGACTTTTTAAACACCACTCTCTGTTTTCTTAACCCACATTTGCATTTTGAGGAATGTGGATCAACATCTTTTCTATTTCTCTTCACTGTATCATCTGAAAACACTGTAACTGCCAATCTGTCAGATCGCGTTCACGTTTGGCTTTATTATCTGTCCTCGCCATTGATTTCATTGTCGACATGTTTGTGTGAATCTGTGCCTCCCCTGAAAGTTAGTGTGCACTACACTGCTGCTGGGGGTCTTTGTCTACAAGTGTGTGTGAAGATGAGTTTCCCTCCCACCAGCTCTGAATTCCTGCCATAAAGTCTCGGCCATTGCTCAGACCTGCGGCGGCACAGGGCGGCTTCCCATCAGCCATCTCTCTGTGAGTGTGGTATCTCCTGTTTCCCACACTCTGCGCCTATTCACTGGCCCTGGGACGGGAACAATAGAAGTGTGTCTTGTTACACATCACATTAGCTACGGTGTTTGATCTCCTGTTGAAGGGGGAGGGGAGGCGGCCTCAGCCAGACCATCTGGCCTGGCCAACGAGACCCTGAGAAAGTCCCAGGCATGCCACATTCTCCACAACTTCTGCACACACTAATAGTTGTGAAAGACTTTTGTGGCACTTGAGACATAATTCAAGCACTAGACAGCATGCCACAACCACCACAACAGAAGTGGGACATGTGACACAAGTGGAGCAGGGGTGTCTCCACACAGCCCAAGGCTTTCAGTGCTTTTTAAACACCTGTGCACCAGGCAGGTCAGGTAAGATGTAATGTTAATGATCCCTGTGGGAAACATTGGATAAAAAGTGTGATCACCCCCCCAAAAAATTCCAAAAGGTTTTTGTAAATGATGTGAATAATGAATTTGCTCAAATAATATTATTCATATTATTGCCTGTGTTTTGAACCTTGTGTTGAAATAAAATGATACTTTTCACGGAATGACATTAAAATAATGTAAAATAAGTGTTCATGTAAATCAGACCAAAACACTGATGTACTGTCATGGTAGTAAGAAATATTCAACTACTGGACTTGTGTTTACGGACAATATTAGGTCATCTGCACTTTGGTAACAGAATAAATTTCAAAATATCCTCAAATTCAATATTGTAAATATATGTAGTTGTATATATGTAATATATGTTGCTCCTTAAATGGAGGAACATTTTCTCAGTTTCGTGATTCTTTGCAAGTGTTTGCAGAGTTTTATCACAAATGTGAACACACTGAGTTATTACAAAGTGAAAATGCAGAGTTAGTTACACTGATCTGACTGATCTCATATTTTTAGCATTGCCCGAACAGACCGCTGCAGGAATCAAACTCTACTTCCTATGCTGCTGTTCCCTTGAGCAAGACACTAGGGATGCTACAGTTAGTTGATTCTGTGCTAAGGAACTATATGTGATTGGATTTGCTGAAGTATGAAGAACTTAATTATTGATTCATTAGATAAATGTAGCTGAACACAAACTACATACTTTAAAATAAGATCTTCTCTGTACTTTGTCCTCTAACTCAGCACTGAATACTTTTATGAATAAAGTGAAAACATAAGTGTTTATATTTGCAGAACTTCATGTGAAGTTTCCCATTTATTTGTTTGAAACGTTCAAAGGCAACTTCCACAGGAAGCAATTCAACAGATTCTTTCAAAGAATAAAGATTGATGTCAACATAAAGTACCTTCACAAAAGGTATAAATGTGAAGGTGAAGAAAACATACATGGTACAATTTCAGCAGTTAACACACAGGCCAAATAATGGTTACACATAGTCACAATAAAGTATAATCATCACAAGATTTACAGTAAAAGTGGATCCATGGGATCCATTTATGTCATGTAGCTGATTCATCAGCACCAAGCTGATGAGACGCATCAGTCAGTGATACTCAGTATTAAAGGTAAACAGTGGTTCAACACATCAGATAAACAATGTCTCAGACATTTAGTTTCAACCCAACATGGGTCTTAGAACGAGATCATTCAGGGATGTTTGTAAAACAAACAGGATCAGTTGTTCCACAGGAACAATGAACACAACCACACAGTCAACACTCTAAATTCTAAAGAGTTTAACATGTGTACACATGGTGTAGATAAACAGTAAAACGTGATTCTTTTCAATCCTTCCAAAGGATTACTGGGACATTTAGCCCATTTCCATACACTAGTAAAACACTCAAACAATATTGATTCTTCTGCCAAAAAGCAAACAGACTTGAGTGAGTCTTTAACTTTCTGTCCATGACGTTCACAGACGTAGTTTTCTTCCTCCGTCCTACCAGGGCCTCCACAGACCACAGCTGGCCTGGCTCACACCCTTGTTGGAGCTGACTTGGTGGTGAGGAGAGCCTGGAGGTGAGAGCCTGCGGGGACTGCGGCTGCTCCTGCTGGACACCTGCAGGCCCTGGAAGTGGCTGAGCAGCCGTCTGTGGGCCTGGGTCTGGACGTCGCAGTGGGAGAGGAAGCTGACGGCCTCCTGCACGCAGCGGGAGTAGCCGTCGCTGGCTGTTGCCGGAGCAGAGGTCAGGCTGACCTGCTGCTGCTTCTGCTGCTGCCAGCCTCTCATGTAAGACACAGCCATCTCCAGGATGTCAGCCTTCTCCTGCTTGGAGTCGGGCTGCTGCCTGAGGAACTCTGGGCCCAGCAGGGATTTCAGCTGCTCGATGCAGATGTTGATTCTGTCTCTGCGCAGTTTCTCAACCATCGGCTTTCTCAGCTGGAGAAAACAAAAGAGAAAACATTTAGTCCACTTGAACACAATGAAAACCTTTTTGAAATATCATATGAACAAACTTATTTGATATGAGTCCTAATAGAAGAGATGTTTACCTTATGAGCAGGAGTGAGATGCTCCTTAGAGTAGGTTGCTTGTCCAAAAACAGTGGGAGCCATCGCTGTAGTGTCAGAGTGTTCCTGTCTGAAGAGCCAGTTGAGTCTGAGCTGCCTTCTCCTGTGCCTCGGCCCTGTATTTATACGGCCACATCTCCATATGAATGTGTGGGTCTTGGGCTTGTTGGACTTTCTCACAGTCCCTGGGCCAATGAGAGCGCTGGGAAGGGCTTTGAGGAACGCAGGGCTGCCACATGCTCAATGAAGTGTTTATAGCCGTGGGGACAATGAGTGTGTCTCCGGGGAGCAGGTGGAGGAATAGACTGGGAAGAGAAAGAGCCCCCGGGTGCAGGGGAGGGGGGGGGGGGGGGGGGGGGGGTTGGCGTATAGAGCTGGGAGACTGACCCAGTGTGCTTGTGTTGATATGGGAAAGTGGTGACCCCAGAGGGGGAGCACGCCGCTGTCTCATGTCATCTCCACCGCCACGTAATTGAGCACAAAGTGCCTCCGCCACCAGGCACACGTGGGTGTTACAGAGGGGCAGCCATTAGAAAAGATCAACATGCAGCCACTTCCACCAGTTTGACACGGCAGACTTCCCTCGTGGAGCCTGTGTGCAACAGTTGAGACGTCCAGGAGAGGAACCCATTAAATAAAGAGTTTCTTCTCTGCAAGTTTGGACAATCAGAACAATAAATAAAAACTTGAAGGAAAAGAGAAAGAGAAAGTATAAGCTGTGTATTTTTATGCTGTAACTGATCTATGTGTGTTTACAATGAGATGTAATAATAAAGAATTAAGATGACTCCAGTGTAGATAGGTATATACATATACAGGTTATATACTTTGAAACTCCAAACGAGTATCATTGAAAAAATCGATATGAATATTGGTTCTTTTCCCGAGAAAAGGAGCCAGTGCCCAAGCTTTTGAAGTTCAGTCTGCTCTGTCGTTTGATGGTGCGTGACTGTGATGTGTTGAGGTGTCAGAGAACAACTGTAAACATCCCAACAGCCTCCACACTCCGAGCACATGTTCACACATCAGGAGAATCACCCTCACAGACAGACACACTCCCGCTCACTTTCCCTCCCACACACACACACTCACACACAGCTGGCTGACCTGCCTGCTGCTGGCCACGTCTCAGTCACACGCTCCCTTCCTGCCTAGTGTGGAACGTGGGAGCTACTGTGGTCCCAGGCTTCCCACACTTCAGTGTTAATGACACTGAGGCCGGCTGCACAAAGGAAGTGTGCCCCATCCAACAAAGATTGACTGACCAAACCCCCCCCCCTCAACACACACACACACCCAGGAAGACAGGGCTGTCAACAGGGCTTCCAGGCACACCATCTGGACGGATCGTACACTATTGTCAGCCAATCGAGCATGGGAGACGTTCACCGTGAGAATTGGAAGGGATGAAATAGAGACAGAAAGTTAAATAGGAAGAATAGGGGGGGGGGGGTGTGAGTGTGTGGGAAACTTTGTGAAGGACACTGTCTAAATATCAAATATTGTATGAGATAAAAAGTGAAAAAGAGAACAATTTTGATTAAAGTTTCACATTATAAGAAAAAATATAATGGAAAAAATAGGTAGTAAAAACACAAGTTTAACAAATAATATTAGAAAGTTCATTATAAGCCGTTGTGATCAAATCTTCTTTTAAAGGCACTACGCCTTCAAAGTTTCAAAATTCAGTAAATATTTAGAGTAAAAACATGGAAGCTCAGATGACATCTTTAAACTGAACACCTCTCTCCACCATGTTGTTACACTGGACAGATTTCTTCTTCATGTGAACTTCCCTCTCTTCTGCGTGGGTCGTCTTCAGGCAGATGTTTCTCCTCCACGTTCCCACCACATATCAGTCCACACAATACCCAGGATACCTCCGCATCAGCCCAATGACAAGGGGCCCGGGAAGGGCCCCTCCCACCTGTTTGTTTGGTGTGGGGGCCATTGTACCCCATGAATTCAACTAATTCATTCACATCCTATTGTCATAACGCTGCTTTGTGATTGGCCAAACACTGTGAGAACCAGCATCGCATTAAATCGATGGGAAAGTTGGTTTAAGTATATAAAGGATGGAAGAGTTGGTGAAATCAGAACCGCGAACGCCTCTCGTACCCCCACAGGCCTGGACTGCCCGGACGCCATCACACTACACGTTCACCATGAGGGATCAACACACAACGTAAGCTCAGCACAAGTTCATGTTAGTGATCATTAGATCGTTTTTCCTTCTTCAAATCCTCTCATTGAAGGACGTTCAGGGTCAGGAGGGTTTTGGTTTGAACAGGTTATCAAGGCTCAGAATCTTGCTCTGTTGGTGATACAGATATTTATCAATACTAAGTTCTGGCAAAACCTGATTTTGGTTAATATTCAGTTTACACTGTAAATATAATTACTATTCTTTTTATACTTTTACATTTTCTTGTATTTATATTGCATGTTTATGTATTTATAGATTTTTTGATTGTCCTCTTTGCTGCTGCAACACACTTATCTTATGTCATCTTATCTTATCTTATCTTGTCTTATCTTATCTTATCTGTCATCTTGTCTCATCTTATATCATCTTATCTTATCTTATCTTATCTTGTGTCATAATGTCTCATTTAATCTAATCTCAACTGATTCTAGAAATATAATTTCTGTAGAAATGTCTTTAATGCATTATTCTTAGCTGGGAGCACCATAAGTGGAATCCCTCTCATTTTGTGCTGTAGCAACAGGAATCCCAACATTAATGGAAAAAAAATATTTTCTTGATTTCTGTGAACAGGCCCTTTAAGAAACTGCTGTAATACTCAACATTAATCTGATGTTTCTCTTCTCGTCCTCAGCCTGTGTAAGATGCTGATTTTGGAGAGGAAGTGCACAGACAGGGCAGAGAGGCTCCGCTCGGCCCTGGAGAGCCAACTTGACTCTGGGGTGTCCAGCTCTGACGTGTGGGACAAGACAGTCTCCTTCTTCACTGTGAAGAAGGCCTTGATTTTCCCAAACGGCTACACCCGATCCTCCAGGAAAGCCATGAGGCTGTTCCCTTCACCTGCCGAGGACGTGGCTCCACTGTGCTGCCAGTGAGGCGTGGACACAGGATGCAACATGAGGGAGAGTGTGTGTAAACATCTACACGATCTGAGGCACTGAGCATCTCCACGTCATGTCAAGAAGAAAAGAAGAAGAGAAAGGATGGAGAAATGGATGTTTTTACTCAGCAATAAGTGTAAAAAGTTGGAGAAGATTGGAGTTTCATACTCATCGTCTATGACCATGCACTGTGATGTTATTGGTCCACAAACGTGCCTAAAATGTGCATTTTATGCCTTAAACCTAAACTTAGTCTTCAACACTGGTCACTGAAAGACCTTGTTGTCGAGGACGTGTTCATTTAGAGTCGTATTCCTTTGTATAAAGGTGAAATGTTTATGCCAATGCATATTTGTTTTGTAAATGTTTTTATCACATTGTGAATGATATTATTTTTTAAATGTTACGTATAAAGTGTGTATTAAGTGCCATGAATGAAATGTGCAATATGTGATTTCAGATACGAGTTGAAAATAAAGTGTTAATTCTTTCTTCAGTGTCTGTGTTAGAAATTATTCCCACTTCATTCTGACGCGTTGAAAACTGTTTAACAATTTACCAATCTCATATCCCAGTGTCACCATCTAGTGGTCACTGTTCAGCAATACATCAAAATATGATCCACACAGTTGCAGCTTCTTCTGCTAGTTCCCTCATCATCCTCATAAGAAACCTCAGAACGTCCTTCTCCTTCAATCAAATAACTGCATTTCATTCACTCTGTATATTTTAATAAAAAGTCAAATTAATTAATTAGTTTTGACGTGCCTCACACGTAACATACCTCATGTTAAAAGCTAAATTGTTTTGAGGACTTAAATACACTACAAATAAAATAGCTCTTAGAAAATGTGTAACTTAGCGTGGAGATAATTACTGATTACAATTAGATGTTACGTTAAAATAAGCAGGTGGAAATAGAATAGAAAACACAACGTTTGTGCTGTTCTAGATTCATTAAAAAGTGTAAAATCACTACACCTACAGGTATGTTATATATGTTGTTGATTTGTATATCTACATTATCTCTTAAATAACAGTGCATCTGATGCCATTACTTTCGAGTTTGATATGAGAGGAAGGAAGTCGTTGAACGTAGCGAAACATTATGTAAATAAAACGTGAACATGTTCGAGAACAATTCTGCTTAAGGCACTTAAGCTCAATTTTGTTGTCATTTTACAACAAAGACAAAAACACAGCTTCATAATAACAAACTATTTCCTCCGTTTTCATTATTTTGATTCAAAGATCTCCAGCAGATGAAGTTACAAATATAACGTTATTATACCGGCTATAATGAGAATAAAACATATAAATGTTATTACATTCAGACCTACCTCTCATTCACCTGAGCCACCTTACTTACTTTACTGAGTAAGATGTTACTCTTCCCCCAAAGGTTTTAATTTATTATACAATCTACATGTCTAAACGACTACATGTCACAAATTATGGGGACAGTTATTGGGTTTTTTCACAACCTATTCCATTGTGTTTTGAATGTTTCTGTTCTGAGCTTTTTCACAGGACACGAATAGAAATGTGTTGTTTTACTGGACACAGTAGGTTATTCATCGTTTTTAAGAATGTAAACAGCAGCGGGGAACAGAAGAGGTTACCCTGGGTCAGATTGGAATTATTACGGCTTTATTAATCGTACGCTAAATTCAAAAAGCAGACATTCAGCAACAGTTGCACATTGTAGCAGCGGGAATATGCGAATAAACAAGAAACTGGGTGAACTCTACACAACGCAGTCAACTCTCGAGTACAAGGACACCTTTTCAAATGTCTACGTTAAAAGTTGATCAGTAACTGAGGATAAAACTTGGCCGATCTTTGCTTTTAAGAAATCTGTTGTGGGATTTGACACAAGTGGGTTGCCAGTGATTTCAGGGAAAGAGAGCAGAGAGGAGAAACTGCTGCTGGGGAGGAAGAAAAAACGAACAAAAAAACAATTAGTCAAAGAAAAGTGTTAAAGGATATAATGTAGGTCTGTTTTATTATTAATTTAGACAGGTCTGCTATTTCACTGCAACAGATGGAATCTTTCACAAGTCCAAAATTCACTTTGTCACCAAGTCACAAAAAACAACAAAAAAAACTCTTTTCTTCATTTCCCTTGAGAGATTGATAAAAGAAATCCATACACACACAAAAACAAAAAACACTTTATCTGTCCATCATTCAAATTCCAGTTAGAACCTATATGAAGACCAAACAGCAAAAGTCTGGAAGAAAGAGCAGGTTCTGCGCAAAACCCTGTGACACTGAAACCTTCCATTTTAAAAAACCCTGACCAAGAACAAACAAAAACCCCAAAAAAAAAATAAAAATAAAAATGAAAACAAGATAAAATCAAATGCCACTCGTAATACGTGGTGGGTCAAATCCCAAAACATTTTTAGTAATCCTGACATTGCACCCCAATATTAGGAGGAGGGGTAAATCGACGTTCACACTAAAACAGAACTTTTGAGTTATGCCCATGACCCGGACCATTTTTTATCTTTAAATACGAATCACCAGATTCTGAGCGCCATTCTGCGGCACAACAGTGAAGCTTCAGTTTTTTTTAGCAGCAAGTCGATAACCAGAAAAATGCCAAACATACCTGGTTTAATAAATCAACGGATTCAATGATCTCTTGTCTAAATTGAAACTAAATTACATCCTCAACTCTAAATTTAAGAAGTTTGAGTCTTGAGGGCAACACGTGAAATTCAGTTTTAGTGTGTGTGCGTCCCTCCCATTACACGTGTTTGTGTGTTAAACATTACAGAGATTTTTGCCAGAAGATTTTTTTTTTTAGACTACACATAGACTCAGCTTTAAGTTAAATTGAAGATGACGTGTGGGGGAGGGGGGGGGTGAGCAGGAAGCTTGACGTATACTGGGTGTGTGTGTGTGTGGGTGTGTGTGTCAGCCTGTAGGTGTCTCCATGAAATTTGCAGAGCTGTTGTGTGTTGCAGGGTTGTGGGTTGAGGTTTGCCATCAGGGCAAAGAGTTCAACAGATCCCGCAGAAAGAGGTCTGGGTCTGCGATTTCAGAGAGGAGACCTGGAAAAGAAACAAGTTCTGTCTTAATATAAACTTCACATCGCAGTTTCAAACGTACTCAAGGTGGGAACATAAAGCCAAGGGTCAGATCTGTTAAAAAGATGTCAAGCTGCAACACACAAGATTTTCCCACTTATGCTGGTTTTCTGCCAACTATTAAATGGTATAGCTTTAAGAGGGCCGTCGTGAAGTGAATCGGGTTTGGATGTTTACTGACCTAGAACATCAAAGAACTCAGACAAGGACTCAGCGGGCATGAGTTCGTCCTGGAAGGCCCTGAGCACGCGCTCCGACGCCTCGTAGATGGGCATGTCGTTGTGACGGACATATTCTGCCAGCGAGAAGGACCAGCCCCCCTCTGTGTTACTGGTGGGTACTTTCTGTAAGGCCGGGCAGAGGAGAGAGAGTCAGGTCAGTCGCTCAAGTTTTAGACTTAGTATTACAATATATTGTAAGATCTAAATAACAATGTTGAAGAAAAGAGGCCTCAAAATTGTACTTGAATAAAATAAGAGGTTTTCGTCGTTTTTGCTTTTCATTAAACCCTGATTCAGTTTCAAAAACACTTAGGATCAATTCAATTATGCCTCTGAATCTTCAGACCTGCAAAGATCAGACTGAAACTGATCTGTTACACTGATCAGTGTCACTCAAAGCATCCAAGAAATTGCACAACACACAAGCAGAATATCATTGGTTTAAAGCATCAACATGAACAGAGGTTTCGATCCAACACACTTACCATGAACATGTCATAGACCAGATCCACCAGGCCCCAGAAGAGTAGAGGCGAGCGATAGACTGCATATTCCTTTGGTGCTTTGTCTGTGAGTCTGAAAATAAAACAGAGGAAACAGAAACTTTAAAATCTAAATTAAACTCTTGAATATAGCACAAACAATTTTAATCTTAATCATCATATTAAAAATTCGAATAAGATGAGTTCAAGAGAACACTGGTGAAACACTTTCTTGTAGCCACCCTAAAACCTCAACATGGAACTAGATCAGTTGAAGCCAAGCTGAGGGGATTTAGATGTTGCTGCTTTAAAACAGGTTTCAGCTGTGAAACAACGAGACAGAAAATAGAAAAAGAGGATTAGTGCCGTACTTGTTGGCGCAGACTGCCGAGACCTTGCGGGCATGTGCGGCGACCAGGAGTCTTCGTAGAAAGTAGATACGTGAACTCCTCCAGCGTTCGGGTGGCATGATGTGCATGGCCAAGATGGTGAAATAGTGTGGTCCTTCAACGTCGTATGAGCTCTCCACCCATTTCTCACATGGCTGCTCCTGGAAACTCTGCAGATTCTTCTCCTCCCGAGACGTAGCCCTTGTACTGCAGTGACAGTTTGCACAGTAAAGTGAGATGAAGGTGAGAAATACATGTCACATTCCGCCTGAATCTTGGCAAATAGGACAACTTAAAGTTTGTGTGTAATAGCTACACTTCATCACTGATGGGTAATTTCTGAAAGGTACATACGTGTTGAGGACGTAGAGCACAGTGTGGATGATGTAGGGGATGAGGTGGATGTTGCTCTCTCGGCCTCCTCCTCCCGTGTCCACGCTGAACTGACTGTTCAGTAGCAAAGCGGAGGAACAGCAGTTTGGTGTCGTGGATGTTGAGTTGGTACGTGGGCTCCCGCTGGCCTGTGCACTCCTGCAGATATGTGTTGTGCCTGTGCAGCAGAGAAAGGTCCAGTGGGTTTTGAGTCATCGTGCGCCTTATGAAGTGAAACTTTTGCTGTGTGCGTGCTGATGCATCAATTTACCTTGCTAAGCATGTAGCAAAGGCTGATTCTGGAACATGTGGCCCCCAAACAGGAAGCAGCCCATTGCACTTGGTGTTGGCATTCTGGAGAGCAGCACTCTCCCACTCCTCTCGCCCTCGTGCCAATCTGCAACGGGAAGAGGCGAAATGAAAAGCTCAGATTAACAGTGACGAATTGACTGTTCTGTAAATATAAGATAGTATAAGATATTCATTGTTACCTGACAGCAGCCAGATGGCAGTCATAGTGGACTATGTTAAAGTGCGACACAGTGCTGTAGCCCTGCTGCTTACGAGGCTTGTTCTCGAAGTCCTCCAAGGCCACGCGCTTTGTGAAAGTGTAAATACCCAGGACTTTGGTTGGCTACGATCAGACACAAGGACGGAAATGTTAATTTAAACCCCCGCAATTCGGTTTAATACACAAGAGTTTTTTCTGCAATACAGTCACAAGCATGAAACTAAAATTTGCAATACTTTCTCAAAGACCAGTTTAACACTGTATGACTTCATAGTGTGTTGTTGTACCTGGAACTTGTAACCTTCTCTACAGATACAGCAGGTTAAGCCTGGCTCTTCTATCAACTCCTCCATTTGCTTCAACAGTGAGGTCTTCGTCACCACCTGACCCTTCTCATTGGTCTGAAAGGAAAACACACAAGAATCAACAACAATGTCACTGACACGGTGAAACAAAGTGGCAGAGATGAAATAAAGACGTTAGATGAAATAAGAAATGCGTACCGTCATGCCCAGTGTTCCCAGGGCCTTCTGCCTCATGGCCATCGCCATACGCTTCTTCTCAGATCTGGTCTCCCTGCGGGCTGCGTCAATCTTCAGGTTGACGTCACTGTGCTCCCTCAGCGCCTCCAGAAGGTTTTCTGCCAGGGTGCCGATGCCTTCATCGCTGGATACCTGCTCCAGCTTGTGCAAGTTGGTTATAGAATCTGTGCCTATCAGTGCCTGCACAGAAGATGAGAACAAATTCAGTTGTGTCACATAGTTGATGCTGAGTTTGCAAGCAGAGCCACATAGCGTTCAATTAGTTTTCCATAGTTGGGTTGTAGGCAGCTCAGATTGCGTTTAGTATTTAGTACCTGTGTGGGGGGGTGCTGTGTAGCCAAACCACGAAGCAATCTGAGAATGAAGGGTAAAGCTGGTCTGGAGAGGAACTTCTTCCAGACATCTGCATCCAGACTAATGAGTTCAAAAGACAAAGAAAATAGTTATAGAGCAATGAAGTGAAAATACTCAATTATATGAAAGGCTTTTGACTCTGAGACGCCTACTTTTTGGCATTTGGGATATGTTTCTTCATGTAGTCCAGAGCACTCTGTGTGATTCCCTTTTGAAGAATAAGATCTTTCAGCTGATGGCCGTTGCTGTTATTTTTGATACCAGCAGCGATTTTACAGAAGCAATCCAGAAACACTTTGTCGTCTGCACTATGCTCCTCGTCATACCTTAGGAAACAAATGGAGTGGTAAGTTTTCATACGACAGTGTAGAAAGGTCCTCTTGATTGGTTGAATAATTCAACAACTGTAATGACTGACAGTGTTTCTATGCATTTGATAATATTTGTTGAAATTTGTGTAAGTAAAATCAAATAGATGCCAACTTGTCAAAGCTGCAACAGGGCTTGAAGCGTTCCACCAGGATCCTCATCTTCTCCAGTTCACCGAAGGACAGATATGGGATGATGCGCAGCAGCCCCTGCAGCACGCTGGGGTTGGAGCGCACAAACGGGGTGTTGATCTGGTCTAATAACATGACCAGCTGATCTTTGTCTCCTGTCAGCAGCAGGTTACCCTGCAAAAGACAAAACAATTTCCATTTAAATTCAAACATTAAGAGTTCCTGAAGCCTTGGTTTTATAACATTGTCACTGGATCTTAATTCAGAGGTTAGAATTCTTACCTTGTCCTCAGAAATCTCTGCGTTGGCTTCATCCAGAATGATTTCCATGATGCTCAGGACTTGCTCTGCTATGGAGGCTCCACCACTGTCCTTACTCTCTTGTTCTGCCACTAGAGCCTGAAGTGAAACAAAATATTTTTGTTATATTGTAGTTATTTATATTGTAGAATGTTCACTCTCCTGCCCACAAACCAGACGCCACAACACAATGTTACACTGTCAGTGGAACACTCACCAGGTTTAGAGTTCCCAGCATGACGTTGAGCGTGTTCATTTCTGGTTTGACCAACTGCTGTCGGTTGATCTTCACCTTCACACAATAACTGAACAGCTTCAGTAAAACCTGAGAAAGACACATACACACTGGTCAACTGTGCAGCTTTGGCATTTCTGTAAAGGGGTTGCTGTGTTTTTACTGTTATTAGCATAACAAGACTTTTTAAAGTAAAGGTATGTTTATATTATGTTTTCAAAAAAAGACAGTATAAATGTTTTCTTTAAGGCTTAAAAATAATAAATGAGAAAAAAAAGATTTGTTTACTTTTGAGGCAAAATTGTATGATTTTTGGGTTCTTAAATGTGGATTTAAAAATAAATCTGAATTGTTTAGGCGTTTGTACTGCTGGGTCAGACAAGACGAGATATTTAAAAGGGCATCACCAAGTGTTCAAGGGAAATTGTGATTCGCATTTTTCTGATGTTTTATCTACAAAACAATTAATTGAGAAAATAACCAGCTGATTAGTCAAAAATAGTTGTAGCCATTTAAAAAATATAGACTGGGTTAAATCTTAAAAATCTTAATGTAAAAAAAAAATCTATCGTCTTACAGTGAGCAGATGCCTTCCTTGTTTGAAATCTTTGATTCCAGACAGCCGGCTGAGCATACACTCCAGTCCTCCGCACTGTGCCATCACTCCTGCCATCTTGTAAACTTCCTCATCATCCTCTTCCTCATCTGTAAAATGGGAAAAATAGAGAAAAAATGTTTTGTCGATAGAGATAAGATACATCTTTTCCACTTCTTCCACGAATGTACTGATTACAAGTACAATGGCTCAAATATTAGTGACCAGCTCTAATACACATGATATACATTTAGATCAAATGACTCAGAATCACGAACAAAAAGTTTATTCATAATAAATCCAACCTGTGGTTGAGTCCAGTGACTCTATGAACTCCTCAGTTGCGTCTCCCAGCAGGCCTCTCATTCGATAGATGATTCTCATTGGTTCTCCCTTGAAAAAGAAAGGAAGCAGGCTCCATGACTAACATTGATTGGCTTATTACATGTTGATCTTCAGAGTCCTGTCACAATTTAATGACAGTTTAATGGCACAATGTCAAATGTCTTTCAAAGTGTTACTCATTCAAACTGAAGAGGACTCTCACCTCGTTCGTAGGGCACCACACCTTCTTGTAGACCTCAGCCACTGACAGATCCAAGCTGATGATTTTGTTGTTTACCAGAAGCTAAAGGGAACAGGGCGGCATTAAATCAATAACTTCTAACAAGTCAGCGTTCAGAATTCCATGAGAAACAGAGGGATGATTAAAAAAGTATCATAAAATGAACAAAGTGGATGAAAACTTCAGAATAAGAGTGTGGCACAAGTCCAGGGTCACTTTACCTCCATGCCACTGTCATCTTCAAGAAGTGCCACCAGGTCACAGTCTTGACAGATCTTGTTCTTGATGTCCCGCATGAGTGGGCCGATGCCAGGCTCGTTGCTGCTGTAGGGGTTTCCTGGCATGCGGCCCTGCAGGAAGTCCTCCTGCTGAGGATCCTTCTCGAGGGTCACAAAGAACTCTGTCACCTCATTCTCCTCCTAGACACAGAGGATGAAACACAAGTTACAGATGAAGACCAACTCACAGCTACACTGACTTTTAGAACAATGAAGCATGTAGGACATGTAAATGAAATAATTTAGGGTCACGTTCACTCACTGGATAGATGATGCTGCACAGTCTCTCAAAAATGAACACGGGTGTCCTGTAGTCATCCAGGTTGTATCGTTTTGCAGTCTCTATGCAAACTGCCATGAAGGCTTTGGTTTCAGACTCAGTACCTATGAACAATGCAACAAGATTTACAAAGTGTTTTGAACAATTCAACAAAATAAAACAACCTCTGCCTGGAAACCAGACCATTAAATCTGAAACTGTCTAGGGCAATCACAACTATTTATCTAAAATGGGTTGACTGACGACAGAGGTGAAGCATTTCAACAACATAGATGGTTGCTGCCAATGTGGAGAGGTCTAATATGTGACAGTATTAAACAAACTGGATTATATAATCTCTCTAAAATAAGAACAGAGTTTGATGTGTTTGCCTTACTACAGATGGTATTTGGTAGAAGTATAATTTTACAATTTAACATCTGATTAATTAGCATTTTGGTCTGCAAACTTTGTTGCTCCGTGAAAATTAAAAGGTGATTGAATGTTTTCAGACTAATTAAAAAATGTGAAACTCGATGCACATACAGTATGTGCCCTGGTCTAGCAACGTCAGGCTACTCAATTACTTGATTTAATAAAATGTTTTGGAGGGTTATTCATTCTGCAGAAAGCAGAGGTAGATTTAGAATTTATACATTGTGTTATAACTATGTCAGTGCTGAAAATGGTAAAGAAAGACTTAAATGACTCCAAGCTATTTAATCTCTTCTTAAAAGTGATCAGAACAAAAGTTGTCAGTCCAGACCTGTCGTCATGTCCTCCAGCATCTCAAGCAGCATGTCCTGAGTCTCATCGATGAGTTTGGTGCGCTGCACCACCAGCTTTCTCAGACACAGATAACCGTTGAGCACTGTGCCGACCAATCTACTTTTAAAATGCCGCTTGATGGACTCCACCTCCACGAAAGATGAGAGCAATCCTGCCATGACACACAAAAACCATTACACAAATCATTTAAGTACTTGAAACAGACATAGAAACAAAATAAAAATGTATTCAATATTAAAGTTCACTTTGCAGTCCACACTACTTTGTCAGATCAACAGTCAACAGCTAAAACAAACATACCAGTCAAGCTCTTGAGGGCGTAGCCTTGTTGCAGGTCTGTGCTCAGTGTAGCCTCCTCCAGAGAAAGCAGATTGGCTATTTCCTAAACAGAGGATTCACAGATTAAGTTTTACTATCACAGTATTAGAATAAATACTACAACATATTTATTACCAGTATAGAAATGATATGTTTTAAAAAGCAATTAAATATATAAAAAGAAAAATGTGGTTTGCCAGAATGTCAATTTGCCCATGTATTTCACTGTATCCAATAAAATCCCAGTCTATTTTAGTTCAAGGAAACTAGTGGCACATACAGATGTTCTTTGAACTTGAGAGCGTTACCTTGGTGATCAGGTTACCAATGTAGGGCAGGACCCCGCGGGCAGCCAGGTAGACTTTCCAATGTGTTGGTTTGATCAGCTTCTGGTACAGACCCAGATACTCCACTGCACACTCTCCAGCTACACTCAGCTCATCCAGATAACTGACACACACACAGCAAAAAGGTAACTTTCAGTTTTTTTGTCAAAGTCAAGTTGACAGCTGAAATCTGCGTTACAACCTATTTTCAGTCTCCCAAACACATTTTCCACATTGCTGACATACTTATCAATGCAACATAAAGTTGTATATTTACTATCACATCAAATTCAACTTTTTGTACTGAGGAAGTCTTATTGCTATCTACTTATTTACATTCTTAATGTCACACAATATGATATGATTTGTTTTACTGTTTGAGGCTCATTACCTGGTGAGCAGATCCAAGACCTGCTGCTTGCGACTGGGGATTGTTGTAAGAGCCTCCACAATAGTGCAGGCAGCCTGTCTCGCTGCCTGAGTGGCAGGTGTGAAAAGGACCTGCAACAGAAATAATGTCAGTCAACAATTGTATTTTAAGTGGATGCATTAATAAGTTAATGAAATAACAAGCCCCAAAAAACTTAATTAGTATTTCCCAGTTTGAAAATATGTAATGGCAAAAATCTAAAGTATCTGCACGTGACTTTTTGTGACTAATTGTCAATATAGCAATAACAACAATACGGCATTTGAAACACTACATTAACTGTTTTTTTTTTTTACCTGTCGCAGCCAGTTGTTGTGACTCAGTTTGAGCAGGCGAGGGAAAAGGCCTTCCCCTTTTCTGGACCTCATGAATTGCTTCCATTTCCACACATACTTCTCAAGCAGATACTGCTTCCGCAACTCAGGCTTCCCTTGAGGTTTTGACCCAGACTCCTGGCCTTTTGGTATCAACATACATTCAAAAAGGAAAAGATTGATATCACGAGTTTTCATTATTCATAGCAAAAATAACAACGATATAGGATGCTTTTTTGTTGGGACACAGTACTTACATCTTGCTGGGAGGCATTTTTTCCAGGCCTCATAAGATGCTTTGGGGTCCTTCTTGAGCCAGAGTTGGGCCTGGGCATGGATTTCATTACTGTAGGGCCTGACTGTGGTCAGGGACTCAGTAGCAGCATCCTTTGAAGAAAAGCAAACACACTATTGTGTAAGGGAACATGAACTAACCAAGAGTCATAAATAAAATGTTATTAATTTATAATCATTTCTTATTAGATTTCAGCTTACAAAATGGGCTCCATTATTATTTTTGTCCTAATGTCTGTTGGGTTATCAGAATGTCTTCAAACTATCATCTTCTATCTAAATTACACAACTGCCACCAAAACCATGTAAAGGAAGATTAAAACCACCAGAAAGGAGTGGTTGAATAAAAGAATTGAAATATAATACCTTGTTCTTCTTGCTAGTGGGGGCAGGGGGCTTGATCAGCTTTTGCAGGATTCTCAGACACATGAGGGTGATGTTCTCCACCACGACAGGCGTCTTTATATTCACCGACATGAGGAACAGACTGAGAGCTATGTGAACAAAAAAAACATACATGGCTCTTCAGTTGTGATGAGTAACCACGACATTCCAAACACAGTACAGGCTGTAGGATAGCAGAGTTAAAATATGGTTAAAGAAAACCTGAAGAATAGATTGTTCCAGATATTTTTTCACTATCAGGGAATCATGCAGAGGACAGTTGCCAGTTCAAAGTCAGTTAAAAAAAGTCCACCCTCTTTCAAGAGGTGCGATAATAACAGAAGCTTACCACAACGTAACCGCAACTCCCAGCATCCTCCCTCTTTTGAAATTGAGTCCGTCAGGAGCAGCATCTCATACTGCAGATTGCTAACCTGTTGGGAAAACAAGATGTTGATGTACATATGAAAACTGAAATTTCTTAAATGCTCAACCCAGAGGCTCTGCTCTTAATATGAATGTGTGATCTTCAAAAAATAAAAGCCACATATTTCTTTCAGTAACAAAATCATACGGTTTCTTTAGATTCATTTCTTCAGTCTATAGTGAGACACTAAGAGGACATACCAGGTCAGGATTCGCCCAGTGACCTTTCAGGGCTGATGACACCTTAGCAATGATGAGGTCATTCATCTGCTGAGTGGCCTCTGGATGATCTCTGAAGCACGAAAACATCAAAGAAACAGAGACAGAACATTCAATTAATCACTACTTCACTCATATCGTGTTCTATAACTGGACATGTGTGGGAGGGACATACCTGGTGAGAAGACAGACCAGCTGGCGCACTTCCTCCCTCATGGCTGCTGTACCACGTCGCAGGTTATACTCAAATAGCTCCCTGATGAGCCCCTGGAGGACCAGGATCTGCCGGAGTGCCGGGTTGGTGGCCAGTGCAGCGGAGCAGCGTGATACAGTGACCTGTGACAGCTGAGGCACAGCCATAGCACTTGTTGGAGGACGTGTGGCCGCAGCCCAGCACAGAGAGGGCTCGGTACTGACTGGCGGTGAAGGTTGGCTGGTGGCTGCTGCTGCTTCGAGATGACTTGGTGGCGGCCTCTCTTTGCTGCAGATCGTACTCCAGGAGCTCTTTACGAGATGCGAGCACTTTCTGTAAACAAGGAGAAAATGCCAGAGTTGCATGTGAGCAGGAGAAGAAAATAAAAAAGGTAAAAACAAATGAAACCAGCTACTGAATAAATGATCTTTTTTCCTCTCCAACCTGTATAATCTTGGAGAGTTCATCAAATGATGTCTTGCAGTCACCGCTGTACTCTTGAGCCAGCTGCTGAATGTACCGGTTGACATTAGCAGAGGACGTACCAAGTCCTGCACCTGCTCCTGTGTCATCCTGGAGGGATTCAAATTGTTCATATTAAAAAAGAGGCTTTTAAATTATACATTCTTTTGAAGGGTCTCCAAACATTTTTAATTCACTATCATGTATTCCCAATATACCAACTGCTATTATAGTTTTTTAGAGATGTATTTGCAAAAGGATGTTTTTAAAGAATAAATACAAAAAATAGCCCAGTTATTTACAATGTTTGTAAAGTGGCCTAAATAATACTCATGCCCCCTTTGATACAACATCTAATATTAGATGGAATAAGCACATGAACTATTCATGCTCTCCATGTGAAGACCTACCTGTGGCTTTTCTGGTGCTGCCTCATTGACTTTAGACAGGAGGCTTTCTAACTGGGGTCGGTGTCCCATCAGCTGGTGGTAGACCCTGTCAGCTTTGTCCAGCAGGGTGTTGATGTTGGTCACAGCCTACAGAAACAAAGACACAAGAATGAATGGAGGCAGTAAAAGATGACGGCAAATTGTACTCCACTCACTTTCCTCAGTAAAAAAAATGAGGACTCTGGCATGTAACTATGCACGTTTTGGAATGGCAGAGGCCATTTCGCCTCCTGTCTTTTTCACTTTCATGTCTTTCTCAGCAAATAATTGCTTACCTTTTTCCTGTCTTCCTCGTTCTCGATGGGATCCACAGCACAGCATGGCTTAGCATAAAGCATGAAGTCAAATCGGGCATATTTGCAGAAACCACAGGCATTGCACAAGAAGGGGTCTTTTTCATCGTAGTTGATGGACCTAATAGGAGAACACCAGCAAGTTCAAATTTAATTCAACTTCACCGTCTCCAATTATCTTTTCAGAACAGCAAAGGAAACCCGTTGCTCACCTGCACTTGTGGCACTGATACACGTTCTCACCGCAGTTGCCACACACCCCAGGGTTGGCGGGCACAGAAGCACTGCAGCGGGGACACTGCAGGGTCTCAGTGGAGGCCTGGTAGTTCTCGTAAAAGTCAGAGAACTCAATCATCAGGTTGGAAGCAACAATGGGTAGGGGAAGGTCGATCTTCACCTCCGTTTGTCCCGGTGTCAGTTGAACTTTCTTGGCTTTGTGCCAACGAGCAGGCCTACAAATACACAGCAGAGAGCGTTCATTTTATATTGTTAACGTGAGTGCAGGTATCTTAATCCCACTGTTCGATAAGACCAGCAGATCTTTGTTGCAACATACTTGTTCTTCAGCTCTACGATTGCCTGTACAGTCCGGTTGTTGTAGTACAGATTGATGGTGCGGACCATTTTGGTGCGCTTGAGGTCACCAATCTTCACGGTGACTTTGCTGATGGTGTGGCTACCAATGAGCTTGACGACTTGCTGTGTGGTGGTGTAGCGGGTGTCCACTTTGATCGATGACAGTTTTATATTCTAGTGGACAAATACAAGACACACAAACTTTGAAAACAATAATAAACTGTGATTATGCCAGTAGAGTCTAATCTTAGATGGGGGTTTTTTTCTGACTTGCCTTTGTTCATTCCATATAATCATTTAAGTTGCAGTATTTTATTTAATCTTCCTTGTTTTTATTGTTTTATTATAATTCTTGTGACAAGTAGCTTTTATATATTCAGCACTTTGTGTTGCATTTTATATGAATTGTGCTATACAAATAAAGTTGATTATTATAGATAGAGAAATGAACCTGCCACACTGTATATTAGCTGTTCAAATTATTAAGCCAAGAAACACTTTACCAATGCAAAAGCGATGCATATTTACAAGTATGTAGAAACTTCCATTAGGATTCCTTTAACGTCATCTGTCGCGAAACAGTTTTAAAACATATTGAGTCCACTAGGGGAAGTTGTGTTGCACATACCGAGAAGGGAACCTCAGGATTGTTGCACACCAAGCAGGGGTCACTCTCCAGGAAAAAACCATCAAACTCCACTAAACCTGACAGAGTGCTGCAGGAGAGAACACAAAACACAAGAGATTTATGTAGATGTCCCCTGCTTGATATTGTTTTATTCAAGATAGATAGTTTGTATAGACATACTTGTAGATGTTGGAGTTGGGGTGATTTGTCAGGATATGGTTCTGCGCCCTCAGAATTTCCACAGCTTTCTGGGAATATTCCTTCAGCTGGAAGAGGAAAGGAAAATTATATGGCTTAGTAACAACAAATGTTTTTGATCTGATTTTAGACAAAATAATATCCAGACATCTCTACAACCAGAGCTTGTGAGGCCTTTAAACAAACCTTTTTCTCTGTCTGAGGAGTTTTGAGCGAGAAGTATCCAAGCAGGTCGACAAACTGGGCAGCTTTCCGGCCATATGCAGGGAGCTCAGGCCAGATGGCCCAGGTCAGTTCCAGCAGAAGCTCCTGCTGAGATTTATTGGAATTCCTGCAAAGATTCAGATTTCGGCCAGTGGCCCAGGTTATGATTCAACTATTGCTTTTGTTTACCGATTAACAGTATATTTATGGGTGCTATAACCTTTTGTATTATAGTTAAACTAGTCAACATTTAAGACAGAACATTCAATAAGGCTGTCTATGTCATGTGTTTTAACAGTACCTGTAGATGTGAAGAGCCAGGCAGTGTGCCTGCCAGCGCACAGCAGATGAGTTTGACTCCAAAAGAAAGCAGCGCAGAAACTGGATGAGTGTCTCCTTGTCTGCAAACTTGTTCAGCTGACTGACTAGACCCATACACAGCTGATCCTCCTGGCTGCCAACACCATCACCTGTGGTCAGGCCACAAAGATACAACACAGTCAGGACACTAGAATCTATTGTCCATTTTTTAAATATCCTGTTCAGGTTCAGAGGGGGGCTTGAGCCTCAGCCTGCAGTGTGTAACATCTAAACAAGCAGCATGTAGTATGAGCAATCACCCTCTTTGTCTTTCTCCTTGTCTTCTTTTTTGCTCTTTTTACTGGAGGACTTGCTCTGAGAGGACTGAGACCCTCCTGTCTGTCCAGCACTACTGGAGCCTCCAGAGAACGATGAAGAGGAGGAGTTGGCCACCACCTTACTGCCACACAGGGCACATGAGAGCAGTTGCAGCAGTACTGGGGAAACTCCCTCATCCACAAGGAAGCTGACCTGGAGCAGGAAGTACAGAACAGCTGGAGAAAGACGAGAAGGGTAACAGATAAAAAGAGAGAAAAGAGAAAAACAATGTTAACAGTACTGGTCTTAAACATTTGTTTGTTTCCCGTATCAAAACTGATCTGAAAGAACTTACAGTCGTCCTTCATGCAGAACTTCTGCCAGTTGATGGTCCTCTGAGTGGCAATTTCAGCAGCAAGCTTTCAGATGTTCCATCTGAAACAAGAGAAACATGTTACATTTAAGCACCCTAACCCTGAAGATAAGAATCACAGTTCTATTCACAGTGAAAAGGGAGTATTAACAAAAAATAAAGTTTGCAGAGGAGATGCTAGTTTGCTTTGACAAAATAATAAACAAGCGTGAATTAAACATTTATAGACAGAAGATAGAATCAAAAAGCAGCTCTGTCCAAGTTTTTCGAACAACTGTTCACAGGACACTCACCAGATTGATTAGAGTGTCGTACTGCAGAGCTGAGCCAGACGTGGCTGTGACCACGCCGGCCCGAAGGAAGATGCCCTGTTCCTCGAGAAGCTTCTTGATGCTGCGCACATGGGAGTCAAGAGTGTGCAGATCTCGCAGCTGACGATATTTTTCCTTGGAGCCACAAATGAATAGCAACAGCTTTCTCACTTGCCTTCTGACAAATGGAGTCTGCTGGATCATCAGATACTGAGGGAAAAAAAGGTCAGAGAGTTAAAGGTATATTTCTTATCTGACGACAGACACTGAAAAGAAAAATCAAGTAAAACATTCAATAGCTTACTTCAGACAGATAGTAGAACCAGGAGTGGTCAAAGACGGGAGGAGGGATACGAGGGTTGGTGTCTGCGATCTTTTTGATCTGATATGGCAGCCGCAGCACCATTTCCGTCAACAGTTGAGAGTAGGCTTCAAACACATCAGCAGCATGACCCTGGTGCCAGGAACAACACAGTTAGTTCACGTCAACGGAACGTACAAAACAATAAGCTTTCAAGTTACAGTGACTAAAGCGATTCCTTTGGCATGATACCTTGACGTATTGGCGTAGAAAGAAAGGGCTCATGTCTGGAGGAGAGGAAGCTGTGTGTGGGCGGAGGAGCTGGCTGGCAGGTCACAGGCTCCTCTTCGCCCTGTTGGCTCTTCCAGAACTCCAGGAGCGACTTCAGCACATGGAGACAGTAGTCAATGGCACCCAGGCTAAGCAAGGCAGTCGCTGTGGCGTTGGAAATCAGGGAGGATGACTGGAAGAGAGAGAGGGGTATACAGCAGCTGTCAAAATACATAGTGCTATAAACTTTATTCTAAATAACCAGGAAACTATGTGTGTTAGGCACAAATTGTTGCCCACAGAAAACTACATTTGAGTCATGTAATCTGCAACTACATTCAGTAGGTATTCTGCAGAAACACCACCTGAATTGATATGTGTGGGTATGTTTTTTCTTTTCTATTGGCTGGTGTTGCCCATTATGCAGTGTTGTGTCGAGTCCAGCAGACCAAAACTCCTTCTGGCACCAATGTTTATTTCGGTACCGAGCTGATATTGGTTTAGAATAATATATTTAATTGGTTATTCAGTACTAAGAAAAGAAACGTACCTCAGAGGAAGATTTAGATCCAGACTTGGTTCGAGACATAAAGACGCTGAGCAGTCTCATGATGACCAGGTGAACTTCATTGATGGAACTACGCTCATTCTTCTTGGACACATCCTGCAGAAGAATAACATGGATTCAGTAAAACAGAAACACAAAGCCTGATTCATCATAATGAGACCTTGGTTACCTTCTTGTGCATGCCAAGCTCGGCAATGAGCTGTGCAAGCAGGTCATCCAAGGCGCCCTTATCCTTTTCATCCTCGCCATCCAGGTCAGAGGTCAACATGAGGATGACCTGCATATAAGGTATTGCTTGGACTCCACCCACATTGTGGAGCTGAGAAAGGTGCTGAAGCAAGCGCTCCAGGAGCATAAGACGAACCATGTGCAGCCTAATGACAAAGAAAACAAAAGGGGAAAACAGTTTTGCATCCTGAATAGACCATGTAGAGTTTTTAATCAAACACAATTTTTTTCCCCCGACATCTCTTTCCTGCCCTCAAACATACTGATACCCATTAATGGTGGGAGAATGTCTCTCAAGCAGGCAGAGGTTTGCTGTCAGCAGAGATTGAACCTTTCTATTTAGTCATAACTCCTCATTCACGTTCAGGATGTCTGACCTGTTGCTTGTGTGGATGTCTCCCTCGGTTTCCACTTCTCCCTCCGAGCCTTCGCCTTCCTGCTGGGCTGTGGTGGTACTGATGGCTCCAGTGCTGGAACTCACACTGCCTGGACCGGCAGGATGGCCCTCCACTGTCGTGTCACCATATGCACTGCTGCGTCCTGACACTGAACAAATGCATGCACAAATGCAACTTAGTTAACTGGAAACATAGTTTAATATAATACCTAAGTGCTAAGCTTCATGCCAGATTATGGGGATGCCATAACCTCAAACTGAGGTACAAGGAAAAGGAAGTGTGTGGGAGGTACCATGTGTAATTATAGGTAAACTAAAGACAACTGTATTTTGAAGGTTGTTAGATTATATTTCATTAAGAAAAAGAAAGAGGGCAAGGTCTGAAAACTAGGCTATAGACACTAAATAATCCTCAACTCTGACATTCGAGATAACATTTTCAATATAAGTCTGACATTAAGAAAAACTGTATCTTGCATTAATTTATGTATGCAATTAAACACCCACCGCTGTGCTCCCCTGCAACAGAGTCTATTGCAGACCCTCCACTCTCTGAGCCCACACTGCCACCGTGCTCCGCTGGCGAGGTCCGCAGTGTGGAACCATCAGTAGCAGCTGTGCTGCCCTCGTCATCTGATGCCGGGGCTGAAATCAAAACAAGAGCTGTAGCAGTAAATGTGCCGCAGTCATCTGGCTAGGATACAAGGTTTACACACAAAATTGAAGTACAATTCAACATGCAATTGTGGGTTGTTCTTTCTTCTGTTCAATCTAATGGACACATATGTCATATATAAGTATAACATATTAACTCAACAGTGAGTAGCTGTGATACAGCTACTAGAGAAACTATGGCTGAGTGTAAAGGGTTAAAAATGACTGCTTTAATTCAAAAATGACTAAGATCACAACCTTTGCAACAGATTCAGATTATGAGGTTTAAGTTTGGATTTGATCAGTGGTCATTCACAATCACACTTTGGCTTTTTATATTTAAAATTGTATCCAAGACAAAAAAATGTAAGCATCTTCTGGTAAGGATTTTCTTGCCACTGTGAGCTTAGAGGTATAACATATGATCCCATACTATCACAGAGATGGTCTTATTACCTGATGCAGTGGTGTCTGAAAGAGTGCCAGCATCAAGTGAAGAGGAGCTTGGAGCCTGGCCAGACAGGCCAAGGCTCTGTAGGCCAAGGGCACTGCTGCTACTGCCTAAAAAATGTCAAAGGATAGAAAAGCTTACCCAACATACCAATCTCAAAGATAATAACTCACTTTGGAAATATGTGACCTACATGACGTGTAAGGAATTCAATGTAACCCGAGTTAGTGTTACATTATTATTGGTATGCATCATTATCATTATTTAGCTTTATTTTAAGGTCCATATTAGTTACAGCTATAGGACACTCAAAACTCCATAATGACTAACAGCCACTCAACACATCCATGAAGTGCAGTGTGTTTGAACGTGAAGGGGGACTACCAGACTGTCTGGCCTCGTACCTTGTTGATCCTGCTGAAGGCTGAGAGCGATGGCGAGCTCTACCATAGTTTCATCATCTGCATCAGGGGGGATGTCCAGCATGGGGGGGAACCCCTCGGCTCCAGCCAGCAGAGCCTCCAGGGGAGATGGATTTCCATTGTTGACATTCTCCGCTGTTTCCAGGACCATGGATTCAGACTAAAGAGATAGAATAACAAACATTGTAACATTTGTGTGCCATATTTCTCAACATAAAAATGTTTGTAACTAGGATATTTATCTTAAGATACAATAAACTCATGCACCAGACAACAGGGATGCACCTGGTTGATTTATGCCATTAAGGCTGACATGGCTGTGCATGGATACTGTTGTTAAATCAGGTTTAATAAATTAAAACCTGATGTTGCATCACTAATGACTAAATGACAATTCCAAAAGGGTTTTCTATGCTATATATATTCCAAATTATGTATTTTCCTCTGTGTGAAGACTGAAGTCCACATCAGTTTCCTCACACAGTGAAAACAATGCAGGAGTCATGTCGGACACAACCCACTGAATAAAATGCCCCTCACCACCATCTCGAAGTCGCCGTGGTCCACTTCATTCTGCTCCTGACTCTCCTGTCTACCTTCTTCTCCTCCGGTCAGCACTGATGACTGCATTTTGTCATCTGCATCATCATCGTCATCATCATCCTTGTCTCCTGGTAAAAGAAATGATCCAACAAGTTTGACTGAATTGACTCCTTATGTGATACTAGGAGCATTAGCAGATAATTTATTAAACTTTTTGTTTAAAAAAATCTGTTTGTTTGTTTATTATTGTCATGTAATGAGAATACAGATTTTTTTTTTACTGAACATATCTTGTACCTTGTAATATCGATACCAGACGAACTTGAGAATTGTAATACTTGACTTCACAAAAATCCATTCAATCACATCTAGTAATTTACAGCTTATATTGTAAATTGATGTTTTCTATAAAACAATGTGCAAACTTACCCATGGGTGTGTTGGAGCGTGGGGGAGATGGAAGGGTCACATGTCGGCGTTTATTTCTTGGTCTAAGCACTCGGATCAGAGCTTGCTTACAAGCAAAGCTGACAGAGGTGTCCTGGAATAGGTTTAAATACACATTAGTTACCTGATGATAATCGGTTCATAGTGCTTTTAACAATTACTATCCTAATTGTAAACAAAAATGTTAATAAGAAAGTAAATACAATTTCATAGTGGTGAGGATCAACAGCAACTTCAGTGTTTTTCTTTCCTTAAATTTGGAAAATCCCTGTCTGTCAGCGCTTGTGATTTAATATTTCAACACTCATTCTCATTGTATCAAAAATTCCACTGATAAAAGTTTGGTACTTACTGGACATAGTAACATCTGCATGTAGATTTTAGAGGCAACATTGATGTAATCCAATTCACATGTGCAGTATGCATGGATGATGTCCACCAAGGCATTTACTGTTGCTTCCACATGAGTGAGGCCTTAGTAGGAGAAGAAAACATGTTTACGATATTGCAACTGACTACACATTATTGTCTCATTATATATATATATATATATATATATATATATAGAGAGAGAGAGAGAGAGAGAGAGAGAGAGAGAGAGAGAGAGAGAGAGAGAGAGAGAGAGAGAGAGAGAGAGAGAGAGAGAGAGAGAGAAAAACACCAAAAACATTGGTGTCTAAATGTTTGCATTTACCAGGGAGACAAGCAGGGGCAAGGAAGGCGTTCTTTGGTTTGAGGGCATGAAGCTTCCAGAAATTATTCATGAGCTGCGTGATGAAATTACAGCTCTCACCATCCACACGTTTTTGTCCATCTTCAGTCATTTCTGGATTAAGACAGGAGAAACGTGAATGACACTTATTGGATCACTTAGTCTCGTAACTACACACAACCATTTAACTAACAGCTGTTCAACTCCTTACACTACATTGTTATTCCTTAATATTGGGCAACATTCGTCATCAGCTGAATATTATCTTACCAGAGTCATGGTGTAATGACTTTGTTTCGGTAAAATGCACCAAGTTGTTGGGTCTCATGATTGCAATGGAGCGGGCAGTGATTACAAGCCTCTGGAAGACATCAGGGTCGAGCTCCCTCCCCTCGCGACTGCAGCCATTTAGGCATTGCACTGCGTTACTCAACAAGGACTGGTCCTGATGGAAAGAAGCATGCAAGCATTACAATAATTCTTCACAAGTGATGTAGAGGATAGGCAGTTCTACCACCACAACAGACTTCTGAGAGTGTGGTGTCTGAACAAACTGTTTATAGATTTTAAGGATGAATTGTTGATAAATTATGAACAAGCATTGATTCAATTGTTATTCAGAATGATAATGAAAGTGTTTAAGTATATAAAGTGATTATGTATACACCTTGTGGTTGTGGTAAGCAGTTCGACTGGTGTGCAGGCTTGCAAGAAGTCCCTTGGTCTGCTGCTGCACACCTGCAGGGGTCGGCATGGACAGGAGTAGAGTGGCTAACTCCAAAGCTGCCGCCTTATTCTTCTCCTACAAAGAGGCAAAAACAAGACTTGCAGTTACCAATTCAGCACAAGACAGTTTTACCCAGGACTTTCTTTCAAAAATGCTATTATAATCTTTGTTCGTTTACCTTTTCGCTGGAGGAACCTACTGCAAAGCAACTTTCCAAAGACTCTAGGGAACTGACCACCAACCTGAAACAAGAAGCAAGATCAACAGACGGCTCCTGATGGTTTTACCTTAAATTTACCTAACAATCAAACAAAAACAAAATCTCAACTTGCTGCAGTCTGTGCTATTCTAAATGCCAAAACAACACTGAATGCAAGAATAAATGCTGTAAGGCAAAAAAAAGAGTTTTTTGTTGTACAAGCATGGAGATGGTGCGTGGCATGTTCACAGTCTCAGGCAAGGACACACAAACTGGCACACATGCACAAAACCAGACAAACAAGCAGAGAAAGGGCAGTTACTAACCGGTCCAAGGTTGATAAGGACTCAGTTTCACAACTTTTTATTGTATTTTTGGGAGCAAAAGAAAAAGAACAAAAAAGTGTGAGGTTCACAGAAAGAAACAAGTGAAATTAAATGATTCAGTCTAACAAAAGAGAAGCATGCAAGAAAAGATGACATCACGAGAGCCATGCACTAAATACTCTAAAGAGAACCTAACACCTGCTCATCCACAACAACTCCTGCTCCACATAGCTGCACCCATGAAGGGTAAAGAAATAGTGGGTGGTACGAACCTATAAAAATGTTTTAATCGCAACATTCATGTATATTATATACATCAGTACCGCTTACTGACTGATTATCAATTATCTTATACAGCCACAGGACAGACAAAAGGACAGACGTATATATTATATCAAAATCTGAGAGTGTAGATTAAAGGTAGTTTAAAAGTGACAAATTGGTTTATTTTTAAGTCCCAAAAAATTGTCAAATTGTCTCATCAGATCATCAGTGTGATTAACTGAACGACAGGGGATTGAGATCTGTTAACTTGAACTGTTTGGGTTGACTTTATGAACCCTAAAATGGAAAACACATACCTCTCTAGCACACTGCCGCTAGTGGTAGCTGGGGTGGCTATGTCTCCATCAACAGCACCATTGCCTTGGTTGAGGTTCGGGCTGCAGACATTGTTCACCGAAGCAGAGGAAAAGTCCTCAGGTGGTTCCTCAGGCCAGCCAAACTGCTCCTTGGTTTTACCATAGATCTTGATTGAATCGAGCATGGTGACTCCAGCTGGGTCAACGGACGCCCCAACTGTAACAACAGGAAGATGAATCTGAATTAGTAGATGGTTTCTAAAAAGTCAGCAGAAAAGGTGACCAAGTTCAAGGGAGCAGCTGAGTAAACCGATTCATAATTTAATCAATATGGGCTCTTTTTGGACAAATAAGAAATAACTTTTCATTTGACATGTTGGACTATTTTGGGGGAAGCCAAGAAGGGAGGAAAAGTAAAATACACCATATTTTAAGGTAAATCAGTGGAGTTCAAAATATAGTGATATAAGTATCACACAAAATCATACATATAGGAATCTTGGTATTGTATTGATGGAAAGGTAAAGAACACAGACATAAATACTAACATTCACAGTAAGATGACCTTTTAGTTTTTTTGTGAAATGCTTGTAACTTGTTCAAGAAGCTGCAAAAATGACTAAAATAATCTCTGGAGTAACAGGCAATGCATACGAGTGAGACTATAGAGGTGGCAGAAAGATACCATCATCCCAGCCCAGTCTTGCACTTACTAAAGATGGACAGCTTCTTGTCCGCCTGCAGGGCCTCCTCTCTAGTGAAGGGGAAGTCAAACCATCGGGCTCTTGTCAGGTTTATCTGCATGGTGCGGCCAAAGACCTCCACGTAGGAAGGAGCCCTCTCAATGGCCTGAGTGCCCACTTGCACCCGCATGCCCGTCATCACCATTGAAGTGTTGTTGTTGACAGCTTCCACTGTAAATCCCCCAGGCTAGAAGGAAACAACCACATTTAAGACAACCTCTGTTTAAGTGCAGCTAATGTATCTATCCAAGCATGCATGACACCTCACACTTCACAGCTCCACTGGTAAATGGAAGTTAACATTGGTTATTTATTTAGCTAACTTAGTTTTAGCTGCACATTTTTTTTACTTGCAGCATATTATCTGTGGTTTTAATTAAAAATAGCAAAAATGTAGCACACAGATAACTGACAGTAGAAATTCAGTCCATAAGACAGAATCGTAAAACGTTGTTACCTTTGTGTTGGCCACATACATCCCAGTGGAGTTGAGCCTGTGTTTGATCTGCTGTCCATTGTAGACCTGCAGCAAGTCATTGCCCCCAAACTCCACCTCTGTCAGCTGCTGGTTGTGTTCAAAGAAGTCCACTGGAAATGTCACCTGACTGGAAGTCCGGGTGGCTGAAAGTAAACCATTACATTAAAATATGAATGTTTTCCAGGGACACAGCATACAATATGTAAGTTAGCCTTTTCTTGCAACAACAAGCCCTCAACTGTCTATCAGCTGGTTTTTGAGACACACTTAAGCATCCGGCTGTCTACTGGGTACACTGAGAATGGTCCTAAAAAAGCAATATATGTATTTATAACATTTTCAATCATAATAGCTCCTTGGATTTATACAGATTCTTTTGGATGAGAGGCCATGACAACAGACTAATTATAATTATAACATTATTGAGCTGAGTTGTGGGTTAGAGTTACAATTGAAATGGCAGCAGTGGCTGCAAATAACAAATAATCCGACATTGTCTGTTTGTGATGAGGACTTATTTTTCGGATAAACATTCTATGTGTTATTCTCCAATGTTGAGATCCATTTGCTTATGATTCCGGCGACTAACAAGAGTTGTTCTTCATTGCTCTCACACTCACTGGTAGCAGCTGCTTTGCGCTTGCGGACTGGCTTCATAATACTGATGCCACAGCTGGGCTGCAGTGAGGGCTGGAGCCAGTATGAGGTGTTGTCCACATTGGCCATGTAGATTCGCAGGCTTCCATCTTCACAGAGAAGGATCATGGTTGTGCGCTGCTGCTCGTTACTGGCTGTGTGTCGAATAGCTACCATGTCTTGAATCTGGTGAAGAGAAAGAATAAATTAATTTTGGGAAAACATACAATTAGTTTCACAATTACTTTATCACACATGTTCTTTCCTTTTTCTATTTTATTTCTTTATCACTCTCATTACTATGTTTAAACTGCTTGTGACAGTTCCACGTCAGTGCAGCCCATTTCACATTACCTTAGCTTTGGCTGGCAGAGTTTTGATCTCTTGGATGAGGAAAGTGTCCGGTTTGACCATGATCACCAGCGGGATGCCTGTCGTCTGCTGCACACAGCATACCAGACCCGGGTGGTTCATGACCTCGGACCATTGGCACAGAGCCGGTGACATCTTACTGCTACCGCCGTTAGAGCTGGAGAGGACAGGAGGAAAAGACAGAGATGGTTACATAGTTGCCAATTACAATTCCCATATCCAGTGCAGTAGCATGAGACTGAGTTTGGTGAAGAAGAGTAGCTACCCTTTGACGTTGATGGTGAAAAGCCTCTGCACCTCGGATGTGCTGCGGCTCACTGTGGCAGCGAAGGACTTTCCCTGACTGTAGCTGAAGAAAAGCATCTGAAGCACATGGGAGTAGTAGACTGACACACCACCCCCAGCGACCTGTCCGTTGCTATCCTGGAGTCACACAGAAAAAAGATATATTGCTGTAGATCCTTTTATCGAACAGTGATATCTTCGGCTACTGATGTGATAACATTTAGCACAGCACAGAATTTTGAAGGTACAATTTATTGGCCAACTTACCTTCAAATCTTCATGGTTTATCTCCAAAACATTTGTGACGTAGAAAGGCCCGTGTTGGGCACTGCTTGATTCGTCCATGATCTGTGTGTACAGATAACCTGCTGAAGACATAATGACGATAATGTTCTTCCCCTCTTCATTGAAAAGGAATGTAGCATCACGGATCTTGGAACTTGGAAGCAGGAAGTAGTACATTGGACTCAGGGCATCCACTGACAAGTCGTATATCTGTGAAGCAACAGAGACATTTATATCAAGACAAGTAGCAATTTTCCCATCATGCAAAAATCTGTATGATGTATTCATCATGTTTAACAATTGCGATCGTCTCCAACTCAACAGTAAATTGTAAATCACATCAACAATAATACTAACAGGTCATTATTCTGACTTACAAGTACACATAGGCCTATTCTCTTAAAACATACCTTTACAAAGTCAGCGGTGATGATGGCAAGTTCAGTCTGCGAGCCCGGTAACCAGACAGCTTTGATGATAAAGTTGCCAGTAGCCAGTTGTGGGTGCAACACCAGATGGTCCGACACAGATCCTGTGCTGCTGAAAGTTAGCACATGGCAGTCCTGGAGGAAAAAACAACAAAGACAAGAAAGTAAAATACCAGGTCTCTATAGCAGTCACACAAATACAAAATATTATATTATACATAACCTACATGTCCATCTACAATGGAATCTACAATTATGAAGGATTCTATTTCTCTGCAAAACCACACCTACACTGTTCCTTTGTTTGCATGCTTTCCAAATCTGTGTAGAAATTAACCCTAATTATATAACAACACTTGAGACAACAATCAAATCCACTTCTAACCTTGAGACCACACACAGCCAAGTAGTCTTCATTACAAGGGTTCCCTGTAAGACTGAGGACAGTGAACGGGACTGGGGCAGAAGCCAGACGGGTCAGTGTTAGCTTCCTCTTGCTCGAGTCAGCTTGCTTCAGGAGAGTGGACAGCTGCAGAACTGTTATCTGTCAAATTGGAAATACAGAAAAATACATTTTGGGGTGTTGTAAAACACTGCAAATTGGTGATAAACCTTAAGATAAGTCAACTTTAATGGTTATTTGTATATGAACTTATAACAAAAGACAAAATAGTGAAAAAACTTAGCACATTTGCACATAAAAGTGGACAGAAATAGAAATTATTTGCAGGCCTAAAGCATTAATTAACAATGGGATTTCGTTAACTAGACCATGTAGCTTACCTTTCCCTTTTCATGGCTGACGGCAAGGTGCTGGCGCCGGCCATGGGGTGAGGATAAGACACACATGGCAACACGCCGCAGGACGTGTGCACTGATGAGTTGCCGTATTGTCTGTCCCTGGTCGCCACTGTAGTTCATCCTCACATTTTCAAAAGCCCCTTCCTGAGAGCCAAGTGTGGGCACCTGAGAAAAAGAGCAATTGATAATTAACACAAAACAACAGAGGGTTAAGAATTTCTCAAATCAAGGTGATTTTCATAACTCCAGCAAACTCTAAAAACCATCATACCATTAACTGGTCTGTCATCTCCACGTTTTTGTCTTGAGTGTGCAGTTCATTGAGAGCCTGCTGAGCCCGGCTGCTGCTTCCCACTGCTGATGCCTGCTGGAAGTTGGTCTGGATGGCTTCCATGAGAAACATGAGCATCTCCAGTATGACTGCTGCAGTGGATGATCCAATCTGCCATGGACAACAAGAGCCAAGATGTGAGTCACAGAATATACTGTGCTTAGCATGTAGAAGGATCTTAAATGGCCACTGCTTTAAGAGACATCAGACACAGATTAGAACAGAAATGAACCCAGAGAAGAAAAACATCTCCTCTCACCACTTGAGCTAGCAACTCTTCCTGACAGCCCTCAATGCTTTTGCACACACTGCTCTTTTTAGGTCTGTCCTCATCACCAGGTTTGCCGTCGCAGATTGTGACCTTGCCCTTGTCGGAAGGTGAAGCATTCTGGTGGCGGATAGCACTCTCCGGCATACGCAGTTCGCTCTGGAATGCAGAAGATTCTTTGAGAGTGGAGCTCATGCCACTGCTGGGGCTGCGTTTAACCAAAGCCTGTAGATGATACAACACAAAGTAGAGAAATGAGAAGAGCAACATTTTCCATACACACAATGATGAATATTATTATATTATATAATAACATTCACATTATAGCATCATTATTGTTTAACGTCTTTACAATTATAATTACTTGATTTAGTTTTCACTAGCTTCTCCACTATGCAGAGTCTAAAGTTAAAAAGATTGTTACTAAGATTCTGTTGCATGGAGACATTTTATCTAAACTGCTTTCACAGAAAAATCACAAACCGTTGGTAGCACTGGAACAATTATTAACAAGACTCTTAAATGGTATTTTCAGAATATCAATACAATTTACTTCATTATGCCCTTGTGGGATAGTTCAACTCATAATGCGTACAATTACTTAAGTGAAAATGTTGCAATCACAAACACAAAAGAAGATTCAAAATACAACATACATCTTATCAGACTAAACTGAAGGTTAAATGTAGTTGATGGTTTTTTCCTGATCACATGCACATTCAGAGATCTCTCATTTAACATTAACTAGGAAAGCTGGCCTTTTCTTTACACAAAACATTGACAACATACATTTGTAACATGATTTCTGGCCACATGTGTGGGCTAGCTATGACCCTGATCAAATGAAATGACTGGATGGAAGTCAATGGGGGAATGACTTGCAAGCCAAAGTTACCGCTGTTGTTCTCTTTCCATGATGACCTGAGGTATTCGGTCTCACCTGGCAGCTGCCATCCTCTTTGGCACCGCAGTCACAGAAGAAAGAGCCATATTTGGCATAGGAGATCTCATGGTCTTTGTGACAGACCTTGGCGCACACTGTGCACACACCTACCCCATCCACCATCTTACAGGTGTGACAGTGGTACCTGCAGAATGAAAAGGAACATGGCAGGCTGTGTATAATATGTCGGTTTTGGTAAGGAATGTCATTTGCACAGTCTCTTTCTATATTAAGTCTTGAAGCACATATACCAGGAAACATAAATGACTTTTTGTCATGCCCACATCTTAAGCTCCTTTGTGTATGTACATGACAGATAGAAAATCAACACAAGTACATCGAACAAGTCCTTAAAATGTCCTGCTCACATGTTAGGTTCTTATTATGATTACATCTTCCTGTCATGTACTCCATACTCAACTATATCACAAATTAGTAATATTTCGTGCATCGTTTCTTCACTCTGAAAATGCTGTGGCTTGATCATGTTTCCACTGATTTAACAAATGTCAACTTTGTTGATTTTTATGGCCTAAAATTTTCTTTATCCTGCTATGAAAGTTTCCTGTGGTTTCTAAATTGTACCTAAAGACCAATTGCCTGCAAAAATTCCCTTAATTTGACAACGTTTAAGAAGACAAAAATGATTATCACAGGAAACAACCAACTTCTCTTTTGTTTTTACCAGTGCTGGTTCATGAATTCCTTCTGAGTGATGGTGAAGGTGCAGAGTTTGTTGCACAAAGAGTCTTCATCCTGTCAAACAATGACAAACAGGTTAAAGTGAAGGTTCTATTTGACAACTGATGGAAGAAATGAAGTCAAGCCAACAAAAATGCTTTGATATACTCATATCACTGTCATACTATTCAGTCTCTATGAAATGAGCTGATTGGATATTCTCAAAGACCGTTTTTTGGAAGTGAAGAAATAAAAAAAATGTGCAGATTATCTAACTAAGCCACAGAATTGCTTCTTAATTTATAAACCAATTAAAATAATTTTACTTAACATTTTCTTTTAAAGTAGGAGATAATTCTTGGCATCTGAATGTCTTGTCATTTTTTTCTGTACTAGGGCAATGTCCCTGAGCAACACTAAGAGCCAAAACATACTGTGCACCACAGCATAAAAATGATGACTAAATAAGTTTTCTGGGACAAGTGGTATTTAACTGGTTTAAAGTAACTTTTTCTATTTCCTGATTAAAAAAAACTAAATTTTGGAATTAACGTGTAAACCTGGCCAACCCTGCATAAATGTTTTTTCTGTTTTCTGTAGTAGTCTTAATAAATATTCTTTATTGCAAATATATAACACATGACCCTATTTGAGGAGGACAGATTTAAACAGATGATTTCTCACAGAGTCCTCTGCCTGGGAATCATCCTCCTCCACTGCAAGCTCCTCCACCCAGTCTGAGTCCACTTCCATGGCCTTCTCTTCTCCCTCCATCAGCAGTGCTGAGGTGCCTTGTCCACTGCTCTGACGCAAGGCATTCATCACATCAGCCAGATAGGAGATGATATGGCATGAGCACTCCAGCATGCTTGCGTGCTGAAACAAAGGCAAAGGTTCAAATCACGACAGAGATGCAGAGAAATTTAAAGCCTCCATTTAGAGAAGTCAAAAGGAAAACAAGTAAGTTTAGTGTTTAAACACAACTACACCTGGATGGAGATACAAATATTGATAAAGGGGTGCAATATACTGATAACAATAAAAACCTACCTTTCCTTGGGACACGTTTGTGCTCACTTTTTCCACCACATTCTTCTGTGTCAAATACTTTTTGCTGCAGAGAAAACATAAAGAAATCTAAATATGTATATTTGAATATGTAAATCCTAACTCTGCATGCTCATGGTTAAGGAAGTAAAGTCAATTAATGCAAAAGACGATCCATAAATATTTATTTCCTATTACCAAGCAATTTTTCTGGTGACTTAAAATTGAGTACTGATGCTGAAAATAAGCAGGCAGTTCCCTGATGTAAATTCAATCTGCGTGTCTGTGAAACTGATTTCTTACCATCTGGTCAGCCAGTCGATAGCTGCCCTGTGTAGTTGCAGGTGACCGGCCCCCTGCCCAGCACTGGCAAGAGTGGCCATTATGACCATGAGCTCGGGAAAGCCTGTACCATCTCCATGGGCCAGCATGTCTGTTGCCATAGGAATGAGCGTGCTGAGGAGGACGGTGCACACCCCCTCTCCCACCTGGCTGTTGTCACGTACAATATGCGTGGTGAGTACTTGCAGAAGCTGTCGGTTTTCCTGCACTATTTCTAGTTGCTCTGAGTCCTTTGGTGGCGCAGCCGTCATGCGTGTCAGCCAAGCCTGCAGACGAGAGGGCTCCACACAGGCCAGCTGGGCCAGAGAGCCACACAGACACAACAGGCTGGGGTTTGGGCTCTTCTCCGCTGGAAACGACAGCACGATCATGAGATTTAGGTTTATAGAGACATCTGATGCATCTGCAGGTTGCATATGTCATGATTTCTGATTTTTGACACAACAATTTAAGTGTGTGTTGGATACCACCCGCATTTCATTCTACCATCAACACAAGCCTATTGAATACTTTTCTTGATCAAAATTAGTTGACGACGGTAGACTTACTGAGCTGGAAAAGCTTGGTGAAGAACTTTAGCACCCTGTTGCAGAACTTCGCTGACAGGCTTTCATTGGCTGTTGCCATCATAATCTGGACGAGCTCACCACTGAAGAAATAAGAGCACAAAATGATTATGGTACATGTATAAATGTGTAATAATGCTTCATGAATTATCAGATGAGCAGATACCTGAATGAGAAGAACTCTTCCATGGCCTTGCGGACTTGACTGCTCTCAAGCTGTTTTTCAAGATACTGAAGGCATTCCTCTAGAACAGACTCATCCAAACCACTAGAAAAACACAAACAATAAATGTAAAAGCATGTAAACAAAAAAGGTGAGCTAAAAGCTACAAAGAGCCACACAATGATGCATTATTCTCAGTGCGTACAGTCACTACCAACACCAATATGAGACAACAAAGAGTTATGATTCAATGTTTATCATTACAAATGTGTTGTTTAAAAGGGCCAGTGTGTAGGACGTAGCATCTAGTGGTTGATCGCAGAACGCAAACAGGTGAATACCCCTCACCCTTTCATGTATGTAGGACCTACAGTGGCCTTCAGTTAACATAAAAATAGCAAAAGACCCAAGAGCCAGTCTTGTGTTTGCTTGTTGTAGGCTACCTGTGGAAACTTGAAGGTGTAACATGGCACACTCCATGACGGAGGACACACACCCTATGCACATACAGTACAGGATGCATTCTAAACTAACAAAAACACACTAATTCTTAGGTTGATAATTACGGACATTATATTCAATTTCTGCCAAAACCCCTGCTCAATCCTACACACTGGTCCTTTTATTCAGGTTTAACAAGCTGTACCTGCTAGGGTCTGAGTGAATGGCAATGATGTTGTAACACCCAGTCACCAAACGCTCATAGATGCGAGCTAAAAAGGCATCTGACTCTGATGGGCCGAGGATGCGCTCCAGTGATGTGCTACTAATCTCAGCCACACTCTCTGTACTGCTCTCCAGGAGGAGGGGCAGCAGACTGCGCACAGCCTGCGATGGATTCAGCTCCTCTGTGCTGGGGAGACAAACAAGCAGCAAAATCAAATCAATTAACTTTATTCATCACATAGTATTTGTTATATGTTAAAGGATTCGGATTTCAAACAAGAATGGACAAACACTTACACAATGAGGTCCCCAGTGAGGCGAACCAGGGAGAGTAAGATGTGTTTAAGAGAAGAGGCCAGAGGCAAGGACTGACAACTCAGTGTGCCCAGGTGAGCTGCTTGGATAGCACTGATGTAACTCTCTGATGGAATGGTGTCATTGGCAAATGCATTTCGCTGAGAAAGAGAACAACCCAGATTATTACTCTAAATAATGCTGATACAATTACTTTTATCTTGATTTCTATTAGATGCTTTAAAGGTATTTAATAGCTCAGTGAAATCTACAATTCAAAATAGAACATACAATATTAAATTTAACTAGATATGAAATAAATTACATATTGAATTAAATAAATGAATAAATCAAATGACAAACACAAAATATTGAAAGAACACAAGTAATCTGAGCATGAAGAAGTCGGAGCCAATAGCCTATTGTGAAGATTCTGCATTTTGTGGGTATCTTTTCAGTCAGAGGATTAAAATAGGATTGAGTGTTACAGAAACATTAAATGCATCATCCTTCATGACAAATTAATTTTGAATGGCTTAATACCTCCTTATTTTATTTTTTAAATGCAGGGAAAAATAAATAGTGGGTAAATTTATTATTTCCTATATTAAGGTGTTAACAAAGATTGAAGATGTTAAACAGAGCTAAAAGCATCATCTTCAAGCACGTACCCATGAGCCAATGTTGGGGAATTCATTGGTGTGGATGTTGTTCCAAGTCTCGCATATTGTCTGGACTGCTGATGGCAAGTTCTGCATAATGCTCTGACCTGTAAAGTTTCATTTGAATAGTTCAGGTTAAAACAGTGAGTGTACAGGAAAGTTGTGAAAGCTTATGTTCCGTTCAACAACAAATTTATTCTTGAGTGATTCTTTCACATACCCAGAATGTTGGCTTTGCAGCGAGTAGAGCCAATAGACAGAACTGCAGCATAACCTTGGAGCTTTGCATCTGTCAGCTTGTTCTCTCCTTCCTCTGGGATGTTCATCAGCAGGTAAGACCTGGACATGGTTTGATTATTTGATTAGGTTAAGAGATTTCCAAACAGATGGATGATTTCCTTACTTTCCCAAAACAGATATGTTTTAGGTTTAAAGGTTTAACTCTTTGAAATAAAATGATTAATACACATTTAGTCGCTTATGGGATTTAAAATTTTGGCCTGGTGGTTTTATTACAATGTGGTGCTGCTTGCAAAATGTAAGTGATGAAATTAAAACAAGTCCATGGAATCATTACTCCATAGTTCCTATTATAAATATTTGAAATAAAATCCTTAAAACACAGATGAAAAACAGGAAAGGAGCTCCACAGGGTACTTTTCATTTTATTGTACATCAATGATTTTAAGTCAGGCTGTTCTAATGTTTGTTTATATACAGACAATTGTGCTGAAAATAAATAGCTTTTCAGAATTAAAGTCATTCTCACCTTGTGAAGGCTGTGTAAACGTCAGTGAGCTGTAGCGTGGCAGGCAACAGGTGCTTTGTGATCTCAGAAGACTTGTTGGTATCTGCTTCAATGGCAACCTTGGACATATGTTCATCTAAGGAAACCTGGACTTTAGAGATGACAGCGTCCAGTGTATAGATGGCTTGTAGAGAGGGTAACTGATGAAGTGGAAGAATGGAGTTTGGGTCTACACTGGAGAAAGTGGAGATCTGCAAGGGAATAAAGTCAAAGACTGAAATTCAAAACTTTGAAGAACAGTTGATACACACATCAGTAACTACATTGTATTCATTACCTGTCTGGCAATGTACTCTTCTGCTAGCTCCACATCATATTTAACGGTACTGCACTTAGCAGATGTCATCTCAACTAGTGAGGCTGCTTGGTCTGCTTTCATTCCCTGCTTCACCAAGTGTTCCTGTCAAGTGATGGCATAGATATAGTCAGACATCAAAATTAACTACAATGAAAAAGGATTAAACACATTACATTAGAGGACAGAGGACAGGCGTACAGGATATAGTGTAGATTTGCAATCACAGATTCAAAAATGCTAATATTCATCCCATCTAGTTTCAACAAATATGAAAAAAAAACAAGTTAATATCATGAAACTGGCCATGAAACAAAGTAAATAATATATTTTGCAGTACTTTCAGCTGTCAACAGACCTTGATCCAGTTCACGTAGGTAGATACTCGGAGACGTGAGGACCATCGCAGTGTATGTAGGATGTCACTCTCACTGGGATCGCTGCACCCAGACTGTAGCTGCTCCATGTAGGCTTTTGAGGGAGGTAAAACCCCCAGGATCCTCCACAGCACTAGGAAGTAGTACTGAAGGGAGCAAGCCTCCTGTGATGAGTAATATAAACATACACTGTTAAACAAACCACACTTAGCTGCTGTCAGAGCTGAAGTCTGCTGCTGTTCAGCTTCAATTAATAAACTTTCTAATGGTTGTGTGGTAAAATCAAAACACTGCAATGCTTTTAATTGAAGCACATTTAAAAAATGACTAATTGACTATAAAAAGGTGCAGCCACAAAGGGCTAGAAGCATGAAGCACAGTTTCACACAGTTTCAGTGTGAACAGGGCTTAATCCTGCCAGTAGCAAATGCTTGTCTCAAAGATTAAGCCATGCGAGTCTAAGTACACACGGCCGGTACAGTGAAACTGCGAATGGCTCATTAAAATCTGTTTACACCTGTTTGGACAAACCTGTGATGCCACCAGTGTCATGAGCTTGTTTACACTGTTGGCACAGTTAGTGGTTTGTTCATATGGAGTGTTCTCACCATAGGAGAGATGGGCTTGTTCTCCTGTCTTCTTGCTGTGTCAAACTGGGACCCTGCTGCCAGGAGTGAGATGAGCCACCCATACAGTTCTTCATATTTTACTGCTCCACCAAACAGCTTTGGAAAGACCTTTGAAAATGATGGAGTTTGAACACAGTGAGGAACAGGGATAGATTTTCTATTTATATATCATGCTCACAGTTGTTGCTTCCCACCCTGCCATACACACATGCTTTCTTCCTTCTGATTAATTCATAGCATATATCAATACTTTCATGAGAAAGAAGGTCAATAGTGCACAAATTAAAGCATTAACAAAATGTATACATAAGGCATGTGGTGCTGCAATTGAATCAGTGCATGTGTGCCTGCATCGTGTATTTTCTTTTGAATCTATGTGGTCTAATGAAACTTTGGTACAACAAATATGTAAACAATCTTTTATGATTATATGGGAGCGGTGTAAAGCACGCACACACACACACACACACACACACACACACACACACACACACACACACACACACACACACACACACACACACACACACACACACACACACACACACACACACACACACACACACACACACACACACACACACACACACACGAATACCATTACAAATGTTCTTACCTTGCCATCTAGTCTGCTGATATCATCTTCAGACGCCTCAGGGGACAGAACGCAGTAGAATTTGGGCTGAACATTTGAATCTAAAAATTGATTAAATACATGAAAATGTTATTTTCTCATCTAACATCAATAAAAACACCAGCACCCTCTTCACAGATAAGTAGTAAGATCACAGACAGCATGAAAATAGGTTTGGGTAAGAGAGTAGTTGCCAGCCATGTAAAATACTGGCAATCGCTATGGTTAATTAAGTTTTTCTATTCTACCAGTTGGTGGGTCGACAACCAGCACTCAGATAATACTTATAATAAACATGTAGCAAGCAAAACTGGTCCAAGTAGCTTCTGAGTTTGTGTAGATGGTGACATGTTCTTGCCAGTGACTAAAAAAGTAAAATTCCTTCAATGGTTTTACCTCCTGAACAATGTTTTGCCCAGTTCTCCTCCACCTCTTTGAACCCATAGTAAAGTGGGAGACTGTTGCGTTTGCCATCCTGAACAGAACTAGGCCCAGTGGATGGTGGAGTTAGGAGGTTGTACTGCACCTATAAATATTCATGGAGAAGAGAAGCAAAATTTCCCGTCATCATAGTCCTACACACAAACTTTTGGCTGTCATATTGTAACTAATGTAATCAAAAGCACTCAAAACAACAATTTATCAAACCTGGAAACCACAGATCTGACTCTGTGTTACCATCAAGAGGTGAAAACAGAAGCTAAGCCAAAGCACCTTACTAAGAATATAACTATTTTGAAGCCACATGTCCAGAAGGGTTCTTTTAGTTTGCTTTGGATTAGTTAATTATTGAATAAGTGTATTTTCTGAATGGTATTTTACTTGTTTAAGCTAAAAATCAAATCACAAATACCTATCGAATACATACATCCAAGCATTATCTGTGCAATTACTATCAGGACAAGACGTTGACGAATAGAAAATGAGCATTAACCTGTTCGAAAAGGTACACTGGAGCCTTGGAGTAATGGCGCAGCAGGTAGTCAAAAACCAGAAGCAGGCGCGCCAGGTTGAGGGGCACAGCCTTCAGTTGAGACTCTCTGCCCTGTGCCACCTCAGTGATGGCCTGGGTGACCTGGGTGAGGACCGACCGCCGCCCGCGCTCTGACAGATTATGGAAAAGGAGCAGTAGGAGCTGGAGGTGCTCCACATTAAGGTCGTCTTCACCCTGAACTGAACCCTGGATGGTGTGTTGCTTCAATGTTCCCAAAAACCTGACGGTAGAAAAGTATAATGTAGCAGAAAGGAGAAAGAATTTGAGAGTGTAAGATAGAATATTCTTTAAGTAATACATAGTCTACACAGTACAAGAAATCAGGTGTGGTTTACAAGCTACAGCTCACTGGTAGATCACACTAAATGCCATTAACACTAAAGCCTAAAGTCTTGCAACCTAAACCTGGATGTGAAAGTGAAGCAGTACATCGTCTATGAGCTCAAGTTGTTTAATGAACTTAATGGTACAAAAAGTAAAAGCTCAAGAAGTTAGCCATAAAACTAATTGAATAGAAACCACGGCACGTAACAGCCAGACACGATGGTTGCCATACCTTTCCCAGACTTTCATACATTCAGGCACATCTGGTTCCCCTTGCAAACTGGCTTTGTGCTGCCATATGAGGAGAAGTCTGGAGAGGACTGATAATGATTGTGGATGAATGTACAGAGGCCAGGGACCCTCGGAAAAGGGTGCAACACCTAACTGCTGGAGAAGAGTGCTCTGGGAAGGACAAGAGGTACAATAATAAGATGCACGCACTGAATAACGATTTGTCATTACTACATTGTCGTTCATTGTAGCACAAGTTTGGTCAAAAGTCTCTTTTTCTGTCAAGTGATTGGTAAATAACTTGGTATTCCTCTTACCTGCAAGGCAGGGGATGGAAGATCTGATGTCACCAGAATGTGGTTGAAATGATACAGTGCTAAAGAAAACACTTCATCTGAGGAGCCTGTATTAGAAAAAAACATGCATTAGACCTAGTGGAGTGCATGGGGTACAGCAATCACTGGTTACAAAATGGGGGGGGGGGGGGGAATTTAGGGTAAAAATTTGATATTATTTGTATGATAGACAATCTGTGATTTTCTTCAGTCATACCTTTTACATCTTTGTCCACGTCTTTGATGATACTGGCTAGTGTAGCCATGTGCTGCTCTGTAAGAGACACACTCAGGTAGTTGCGGATGAAGTTGTTCCTGGACTTGAGCATCGAGGTGGTGATGAAGTTCAAAATGCTGGAGGCCAAACTGAGGAACTACAAGAACAAACAAATAGGAGTTGCTAGTGCCGTCACATATTTAAATATAAATACCTAGATAAGCCGTTTCTAATGACAGGTATGCTAGCATCCCAAAAAGATAATACGTGTACTGTTTAATATGGACTTGCAGCAGATTAATTCAGTATATTGTCAGATGCACACAAATGAGTCCTCACCAGCTCTGGGTCTTTACGCCCAGCTAAGATGTTGCCATTCTCACTGGGATTCTGCTTGCTGGGGCTCTTCAGTCTGGGAGAGATCTCCAGTGGTGGGGGTGGAGGTGGCGGTGGGGGAGCTACTTTGTCTTTGGTGGGTGAAATTGTCTCTTCAAACCACAGTCCCAAGATGGGTTCACTGTCATCATCTATAACAAGCGAGTCGAAATAAGACATATGAATTTCTTAGAGTGGAGATGAGAAACTGGCTAAGACTAACAAGATATGTGTGGCGTGGTAGCGGTGTCATCAAACAGGCAAAATGTAAAAAGCTTCAAACAAGTTCATGACACCTACAACACAGTGCAGGTGGTGGACAAGAGGCAAACACTGCAGTAAAAGAGTGAACATAAACTGATGTTTTGTTGGTGAATATCCACTTAAAGGAGAATACAACCGATTTCATCTTTTGAGAAATTTTCTTAGAAGAAATCGACCTTTTTTTTGTTTTCACTGAGAATGCCATAAAAATCATTAATATGGCCACTCAGTGTTTTTGTACTGTGCAGCTCCAACAGAATCCAAGAATTTACACTGAAATATGAGACACACCCACAGGTGTGTTTTCAATCACTGTGACAGCTTACACCTTATGAGGCTGAAAATGAGTGGAGCTATGGTGGGAAGGTATAATGTCACAAGGCCCAAAGTACCAATAAGATATGTATCTGTCCGAAATTTCACTCTGGATCAATAAATAAAGTATGTAAGTAAGTAAGTAAATAGTGAGTTCGTGAGTGAGTATCTATGCATGTATCCATCTGTGTTTCTCTCTATCTGTCTCTATATCCATCTCTCTATGAACAGGTCAAGTCAAAAAGAGATAATGCCTGACCTCCTCACCAGCCCTAGGTCCTTCCCCATCATAGATGTTGCATTATATAAGCTACTCCCCACAGCCAGCTTTTGGTCCTACAAGGTCCCCGCCTTCCTTTGCCACCCAAATAGCCGACCAGGTTCAGGTTGCTTGATCTGAGGGTTCAGACCCTCAGATCAAGCTTATCCTCAATGGTGGTGGCTACCATTTCAATTTAATGGATATGAATCAATGAATACTTTACCAACATTATGATTAGACCAGAAAAGCATTTGACTGCAGGCGTTGTCAGTTGAAGAATGTACACAAATTAATTCAAAAACAAAAACAAGAAACAGCTATTAAGTTTTATAAGAATATCACTTTAGGTTGATATTCACATTTGCATGCAACATACAAATATAACTATCAAGGTGACAGCAAGATGTAGCATAGTGTGTTTAAGCCCATAGTTTACATGTAAAAGTTGAATTTGTTGTATTTAAGAATAATACCAACGTTTCCATGTAGGTGCTACAGTATTTTTGTCTTAAGGAAATTATCAGATATATGTAATTGAGGTCTGCAATAAAACATCTGCAGAGAGATCATGTTGAGATCATTAATATTCATGGTCCTCATGTCTGAAGCTAGAAATCTTATACTCAAAATACCATGAGAACATTTGGTTGATTACTGCAAATGTTGGTCATCAGTGACTTTCTATTCAGCAACCTGCCATCTTTTTAAAATATATTAATGCTTGTAAAGACTATGAGCACCCACATGTCAACACCACTGGTATGATCCTTTGACCCACGCTGAGCCACAGGTGAACCTCTTCGACAGAAAGAATTTAAATTTAGTTCAAGTCAATTACAGCACAAGGCATGATTCAGAGTAGGAGCTTTTTTGCCAAAGCCTTTTCACCTGTGGCTCTTTCATTTTCTAAGCTATTAGGACCACAGCTCAAAGCCTATATTGTGAGACATACAATAACAAAATGAATCTAGGACAGTGAAGTGGACACCAAGTCTTTGACCTGAGGACAGAAAACTGCTGACCTGAAACACAAGCTGCACTTGTCTTCTCCTGTCTTCTCTCTGGTGAAATAGTAGACACTGTCAACTACACTGTCATCATGTGATGGGGGGACAAACAAAGTTACTTACTCATCTGCGTGCATGAGAATGTGTTTACCCTTCTCCCAGCTGCCATAACCTGACTGACTGATCACTGACAGCATTTCACCACCTTACCGATACAGCTCAACACTGACTGCTACCTTAGAGATCAAACACACACATGACTGTATACAGCACCTGCAGCTGCACTGAAAACTGAGGCACCTTGAAGGCATGATACATTGCTGTTGTGATACTGGCTTCCAGGTCAGGTTAGGCATTAAATGATGAGAACATAGATTTGTCTGCATCACATCTTCAATTACATTGTGCTTTTACTATACCTTCATTTAATGGTCTATTATATCAAACTTCTAGATGTAACCATACACTGTGTATAAAGATGGAAGGCATGACAGCTCCCCAAAAGTGCAGCCCCATAGTGGGTGGCTGCAACATGGGTCAAAATCCCACATCCTCCATGTTAGTGGATGGGACATTGCCGGGATCTCCCTCCCCCAATTGCTACCACACAGACTCTGGCTCCTTAAGATGTTGCCGGCGCAATATGGTAGCGCTTCTTTCCGAGATATTTTGGCTTCATATACAGTCTATGCATGTAATATACAATATTACAAAACTGATCATGACACATGGACAAACTTGGATAAATGGACTGTAGGAAGTCCTTTCTTATTATCAAACATTACCTAAATTCCCCAATAAACACCCGTCTCAATGATTTGTAACTACAAAACATATTTATGAGAATAAGATGATCTAAATAAATTAATAACAAATTTAATAGACCAGCTTCGAAATAGCCCTATTGGGACAATCCAAATCCTATACTTCTTTCCCTCTGAATAAAATGTTTTATTCTCTAGAGTTATTGTTCATGTCATCATATTATCAATGCTGTTTAGAAAAAAAGGTTCATCGTTTCTTATTTCATCAGTGTTCCTACACTTATGATTCAAGTTAAACTGATGTCCAAACCAATGACCAACCTAACGCCGGGTTCACACTGGACGCGGAGGAGCGGCGCCGCACAGCGCCAAGAAAAGCCAGGCGCCTCCTTTCCACCCCCCTGTTCCACAATTGTGCTGTGTAACAGGGGGGCGGGTCAGGTTTGAACAGCCAGGCGGTGTGAACCCGGCGTAATGCTGCTATGTGGGTGCATGTGTTAGCATGAACTTTCAATTTCAAGGGAGCTTTCTGAAGTGGTGGTGTAATAGCTTAAATCCAGATGAGAAAGTACCTTGACTGCTATCCTCCTCTGTACTGCTGAAATCATCCTCATAGTAGGTGTTTGAATCTGTAGAGGCGCTGGCATCGCTGCTGACTGAACCCTTCCTCTGTCGCTGGAGAACACAGGCCTGATAGCAGCCAAGATGACAGTAGTTTTAAAAGATGATCACACATCGCAATCTTTCATTCACCTTTTCACATGTTTTGTCAATCAGCCACCACTTTGTTAGAAAAACTGAATGTAGAGAATAAACACAGCAGCAAAAAAGTATATTATTCATCTGTTATCCATTTTGTGTTGCACTTTATGTCACCAGTGTTAATTAAAATCGCACTTTAACACTGCACATGAATATTAAAACATTACATTATTACACTAAATACAGATATGTGGATATAAATGATAGCACCTTTTTGTATGAAGTGGAAAGAAGGGTGAAGAGTAGATTGGTTAGGGGCACAGAGTCGATGAGCCTTTGGACTCTCTGGATGGAAGTGCTCTGTGCCATGATGTTGAGCTCAGCTGGTGGCCCGTCACTCGCCCAACCCTGCAGGTAGAGGGATGGAGGGATTAGAATAAGAAAACATGGGATCAAGGAATACAAGATTCATCCTAGGGTTTTTCTTACAAATGTCTAATACTTTTTATTTTAAAAACATTGGTGTTAAAGCACATTGTCCCCAACAGAAGAGGGTTTATGTCAATCTATGTCAAAACAATCTCTACAATAGTGGTCACAAGTCACCATTGTGCTTTAATGGATATTGGCCACAAGTACATTATTAAGAAAAATGTGGTATAATAATTGATTATTTTTATTGTATAAAAGAGAATGTAAATGTATTAAACAAAGTACATAAATGCATCACTTACCCGTTGGAGAGCCTCAACTTGCAGGTCCTGGAAAAGCGAAGTCAAAAGACTGATGGCGTGATTGGCCAGGATAACGGACAGAACTCCAAACCCTTGGTGTCTTGAAAAAGAAAAAATCCACAAATCAATTTTCAAAAGTGACAAAAGTTAAAAGTTATATGTCTGAAATAACATAATGGTGCTTTTAATTTGCAAATGAGCCTCCTCACTCCAGTACAAATGAAGACATTTTAGAGGCTTCAGTTATACAAAAACTGCATAGAAAGATCATATTTATTTATTTCACATTAACTGGAAATTACCCTTTGCCGGGACCAAGTTTAGGCGATCCCGCGCCATCCTTGGTGCGAGCAGCAATATCCCGGACACGCAGGGCTGCCAGAGGATCTTTCTCCTTCCCTTTATCAGCCAGGGCAGTCGGGCTCAGGTTAAGAATCAGGTACAGGCTGTTTAAAAGGCACCAGGCTCCAAGCAGCTGGAAGTTCTGATAGTGCTGTATACACAAACAAGTAAAAAAGGAAAATAAATCAATCAAAAATGTATTTCATAGACACCTGTAACACAGTTCTTAACTGCCCTTAGCTTAAAAAACAGAAATCTATAAGTGCCACAGTCTAGGGAAATGAAAAGGTGCTGATATAATATTAGTCTTCTATTTTAGTATACTACTTAAACCTGGTACTCACCTCTCCTCCAGCTCTGCGGGAGTGGCTGATAGCTTGTCCAATCATTTCATAAATCTCCAGCTGTTGCAAACACAATTTTTGTACTTGTTAATATTTTAAATGTGTTAGAATTGGTCATGGTAAATACTGCCTCTGTAAAAAGCAGTTTGCAATAAAACTGGCAAAGGTGATCATAGGTTATATTTAGCATATGACCAAACATTGAGAATGTTGTACTCGGAATACTCACACATTTCTGGACAATTGTTGCTGCGTCATTTTCATAGTCCTCCTCTTTAGTACCAGTGGAGGCAGATCGAAGCTGCAATCCACTTCCTACCTGCAGAATGGCCATGCAAGTAGCCACACTCACACCTGAATGGGTACAAGATAGTTTTTATATTTACTATTGACTTTCAACACTGTTAAATGGTCTTTTGAGACAGTTGTTAGTGGGGGGAACCCGGCCATTTTATTTAACCTCAGAGAGTTACAACCTACCAGCATAGAGACAGCTCAAAGCCAGCACAGGTCATATCCATTAATCTCCCTGGTGTCAGGGGCTCCAGTACAGGCAGGGAGAGTGTATCCAAAGCCATGGTCACATCAATCACCAATGAATGAAATCTGGGCACAGGGTTTTAAATATAGCAAGTTAGAGGAATGTCTGGAAGAAAAAAACTTTAACACTAGCTATCTCATGCAGAAACTTATACAGATTATGGTGCCCCTTTAAAATAAATAACAGTAAAATAATATACAGTGTTACAGTGTAAATTGTGACCTTAGTAATTAAAAAACTAAATACCCATTGCGGACAGCAGTGGCATCAGCCACTGTGGCCGGCATGATGAAGAAAGAGTTGGCTGATACAGCGTCTTGGAAACGGTTGATGTAGCGGAGAAAGTAGGGTAGGTTGAGGCACACTCGCAACAACTTCTCAGACCCACCTTGAAATACAAGTCATGGGGGGGGGGGATATTAGCTCCAAAGAGAAAACAAGAAAAAACTCCATAAAAATAAAGCAACAAGTTGCTACTCACCAAGTTCCTGTAAGCTGGACACATTCTGAGATACAAAGGCATTTTTCATTTTGGCCTGAAGAGCTTGATCTGTGGTTTGGTCTTCACAATCACTCTCAGCCTATGATTGGGGAGAGTTGAAGAAAATCAACAACTATTGATGAAAATTATGTGAGCGTGAATATCACTGAAGACCACATCCAATCAATATATATATATATTGATTGATTGTGTATCAATTATTAATTCAAAAAGGCCTGTTCTACAACACTTACCTGCATGTGTGCTGCTGATGGAGAGGCCAAGATGGTCGTAAGGTCAGGGTTAAAAACTGAAGTCAGTTGATTGAAGAAGTTCATTTGCACTTCTTTGTGTCGAAGCTCTGGATTCACAGCACTGGGCAACTCCTTCTGATCTTCCACTAGAGAATAAACAATGACAATTTTGTGAGTCACGTTCCGAACCTTCATTGTTTTGAACAAAGGCCTGTAGGAATATTCTGTCATTTATCAGACCCAGTGTAAGTACCAACTGAGTGAATATCATTGAAAAAGCAATACATCCATCTGAAACAAATGAATAAAGAATTAAAGAATATTTATTTCAATTAATATAGAGACAAATACAGAGTATAGCTACTGTCAAAAATAGCAAATTCACAATGTGCCACATTCTGTAATATTACTAAACTTTGTTACATTTCTAATTGGACACTTACCATCTGAAAGAGTCTTGACAGTTTGAGGCAACTTGGCAGACTTCATCATAGCTGTGAAAGTAATGATCTCTGTGCGATCTAGTCTGCTGCAGCCAGTGCAAAGTCCTTTTATAAGGAGAATCAGGTGTTTCTGAGGAAAAAGAACAGTATTATTCTGAGTTATTGGTGGGTTTATGCAGTATACAATGTCCTTTCTAAAAAGACAACGGGCACACATGAGCAGGAAAAAACAAGAGAATGTAAATGTAAAAAAATGCTAAATTCAAAATCCAAGAATTGAGCCAATGTAGCTGACAGAGACAAATTCAGCAGCATTTATATGTGAATGATGTAAAAAATGTTACTTGTTAAAAATGACTTGCAATTATCCACTGACTGGAGCCTACAATTAAACTGTACCCGGCAGATTTGTCTTACCTGTGATACGGCACATGCCTCATCTGGGTTCTCCAAGCGTAGCAATGAGAACTCAATCAATACTTTGCACGCCGCAGCAACCGACAGCAACTGATTTCTCGGTACTAAAGAGATAGAGCAAAAATAATGAACAGACTGAAACTTTACATACAACATTCAAATACTCTAGCTGACTCCCAGTAGTCAAATCTACTACATCAAAGAAAAAAAGAGAGAAAATACATACTTTGTCCACATACTGTGGTGATGTAATGTGCAGAGAGTGCCACGAACGATGAGTAGAAAGGCTCATACTGTTTGTCATGGTGAAGAATGTCAGATTCACTGCAAATGAAAAGCAAATATCAGCAATTTATTTCTGGACAAAACAGATGAGAAAGAAGGAACAGACATCATGGTGTCAATAAAAGCAATTTTCAGACATGAACTACGGAGGTTGTCTTCACAGTGCAAGTGTTGTCTGTGCAAAATGATGATACATATTACGACAACAGTAAAAAAGGCTTTCTGTTCTTCTACATCATTATATGGATATGCAATTACTTATATCAGCATACTTCCATGCAGAGGGAGAGATGTCATTATAGCTGCAGCCCAACCTGTGTGGCCAACATACTGTCTGCATAAATCCTTTCTCTGCAGCCTCCAATGCATTCATCTGCCCAACAGTGCAAAACTACTTCACTGTACAATACAGCATACAGCCTCAGTATCTACAATCACCAAAAATGACTACAGTGAAAATTCTCTGCTTTCTGAAATGACAAAACAATCAGCTTTCATTCAACTCCTTGGTGCGCAAGTTTGAAAACAGTTGAGGGAGAAATGCTACAATGACATTAAGCCTATAACACCTCAGACCTGCTAGTCTTCTCAATTAAGCCTTCTAAGATTAAAGTTTAATCAAAGTTGAATGCCAGTTCTCTATCTACTCCACTTCCTTCTTCTTAGTTAAAGAATACATTTGAACGTTTTGCTCCTGGTCTACAAAGCACTGAATTGTCGGGCTCCAGATTATATATCTGACATGCTACCAGTTTATCAACCCCTGCAGATCACTCAGGTCACAAGACAGCCGTTTCCTTCAGTGCAATCAAAACCTGGATGTCAGAGCTTTCAGTGTTTTTCCTCACTAATATATTAAATATCAACCTGCTGTATTGGGGGTTGCACAAACACCATCTCCTTACAAAAATAAGCTCTTATTGAGTTTTAACTTTTAACTTGTTGCTGCGTGATTGTGTCAATTTTATATTGTGTTTTCATGTTTGCATGCTGTCTGTCTTTATTATTGTAATACCCATTGTCTAGTGTTATGCAAGTAGTACTTTGGTATGATATTGTGATATTCAAATAAACTTCTAACCAATACAATTTCTCAAAATTCCCTGTGAAAGAGAACATTACTTGGATGGAAATACCTTAATTTTTTGTTGTGTGCTATATATAATTTCAGTCAATTAATGATGTGTTTATGTAACTACTTGATACCTATTTTACACTGCAAATCTGGCAAGAGATATCCTGTGTAAATAAACATTAAATCAAAAAAATTGACAGCAAACAATTCCCCCAAATGATGTGTCACTGATCCATCAGCTTCACAATGAAAGTACAAAACCATCTCTCATGCTCAGGATGTTGCAAACTTTTGAATTGTCCCTAAAATTCTGCTGGAATATGCTTCAAATTTAGTTCATAATGTAGCTAATGAGTGAACATCAGAACAGTAAAAGCCACTTCAAACATGTATACATGACTACTAAAGCAAAGTTGAAGTTTCTGATATTCTGTTATTCTGTTATTTGAAATACTTTTGACTATGCAGACTTTTGGCAGTGCACGGCCATAAAGTCACATGTAAATCTACCAAATGAATTTGGTGGCTAAATCATGTCTTCATGATGTATAATATATACAGAATAAAACACTAGAAGTGGGTGTGAAACTCATGTGTATGTTTATCATTTATAACTTGAGCAACACAAGCCTACTTCTTTGTCAACAAAGTTAAAGATCACTGTCCTATGGAAATATCAAATTAGAGATCAATCCTGCAGACTAATATTGATATTAGTAGAATGTCTTCTGGTGTTTTCTTTTATTGTAGGTTGGACTTTACCTTTTCTACTCATTAAGATCTAGGACCTAGTGGTAAATGCTTTAAAGTTACTCATAAAAACTACTACTTTTACTTGTGCAGTATTAATGAGAGGATCGTACCAAACTCACACATACAACCATAACACTTTTGATCCTTGCTGGTTGCTTGTTTAACTTGAAAAAAGAAACCAACAGCAGTAGAAGCAGTTGTGCTTGTATTGGCAGGTTGGGGTTTGCTCGGGAAAACGAAACTTATTCACACGGTCTCACGCTCTTCGCTTGGATGCCGGATGGATCAGCTGATGTAACCACTGAACAGAGTCGAGTGACAACCTGGCCAACGCACAGAGCCATTGACATCAAGCTACTGACTTGATAACCACCTAGGACGAAATGTGCACAAACTGCATAGTCTCAAGAGAAGTCCCTCACAGGTCCCCTGCTGTAAGTTCACCTGCCTGTAACACTCATCTGCTTCCTCCTGCGTAACAGCCACTGCCGAAGGTTTACATGGGTCACAGGTGTCGAGTTCCCCCATTTAACCGCTGGCTTTACGTTTAATGGCGTAGCGACATTTACATCAGGCACCACCTCGTCAAAACTGAGTGGCGAGAGCAGGATCTCCGCCTTCTTTCAGCTCAACCACAGACACAACACATAACGATAAGCTAACTGGGTGTTAGCCAGCTAACGCATCAACAGTATATGTTACTGGCCCGAGTATGTGACAAGCTCTGTACACAAGCCGAATCACATTTTACTAAGTTAGCTGACGTGGTCAAATATAACTGTGGCCATTTAAACGCTGCGTTATCCTGTACGTTTGGAAGGCCCATCAGTTCGCTTGTTTGTGTTAGCTAGCTAATGATGAAGCACATTTCCTTTACGCTACAATGCGACATAGATGTGGTTCACATCGCAATAACGTCACATGTAAGATTGTTAGCATAAACTATTCAACGTTTGGAGTAAGTAAGCTGACGGTAGCGCTTTCGCTCACGTCAGGAAACCCGATTCGATGCCAGTGAAAGTTAAGCTGAGATAGCTTCCTAGCTGTTAAAGTTAGCTCAGTGGGTAGCTCTTTCCCATTGAACTCAACTACCTGAGCTAAGTTAGCCAGTTAGCCAGCCAGCTAACATCTGGGTGGACACGGCTGGTATCCGAGCCAACCGAGGCCCGCGAGTCACTGACATGTAACTGGTTACCTGTTGATTATAGACCCAACAAGTTGAGGTAGCTCTTTAGTTTCAAACGCGGTGTACGACGCCGATAGAAGCGGCCGTACTGCAGCTGTCCATTCGTGTTCCCCATCTCCTCCGCTCGACGCCATCTTGAACTCCCGTAGAAAAAAACAGCCACTGGAAGAGGAAGCTGTGAGAGTTAATCGCAGGGGGCGCTCGCATCTCTCGAGTCGGGCAAAAACGGAACTTCGAGGGCCTGCAACGAATAATATTACAATCCAGGGTTGTAGATCGTGCAGTTCCTAGTTTGCAAAAATAATAATAACTCTTTCCATACACGAACAACACAAACAGCTCATAGAAGTCACGTATTCATTGCTGTCGTTCCCATTGGAAATAGTTGTTTGATTGCATGAAACGTATTTGTACATTAATAGTGTATGTTTAGCAGATTGAACAGATTTAATTTAAATCTGGTGTATTATGGTGACACCATGACCTCCCTGAGGGCAGTTATTGCCTCATGAATCAGACATGATCAGATATAGTAAAGGCAATTCTCCTGATTTTCTTGCACTTGGTTCACAAGAATTGTACTGCATTTCTAACCAAACAGTACAACTACGTTTTTCCAGGGCAGTGTCATCTAGTTTTCTCAAGAAAGCCTTTTTATACATTGACGTAGGATTCGTCAAAGTATCAAAGGACTAATTTGGGTTTTATCCCTTTAAAATCCATGACTTATTCTCATGGGAAATTAATGGAAATTATGAAAAGCAAACCATCTTTTGATATTAAACTCAAAAAATCATGGATCCACGCCCTGATCTGGATCCTGCAACAAAATTGTATAGGTTCTTCTTTGGGTCATGCCCCACCCCTACACAAAATTTCATGGAAATCGTTGAGTAGTTTTGCCGTAATCCTAAACAGAAAAAAACAAAGAAACAAATGCGGAGGGTAACAATTAAGCATGCACCTTACACCTTCAGTTTCCTCCTCCTGTGGAGGTTCTCAGTCGTCCAGGTCATGGTATCTTCAGGCCTTGTACATGTGTGCAACTGGACTTTCATGTGTTTACTGGAGACATTTTAATGGGGCAAGAAAGTAGTTACTTGAGGGACAGAATATATATTTAAAAATTTGAGGAGAGAATATTTATCGATCTATTTAATTGAAGTTGTACATTTTAACAGTCATGGAGGTAGAATTTACTGAAGGACTGTTGTACCTAATAATGTCTAATGGAGCTATGTGCCTGTGCTTGCCTGTAGGGGGCAGCACCTCTCGCTCCACCAGACAAAAAGGAGGCTCGTCGACTTCCGACTTCCTCCTTCCCATGAAGAGCAAGTCGAAGCTACTGCTGCAATGGAGAAGCTAATTTTGTTGTGGCTGAAATGTATTATTTTGTGCAGCACCGTCGAGGCCGTGTTTGAGGATCAAGTGGGGAAATTTGACTGGTAAGATGATCCGCACCCGTGTGCTGTTTAGAGCCATGTTTTAATGTGGGGATGGGAATGCTAGCACCTGTCACAGCCATTAGCTGCGACCCGGTGTGCTAGTGCTGGACTTTGTGCGAGAGAACAGGCCAAAATAAATGCATAAAACACAACGAAAACACAAATAGTGTATGTACTAGCTTTCATCGGGTGCTGTTTGCTTGTAGGAAACCAATGGCCTCTTTAAGTCAATGAGTAACATCTTTGGGCATTTGGATTTCATTGTAATCGAACTGACAATGACCAGTTCAGTGTTCACGAATATTTTCAATTTATGTTCCTTTCAGTTGTCAAAGTGACACTGGTGTTTGGTCCCTGTGGCCATACAAGCATTGGCTTGAGCTGTAATTATAAAGAAGCTTCATCAACCCCCTTACAGCATCTTTCCTTTGTGGTTCACAGGAGGCAACAGTATGTAGGCAAAGTTCGATTTTCTCACTTCGACACACACGCGCAGTCGTCCAAAAAAGTGCTTGTGGCAACAGAGAACAACGTCTTTGCTGCACTCAACACCAGGACTGGAGAGATATGTGAGTATTTGCTTAATCCCTCTCGAAAATAGACGGTCCTATTGGGCCAGTTCCGTACTAATAACAATGATATCAATTGTTTTAAACTGCTGCTTTTCAATGTTTGTCACAGTTTGGCGACATGTGGATAAGACGGGGCCCAAGGGAAACATTGACGCTTACCTGCAGCATGGACAAGGTAAATATTGTCATCGCAGTTGAGCTCCTACTTCCTCTATTGGGAGCAGATGACTCATTCAGTTGTTTCCTAGATGCGGTGATGGTCGTAGGCAACGGCCGTCTGCTGCGCTCCTGGGAGATAAATGTCGGTGGTTTGAATTGGGAGATTGTGCTTGACTCTGGCAGGTGATTACCTCTTTGATTGGCCTTGACTGAGAACATATAATAACTGCATTTATTTTGATCAGGCATTAAGGAGTTTTGTTGTTTGTTTTAGTTTCCAGTCAGCATGTTTAGTTGGACAGCATGACACAGTGAAACATGTGGCTGTCCTGAAGAAAACTGCCATCTCTCTCCATTACCTCTCCAATGGTCATCAAAAATGGATAGAGAATCTTCCAGAAAGGTAAATTAAATTTAAAAAATCCCTGATGTCTGTGCATTTTAAATATTAGTTTGTCTTCATTAACAAAATGTTTAACTTGAAATTAAGTAAATTGTTAACCTCATTGCTTTGTTCATAGCAATATATTTTTTCAGCATGTATTTCATTACAAAAGCTGATTATGCTTTTTTACATTTCTGATTGCTGCTGATATTTAAGTGTCAAATCCAAAATTGTGAAAGAATTAGATGTGTAGAAACTTAATAACGAAAGGTTTTTGTTATAACATTGTGTATTTGTCTGTCTTTAATCTCACCAGTGAAACCGTGGATTACCAGGCTGTGTATTCTGGTGGAAACGGTGAAGTTTATGCACTGGGAGTCGTTTCCCATTCCCACATTACTATTGTTGCTTACAGTGTGGAGGACGGAGAGATTATCAAACAGGTAATCCTTATTAAATGTCGCCATGCATAGTATTAGTGCTTTCCATCTGCTAAAACCTTCTATGCTGTTGTTTTGTCCTGCCATGTCAAATCTTAATACATGTAGAATATAACTACTATGATACTTAGTTACTTAAATAAAATGGAAACATAATTTTTAATACACAAAATAATGATAAAACATATGAATAAAATTCCATGTTTGTGATCCCTCTGCTTGTGTTGTTTCCAGATCTCAGTTGAAGCTCCATGGTTGTCTGACATACAGGCCAGCTGTGCAGTGGTTGGCCAGGGGATTTTGACATGTGTGGACTCTGCAACTGTGTCCTTGTACATGCTTGACTTGCATGAACAATCCCAGATGACCCAGATCCCCCTGCAGGTACCCACCGAAATATAACAAAAATAATTTAAACTTTTCCACTCGATGAAACAAACACATTATTGTCTACTGCTCTGGTGCATTTCTCTTCCAAAACGTCTCCATACATCTCCTCAATATCTGTGTGTGTCTCTCTGTCTCATCCTGGAATTTCTTCCTCAAGACACTGGGACTTGAAGCTGCCCCTGGCTTCCATCCAACACTGGTGTCCACTCAGCCCAACCCAGCTCGTCCACCACTGTCAGAGTTCTTCCTCCAGCTCGGGCCTGAACACCACCTGCTCCTTCAGCTCAGCAATGATCAGATAGTTACACTGAGGGATTTTAAGCCAGTATGTAACCGTTCATAAATGAGATTCTGATATTTAAAATCCAAATTACTTACTGTTTTTAGGTTTTCTTTTCTAGAGCGTTTGTTTATTCTGTAAGTTATTATTGTACTGTACATCACTCTTGTTAAAAGCTTCGATTACATGCCTAAAATGTAAATGCTACATTTCTGCTTCAAGAATTTGATTGTCAAAAGCATATGGGTGGATAGCATCTACAGAAGTAAATGTTAGGTATACCCCATATATAAAGAGTTCACATTGATTTCTTGTGTTCTTAATATGTCTAAATAATAAATAGGTCCTTATACGTAGATAGAAGTTTTCCATAATGTGTAAATCTCAGTGTGCCATTCTATGATATTGCAGTTGTTAGTTTAAGAGAGTTTCTGTAAATGATTGATGATGCATTTAATTTAATTAGTATTGTTTTATAGGCAATGCTGGTTTCATTTGCTACCACTGGAGAGAAGACTGTTGCTGCTGTCTTATCACCCAAGAATCAAACTGTGAGTAAATGAGAAACCGTACATTTAGATTTGTTAAATGTGTGGTTTAGTACAGTCTGATTTGTTCCCTCTTCTGCTTGATACATGACTGACATAGGAGATTGATTAAGAAATCAAAGGTGTTGCACTTAAGTTAATAAACTGGTTGTTGAGCTGAAGAGATCGTTAAAATGATCACATCAAAGTCAAATAAAAGTACTTTTTGAACCAGTGTAAAAGATATAAATATTTGGTTCCTCCCTATAGGCTTCCAGTCTGAACCTCTTCAGTGCAGAAACCGGACGCAGACTTCTAGACACAACACTGATTTTTAATATGGATCCTAATGGTGGAAAACCAGAGAAGGTATGTCTGTTTAGTTCCAGAGTCTGTGACTTGTCAGGCGAACCATGGTGTTTATACAAAGTCTTGAAAAAATATTTACTCTTGGATTAAGCTTCATGGTGTTAACAATGGGTTTCCACTTGACATGGTTTTCATTCTGTCTTCCAGCTTTATGTGCAGACATTTCTCAAGAAAGATGACTCAGTTGGCTACAGGGTCATGGTGCAGACAGAGGACCACACACTCACTTTCCTACAACAGCCAGGTATGGATGGTAGAACAAGCAGCTTTTAGTAATCAGTATTACTATTAGTAGTAATAGTTATCTGTCTGTCATCTGAAGTATTGGTTATGCTGCCTGCCACAGTGCTAGTTTTGATTCTACCACTGAGAGGCGCTAAAGTAAACAAAAAAAATAGAAAAGTAAAACCTGCTTTTAGTAAAAATAAAATAAATAAATAAGCAGACTGAATTTTTCCAGGAATTTAGTTTGACCAGATCCCACAACTATGCTAATGTTTGGACATTATATTTTTCTACTTGTGGTTTGTTGATATCACAAATAGGTGGAACTTTAGATTTCTGTGAAGAGTTGTTCTCTCATGGTGATTACTGTTAAGATCCATTACATCTTTTCTCAAATTGCCTTGTGATAGCATTGTGGTATATTTTCTTATGCCAACGTCTGACCACTGAGTAGTCAGACATGTTCTTAGATTTCATAATTCACACACAAGCCTGGCCGCCTCCACACACACAAGGAGGAAAAAAATGTGTCATGTCATAATTCACAAAAAACGTCAGCACGAACTGCATACTGTCACAGGGTGTGGAAAGTGGAACGAGTACAGAACAATAATGAGTCTTGTTTTCCAGGGCGTGTAATATGGATAAGAGAAGAGGCCCTGTCAGATGTGGTGACAATGGAAATGGTGGATCTGCCCCTCACAGGAACGCAGGCAGAGCTGGAGGGAGAGTTCGGCAAAAAGGCCGGTAAATGTCAACCAAAATTCCTCCTTTTCTTATTTTACTCCAGAGATTCCATCATTAACAGCTGATCCCTGCAGTAGATTAGTATTCAGTATTTCATCTGTTATTTCCAATTCTCCTGCTTGTTTCATCATTTAGATATTTATGATTTTAGAATTGATAGTTAAACTTAACTCTGTGAATTGTTGCTTTTACTTTATCCTCACTTCATTTGCCCAAATTTTGCTTTTGTATTGTTCATGCTGTTGCTTTAGGCTGGTGGCCAGTAAACAATAATATGTTGAAATAATGAATCACTTGGTTGCTTTTGGCTTCACCTTCTTCTGCTTTGTCCTGTTTTTATTGCTGCGTTTGGATTCAGCAATTCAAGGTAACAAAGACTTATCTGCTCTTATTCAGTAACTCTTGATTTCTTTACTTCAGGGTCTCCTGCGCTATCCTTTCTCTGTCAACTTCTACCAACACTTGATTTCACTTTTAGGATTAGTCTTGTATTGTACTCCTGCAGAGTGTATGTAAATTTGCACCTCCTCTGTTTAATCAATGATTCAAATGATGTTCTGCAGCCTAGCATGTATTATTGTGCTATATTTTAGTTTTATTCAGTGATCAATACATCCTTTTAATTTTGTGACGTGCACCTGTGATTTGCTTGCAACGACAATATGTCCACTACAACACAGATATACTAAATTGTGATCCTGAAATGATTCCCATAATGTGAAGTGAATCCACTGAGAGCCATTAAGCAGCTTCTTTGCCTTGCTGTTTTTTGACTAGATGGATTGTTCTCCATGGTGCTGAAGAGGCTCTCCTCTCAGTTCATCTTGCTGCAGGCCTGGGTAACCCACCTCTGGAAGCTGTTCTATGACGCGCGGAAGCCTCGCAGTCAGGTCAAAAATGATGTGACCATCGAGAACCTCTCGAGAGATGAGTTCAACCTGCAGAAGATGATGGTTATGGTTACTGCATCTGGCAAAGTAAGAAACTTAAACCTTTTAACATGTAATATTTAACAGTTCTTCAGTAAATTTTGTAAAAACAAATAGAACCTTTTCCAGAATCTTTCCAACAATGTTCAAACCAGAGAAATCAAAGTAACAGACATTTCATTTTGGTCACCTTTTTAATAACATTACATCTACTTTACCAGTGGCTTTACCCGTCGCTGCTGTAATTACCGGGGCGTATGACGAAGGAAAAACAAGCCAGCCATTTAGCCAGTCAGCTGTATTTTCCTTCCGCTGTTTTTATTGGTCACTATTATTTTTCCGCTGTTTGTTATGTATTGTGAGAAGACTTTAATGCATGACCTCATCCTATGCACATGATTTGCACATGGTCAGGTAGATTCTCATCAGCGATCATCCCACAGAGCTTGGCAATGTCATCAAACTAGGTGGAGGATACATAGTCTATATTTAACCTTGTATTTGGGTTTTGCTCTGTATATTGTTTCAGATTGTGTTTATTTTATCGGACAGACCTAAAGAAAAATAACCCTAATAACTTGAGTTTACCAGATCTCCGTGAAACTCACTTTTCCCTTTTCATTTCATCCTCTGCTTCTTTTCTGTTCAGCTCTTTGGGATTGACAGCAAAACTGGCAGTATTTTATGGAGGCACTACCTGGACAACATTCCATCTAATGCCGCCTTCAAACTAATGGTGCAGCGGACCACTGCTCACTTTCCTCATCCCCCACAGTGCACACTGCTCATCAAAGACAAGGTACTTAATAGCAAGGCTTCTGAGCTCTGTGGTTAAAGAACTTCAAGAATAAAATTCCATTAGCTTGTGGGCCGAATAACCATTGCGAAGCGAATTACTCTGCTGTGAAATCACAAGATTTGTGAGTCACAAGGAGTGGGGGGCTTCCAAAGCATTGCTACTCATCTTGTCTTTTATAAACACAGTAAAAGCTCAGTACTTCTGTTCTCCTGCCGTTACCAGCACTTAAATGAAAAGACTTGGTTTAACCTGAGTAACTTTAGAAGCAGTGTAAATCTATCTAATCACTTCTCTCGTAATTTTTGTTCTGTTTTTTCATCAGGACACAGGGCTGGCAACATTTCATGTATTTAACCCCATCTTTGGAAAGAAGAGTCACATCACTCCACCCACTCTGCCTCAGCCAATACTTCAGTCTCTCATCCTGCCGCTCATGGACCAGGATTATGCAAAGGTTTTACTGCTGGTTGATGACCAGTACAAGGTCAGTGCCAAACTGTAAACCAGATCAACATCATGAATGAGCCATTAAATGTACTGTAGGGTGTGTCTTCAAGCCATCAGACAAACACTGCAACACACCAGATCTTTCTTTTGTACTTCTTAGCTTCATTCTATCTGTCCACAGAAAAATATAGAATTTAATTATAGTAACATTAAGTGTATTGGGTGAGTGATATTGGCGATTCAGAAATATCTTGTAAAAAGTGTATTTTTTGTTATATTGGTTTTCCCTCAGGTGTCTGCCTTTCCTTCAACAAAAAATGTACTGCAGCAGCTCCAGGACATGGCCTCATCCATATTCTTTTACCTGGTTGACTCCAGTCAGGGAAAACTCTCTGGTTACAGGCTACGAACGGCAAGTCAACAAATCTTTGCTGCATTATTTCAAGGTTCTTTTGCACATCAGGCCTCAAAGAGTTTTGGACAAGTTTTAGCCTCCAGCAGGTGGCAGATTGACGCCAAAGCTTGCAATATTTGTATTGTTTAGAACTGAAGTGATAATTTTCCTCCGTATTTCAGTAATGGAAAAAAGATCAAAACATATTTTACATGACAATGTAATAGAACAGAGTAAATTTAATTTTCTTGGAATGAAGGAAATCAATACGATACTTAAAGTGGATGTGGCACATTAAGTGTAAAATATTCTAGAATGAGAATTATATCCTGAGGCTCTGTTCATTGTTCCTGTTCACACTGAAGTGCCACAAAATGATAGTTAGATCAAGCACGGCTGAATGGAATATTTTTTTGGGGGTTCTCAGGATTTGTCCACTGAGCTGATCTGGGAGGTCGTTGTCCCAACCGAGGTACAGAAGATCATCTCCATCAAAGGAAAAAGACCCAATGAGCATGTGCACTCCCAGGGCAGAGTAATGGGAGACCGCAGTGTCCTGTATAAGGTACAATAAGTTCACCTAAAACTTTACTAACTCTGTGGTGTGGAAAGAGTGTTGGGGGAAAATATTTAAACATCATACTCCTGCTGTTATTAGTACCGGATTGGGTCAGTGCTCTGCCTCGTCTTTCCCACTTCAGTCACAAAGACAGTCACTCCCTGTTTTCTGACGTAAACGGAGAATTCGTCATTCCGAGAAACACTGAACGTCACATCACTGTTTCCCCAGTGAATCATGTTCTCTCCCACTGACTTGGAATAAGAATCAGCACAAGGACTCATGCACTCTTTGTCATAGTTCTTGTTTATAATCTTGGTGACGTATTATATTAATCTTTCTACATCTCTGCTTATCAGACTTTCATGTACATGCCTAAAATGTACAATAACAACACAAACTCCAAAAGTCTGTCTGAATATCTGTTAATACAGTCTCCCAATACAAAGGTGGGGGATAGAACGAACAACGCACTGGTGTCCTATCTACTCTTTGCACTTTGACAGTAGTTTTGAACATGTGTCCTGAGGGTGGGTTTGTAAGTAAAAGGGGTTCACCTAAAATCATCAGGTAACATCCCATAGCGATCAGAAACATCAGGTCCTGTGTTGATCAACTTGTCACGCAGATGTATTTGGCAAACAACGATGTTGTATTTAGGCCAGTAAGTATTTATTCATGATCTTTTGAGAGAGCAAATGTGTAACAGTAAAATAATTCATCCTAAACAGCCCAGAAGATCATTGTATTGTTTAGTAGGTTCTTTGTTTTTATTTTTATTAAAATATGTTTTTCCCCCTAGTTGAAGACGGATACCATTTTACATCAAAGCTTATCAGTGATGTTCATATTTAATATGTATGGAAATGGCAAACTAAAAAACAGCTGCTTGAATCTTGTGAATTTTATGTTTTCGTCTTTGACTAAATGTATTTCACAAAATGTATTTTTATCCATTTTTCAATTTAAATATGCTAAATGTATACATTTTTTCTTTTATAGTACTTGAATCCCAATCTCCTGGCGGTGGTGACTGAGAGCACAGACTTGCATCCGGAGAACAGCTTTATCGGGATCATGTTGATCGATGGCGTGACTGGTCGCATCTTCCACGAGGCTGTTCAGAAAAAGGCCAAAGGACCAGTGCATGTTGTACACTCTGAGAACTGGGTGGTGGTAAGTATCAGTGACGGCTATAGTCTGTAACCCTCTTATTGGCAGAAAAGAGAAATGAAGATCTGTTTTTACGTTGCTTGGTTACAGTAAGAATGTGGTGTTGGCTCATGGCAGATGTATAAAAATGACTAAGCACCCACATTGTATTTGAACATTGAACACATTCAACAGAAAGACTTTGACATGAAACACAGGCAAAGCCTCGAGTAGTCGTGTTATCTGACCTGTGAACGTCTCCCCTGACTCCACAGTACGAATACTGGAGCACCAAGTCTCGCAGGAACGAGTTCTCTGTAATTGAGCTGTATGAAGGAATGGAGCTGTACAACAGCACCGTGTTCAGCTCTCTGGATCGACCACATGCTCCTCAAGTACTTCAGCAGTCTTACATTTTCCCCTCGGCCATTTCTACCATGGAGGCCACTCTGACTGAGAAAGGCATCACCAGCCGACATCTGCTCAGTATGTTTCAATGTTTCCTCGTTTGCCACTTGTATGTTTCCCAGATAGATACAGTTGTTAGAATAATAATAGTAAATGTCTCCGTTTCTTTGCTATCTTACAGTTGGTTTGCCATCTGGAGGGATTTTGTCATTACCCAAGATGTTCGTTGACCCTCGGAGGCCAGAAATAGTGTCTGAGCAAATCCGGTAAGTCCTTGAGTCAGATTTGGTTTAAAACATTTTTAAGATGTTTTTTTTTTTTCATCTCTACCTGTCTAACCTTTTTCACTTGATCTCCAGAGAAGAGAATCTGATACCGTACGCACCAGAGTTGCCGATCCGTACTGAGTGGTTCATCAACTACAATCAGAGTGTGTCAAGGGTGCGAGGAATTCACACTGCCCCCTCTGGGCTTGAATCGACCTGCCTGGTGAGTCTGCCCTCACAATACCAAGAAAACATAGTAGATATAGATTACGAAGATATATGTCTCTATAGGTTTAAGCAGTTGTCTGCTTTATTATGAAATTTGTTGACATACAGAATTGAATTTCTACATATTTTCTTTTGTAACTGTTAAATCAAACAAAAATCTGACTGTTACTCTTGTCCTGGCAGGTGGTGGCGTATGGTCTGGACATCTATCAGACACGCGTCTATCCCTCTAAGCAGTTTGACGTGCTAAAAGACGACTACGACTACATGTTGATCAGCAGCGTACTCTTCGCTCTTTTCTTCGCCACCATGATCAGCAAACGCCTGGCAGAAGTCAAACTGCTCAACCGGGCCTGGCGGTAAAGTGACCGTCAGAAGTCCCATCTCTGACTAGCCCAGAGGCTGCACAGAGGACCTCAGCCCGAGGAGATGAGGTGACTGAGGCCGTGCCTGTAGAAGAACCAAGGTCCAAGTTCAATAAGGCCCATAAGCTACTGCAGGGGTGAGGGGGCGGCAGGGTGGGGGTGACGAGAGGGGGTAGAAAATGTTTTATGTGCTAATTTTTTAACTTATTTTGCAACCACAAGGAATAATTTCATAATAGAATAATCGTTTTTGTGCCATGTCGATTTGATGACATTTTTTAACACCTAACTAATTACAAATGAATGCAACATTGTTGGATCTATTAAATCATGGAAAGTCCAACACTTGTGATTTTTTTTGTGTTTAAATTCTCCAGAACAAGACAGGACAAAACATTTTTTAGATGAATTTATTAAACATTAATAGGCTGGAAAAAAACAGAACAGATAACTTTCTTTTTTTTTTACTATGCTGTTTTCCTGACTTGGTCCTGGAGAATATAGACACTGCCTTTTCTGTGGAGGCAGAGCACACAGCTGAACCTTAGTGCAGGAGAAGGGAACCTGTCTCCTTTTGTGAACCTATGTAAACATCAGCTAGCTTAGCAATGATGTTCTTGTTTTTTCCAGATTTGTTTTGTCATGTTTCTGCTTTGTTAGTCAGCTCTAATGGAGAGTGATAATAAATGTTGAGATCAGATAAAAAGAGACAGAAGACATGCAACGTGTGAGAATGATTTGGCACAATACCATAGTTCTATGGTTTGTACCCTTTGTCCTGCTGAGATATCTTAATGCCGTTTTGTTTTGATGGCGAATGAACTGTGAATATTTGGTGTGAGGAGATAGGTAGCATGGACAAGAAATGGTTGTTTGTGCGTTCCTGAAGACACTCCCACCAAAGACACTGTCACACTGTCTACCATCACGTGGTTGACCAAGGAAAATGATCGACAGTACATTTTATTTAATGATGTGTGTATCAGTCATCCTGCAGCTCATGTTTGTGAGCGGTGTTCAAGCCGCTGTTGTTGATGCTCCATTAAAATTAGTTTCACATCTCTAGGTAATGTTTTTGTTTTCTACAAAAGAAGTGTTTGATTAAGGTTAAACATTATACAAGTAAACATGTAATAAGCTATTAATGTGTTTAACCTGTTCTTACAATGAATAGGTTGCGATGCATTTTCCAAATAGAATATGACTCAGTCGAGCACATATCTCCACCAAGACCCAACAGTCTCCTTTCGTCCAATCAATCTGCACCACATTTCCCATACTTTTACATATCAATTACCTAAATGTGCCTGTTTTTTCCCCACCAAGATCCGTGAATTATTCTCTGGGAAATCCACAAAAATGTGGAAGAAACGCCCTGTTTCATAATGTGAAAAAGTAGTAAAAAAAAATTCCGCCCCTTATGCTGCATCTGCACCAAAATGTTATGAGATCTTACCTGACTAATATCACATCCTTCCACCAGGTTTCAAGGAAATCCGTTCAGTTATTTTAGTGCAATCTTGCTTACATCAAACATGCATGCATTTATGTTCACTTGCTTCGTGTTTTCTTAGGATTTGCACCAATAAATATCAGTTCCCAAAACATGCCAGATTTTCACTGAGATCCATGAATTATTCTCAATCAACAATCGTTCACCAAAATGTTGCCACACACCTGATTCAATTTCTGACTAATACAGCATCCTTCAAACAAGTTGCATGGTAATCATGGGTTTGGTTGGATTTGGGTGAAGACATTATCTCCTTGATGAAGGTAACGTGTTTATCAATTGAACCAGCAGAAGCAGCCAAAGACACAGGAAAACCTTAACGTTATCACATGTTGAAAATTACATTATTTATAAGGTACACATGCTTCCTTAATTATAGTGGTTTCCCTCTGTTTTTATAAGAATAATTATGTTTAATTACAGAAACAAGTGTCTGTGATAATCCAGGCATAGCAAGAAAACAAAACACTGCACAATGAACCAATCATAGAATGAATAAGTTATTTTATTTCTATAAATATATTAAAAACATAATTTTACAATGATTCACTTTTGACACAGCAACATGATGAACTAACAAACAGCCACAGAACTTTCATGAGAACTTTTCAACTCACTGGTGTAACAGAGGCTGTAAATGTGGGTCTGCACTAATGTAACAGGATTTCTATTCTCCACGCACAGACATTCATCCAGATCTTTACGCTTGTGATCATGAATGCAGCATTTCAGTTAAATTCATACACATTGTTAAATACTTTGCTTTAAAATTAGCAATATTTAGTGTTTGCAAACTGATCATTTAAAAAAAGGCCTGTCAATCATCAAGTGTGATGGCAGGTTTAATTAGTTGGATCACTGAACATACTTTTAAATAAATTAAACACTGATCACATAATAATGAAATATGAAATCAATCAATCAATCAATGAGATGATATATGTGACTGTATAGCAGGGGGATATGGTTTGGTTTGAAGTAAAACCAGCTTTTTTGATTGAGAACTGCACACTGACACTAAAGTGGAAAAAATAATTAGCATTGAAATTGACTAGAATCCATTGAAACTTATAAAATAAAGTTTTATCAGACGAAGTTTTCAAAATAACACTGTCTAATTAACTATGAATCATAATTATCTTAGTGTGAGAATGATTCAGCAAAACATTAAATCCATCAACAATATTATACTTAAGATGTAAAGCAGCATTGTCAAAAAAATTCACGTACAAGCCCAGCTCGTACATACAGTAATTATTTGCTCACATATAAGAGATGTCATGTTCTCTCCGTTTCTTTTTCGTAATGTGAGCGAGTGACTGACAGATGTTTTTTCCCCCTGTGAGATAACTGCAGTATCCCAGCTACCAAAAGTAAAAATGGGAATATGAGGTGAATATTTCTCCCCTGTTAGTGAAATCACTGGAATGTTGTGATGTGTTTCCGAGTTGAACCAGAGGAAAACATGCTGCTAAAATACTGGCTGGTAAAATGTTCAGTTAACATTCTCACAGTGTGAGGGTTTCTATCTGTTCTGCCATATCCTCGACGTGTCACCGAGGAGCCTCTCCCGTCGGTCTGTGCGCGGCGGTCGGCCCGGTGGCAGGAGGATGTAGTGTGTGGCGCTGGCCTGTCTCCCGTCCTTCAAGATGGGAACGATGCAGGGAGAAGACTGAGCTGCGGGGGGCGACCTTTCACTGTGCTGTCTCTGTAAGGCCTTGCTCACATATTTGGGTTAGCAGCAAAACTCTGGGTGGCGGGCATCACACCGTTGATATAAATCGGAAGGCTTTTGGGGCTAGGGGTGCGTGGCGGGCAGGGTGGCACTAAAGGGACCCTCGGAGGAATCTTGGGAGGCCTGTCTTCCTCATTGGCGCTCACAGTCTTTACGAGGGCGGGGGGTTTTCGCGGGATGGGGATGCGAGGAGGGATCAGTGGTTTGTCGGTGGGGCAGGTTGTGGTGCTGCTGTGTGGCTGGAATGCTTGGCCTGAGAAGGAAAAACGAAATCTGGCTGACTGGTGGGGATCCGACTGTTTGCTACACAAAGAATCCCCAGCTTCTGACGCCACATGCTGGTGGCCCTCTCTGTGGAGAGCAGGTGCCCAGTTGTTGGCTCCGAACCCTCCTCTACCTGTTGGTCTGTCCTCTCTGCCTGGCCAGGAGAAAGCCATGGAGCCGATTCCAGCTCCACCTGCTGGGACTGGCTCCACCAGCCTCTCCTGGTAGGCATGATTCACTTGTCCACTCTCTCTGTTGCTGCCCTTGGTTATGGCCTTGGGGCAGCTTTTGGGCAAAAGGCGACGTCGGTCACTGGTAAAAAACTCCACTTCGTTATCAGCTGCTTCGTCCGACATGAGTTCCTCAGGGTCAGGGAGAGGTGGCAGGGGCTTGGGTCCTCTCTGGAAGCCCCCGAACACTGTCCTTCTCTGGGAAGAAGGGACGACCTGGTCCCCATCATGGATCCGCAGCAAGTTATCGGACATTAGGCAATAAGTATTGGAGTAGAAAGGAGACTGGGGGCCTGAGATATTGGCTGAAAAAGAGCAAAAAAGAAACACATATCAAACCAATGTCCCCATGACATCTTAAACACCAAGAAAGCACTGTTTTCTAGACAAGGTTTTGCTATCACTGTTGTTTCCTGAAGAGGGGAAACAACTCTCACAGGAAGAAACATGGAAAACAACTTGCAGTGAGAAAACTAGAGAGAAGTGATGGTGTAGGAGGGAAAAATACCAGATGGAGCGGGCTGCCCACTCTTAGAAAAAAACTCCTTGTTTTTAATTGAGGTATCGTACAGGAAACTGGAGCAAGAATATGTCAAAAACAACCGCTTGACCTATCCCCCTCTTCGTCAAACATCAGCCACAACACCCTGATTAACACAGGAATCGTCATTATCTGCAGGACTTAACCGAGCTTCCCATAACCTTCTCTGTGGAAACATCCGATGTGCCCCAGACTGCAGGAACAGCTGGTGACCAGGGAGCGATAGCTTCCCCTCCATCTTCACTCTGCTTCTCTGCTACAGTGCTCAGTCCACTGATGACAAGCTTGCGTACACTCGCCTGGCTACATGCTGTTTTATTAGTCAGCCAGGGTTTACACTCTAGTTTGACAGGCCACAGAAAGGTTTGGAATAAAAAAATCTAATCTCGTGGCGGATGTATAAAAAATAACCATTCTAAATGTATTATCACAAAAATGTGAATATAATAAAAAGAATATGTAGAAGACTCACATTTAAATTCCTTGGCCATTTGCTGTTGTTGAAGCTCCGTCAGGTTTTGTTCCATGTCAGCACTTAGGCCCGAGCACACGCTGCAAAGCAAGAGAGGTTGAGAAATCCATACTGTGTGTGTGTGTGTGTGTGTAAATCATTACTGCACATAGTAAGTCATTATATGTGAGAAAGCATGCTTGACATAGGCTTTAACAGAATATATGTTCCATTCATCTTTATTTACATTATGTAACTCAGCATCTTCACTGAACCGTATTCTTCACGTATATGTTTGCTCTTTGTTTACCTGATGTTGTCATTTTGTTTTATTTATTTTCTTATATTTCATATTACTTTTGCTCATACTGGCTTTGTTATACATACAAAATCTGTTGGATGTTTATCCGTCCTGGAAGAGGGATCCGTCCTCTGTTGTTTTTCCTCTCCTCCAGTTATTTTTTTGTCTGTTTTGATCAAACTCAACAGTCTAAGTATAGAGGATGTTGTATAGTTTATAGATTGTAAAGGCAAGTTTATGATTTTGTGCTATTAAAATAGAAATGACATCTTGAAACACCAAGAGGATTATGTCAGGGAGTAATTTGAAATGTAAGTGAAAGTCAGTTGGCCTTTAAATGAAAGCATGTGTTCGTATTTTAATAACATTTTAAAGATTTGCTGTTGAGTTACTGAACTTTTCAAATTGTATTAGTTAGTGTTGTGTCTCTTCTTACGTCAAACGAGGTAAAATGATGTGAAAAACAATGACAAAATGGAAAGATTAGAACCGTACCCCTGATAATAATAATGTAAACATACTGATGGTATGTTCATACTGTATAATAATAACTGATTCCTGTTCACAGCTTGTTCCATTGACTGTATATAAAGACGGATGATGATGCATCTCCACTTCCTCACACTATCCAGAAAGGAAGCCAAAATATCCCAGATAACAACGCTGTCATCCTGTGCATTTGAAGCCTGAGTCTGCACAGAAGTGATCATGGGATGGAGTAGTGAGGTCCCACCGGATACACATGCTCAACCAATCACGAGTCAGTGTCAGCTGCCAATCATGACGTTTCACCTCGTTTTTATAGCATCAAATAACTAATTATGACCAAAATGACTGGAAAATTATCACAATTGAGTGATAAGAACTATACCTAAAATGAGAAAAGTTTATTTAACATGTATTCTGACTTATTAGTCTGGTCCATGTCCAAACTGCTATCGTGGAGGAGGCAGGGTTTATGACCTTTGTTGCAGCCAGCCACCAGGTGACAATCAAGATGCTTTAGCTTCACTTTTACTGAGTTGCTCTTTCGTCCATCTTTATATAAAGTCTATGGTTTGTTCTGGTCAGTGTCAGGGTGGTGTTGGTGTACCTGTTGAGGTCCTGCTGTCCCCAACAGTGTTTCTGACTCATGGTCAGTCGTGTTGTTTAATATCCTCAAGGTCTGTATCGGTAGAGCTCCGGCACAATTCAGCTTCGTCAAACCCATCACCTCTTCATTCTAGCCAGGGGGAGAGAGAACAGAGAGCTGAAACATCCACACCTTGTAACAGCAGGTGAGTCAGAATGAAGCTTTAAACTCTAAAGACATGAATCCTCCACATTTGGCTTTAGCTTTACAGGACTCCTTCCAGATGTTCTGGTCACACCTTCATCGGCAGTGTGAAACGCTCATAAACAGGCCACATAAACCGTGTACATCTGGAACACAGCACCACCCAACGCACCCAGCTGCACACTGTTATGCTGCCAGGCAGGTCAAAGGTCACTGCAGATACTCTCAAAGCACAGACACATACATCACTTCTATATTAAATAATTACCTCTGCCAAGGAGGTCATGTTTTCACCCCTGTTTGTTTGTGTGTTAGTTTGCAGGATAACGGTAAAACTACCAGACCGATTACCACGAAACTTGGTAGTGGACGGATGTTTATTTCATTTGGTGCAGATCCAAATAAAAATCAGGATGCAGTGACTGCTGAGCCTTGGTGGAGGAATATGCTCCACTGAGTTCCAGTCTAATTCATATTATCAACACAGCATGGCTACACACTTATATTCTGTGTAGTGCACTGAAACAACACGGAGTGCATCAAAAGCATTTTGTGAAAGACGAATACATCTTCATCTTGTCCTAATTACTTGATGTGTCATAGCAAATAACAACATTACATTGGCTGCATAGTTTTGGTGAGCCTCCAGGAAAACAACAGTCACAACAAAAGCTCAGTAAATGACTTCAGTCTGCTTGGGCAGCTGCCATGTGTATCTCTTTGTGGTTCCAGCTTAAAGCCATCTCTCTGATGAGCAGGCTATTGCACAACCTCTGGGTCAGATGTGGGAGGGCAGCAGGCAGCGCTCCTCACCCTCCTCCCTCTCTGTGACCATGAAACCCTGCAGTATCCACCCTCACAACAGGGGCTAATTGTGCAGCATTCCTGTGATGCTGAATGACCAACCCCGCCAGTGCTCACACACACACACACACACACACACACACACTTAACAAAAGTTAATGTCATTCAGATTTGGCTGTGGGTCTTACTTTATTTTGATTACCTTTGCCATGGAGGTTAAGGTTTAACCCCTGTCTGTTTGTTTGTTTGTTTGTTTGTTTGTCAGATGTATTACACAAAAACTACTGAACAGATTTCCATGAAGAAATAATCCATTAACTTTTATGATGAACTAGACATTGTGAGACATGGTGCTTTTCAACCACTTCACTGATTCTCCAGGGAATAATTCATGGATCATGATGAAATATTTAGGGGACTGATAGCTATGAGTGTGTGAAATATGGTGCAGCTTGATTGAATTCAAAGGGACTGTTGTTGGGATCGGTGGAGGTATGTGCTCTACTAAGTGCCATTCTACTTCATTTATTTATCATTTGAAGAAAAGGGACATTAAAAAACACCACACCGCAAATAACAAGGAAACACTTTACTACTACTACTAATACTAAGTGTAATAAAAATAAAAATAAAAATGTATATGTATGTATAAATACGGACACGTCAAACCACAGAGTTAAATCCCAACCTCCATGTTACTTAATTCCGATGCTGGTCATTTTAATGTTTAACTACTGGTACGTGAGTGATGGCTTGTTTCCTGATAAGACACCAGCTGTTTCACTTTTCCAATTGGAGACGGATGTGTATTCTGGGTGAGGTGAGGATCATCCTGCTTTCATACGAGAGGTGATAACATCCGCTTCGCTCCCTTCGCATTGAAGTGGAAAACCAGGGCAGCTTAGATTAACAACATCATCTGACAACTGATGGGGGGGTTAAAAACTGAGTGATGGCCCTCTGTCAACTGGACTCTACCCTGATGGCATGTCCATGAGCAAAGCAATCAATATCTTCCAGCAGCAATGTCATTTCTGTAAAACCTTTCATTCTGAACATTTTATTCACAAAACTGTGCAGAATGTGCAGAGTTGTGTCTACATTATTTCGAATGTAACTAAGCGTGAGCCAGTCTCCGCTGTTAATCATGATGTTTTGCCCTGATAGTGTAGCATCAGATAATGGAAAAATGAACACTAATGTCAGTAAGATAGGAACTAGGTGAAATGACAGAAAACACCTTTGAGAAAAATGTATTTGACATGTATTGTGACACAAACACTTTAGTGTCCCTGTTAACTACACTAACAGCTACATTTCACAACAAAATATTAAATATTTCCTGTCTGTATAACCCTGCGGCAACTCACCTGCAAAACCACTAATTAGAAATCCACCCGCCCTACCCCACACACACTCACTCGCACACATGCCTGGAGGCCTAAAGGTCTCCATTTTATACCACACTCCCATCTTACTCTTCAAAGTCCTGCTTTGTTTCATGTCCCTAATAGGTCTACAGTTGACGTAGGAAGCGAACAATGCAGCGCATGCATAATGCAACAACAAAAAAGAAACACTCCACAAACAAAAGCCGTGCATCTATTTGCATATTCATGTGATCCTTAAAACAATCGACTGTGGCGTCATTTCCGCCAGTGAACCTCGGAGATGGAAGACGCTGAACAATTATGAATTCTACCGGCAATTACTCAGTCTCCATGAATGGGGCCACTCTCAGGCATGAATGGGCCTTTGTGTCACTTTAGTGTGCAGCGAAACAAGCCTGAAAATCCAAGTGAACTCTCCCATGAGGTTAGGAACTGAAGATACGCCATGGAGACAAGCAGACAGGGCCAAGGTATGGGCCCGCGCCACAAATCCCCTGCAGGAGAACCGCGTGTTGGAAGAACAAACCAGAGACTCCGAAACACTGTTTGTTTATCTCATGCGGGAGCCTTGATGTGTTGTCATTGGCTGTTCCCACCTCACTTTATCCAGGCAAGAAGCCATTCACTGACTGGACCATAGGGTGTATAGCTGCGTTCAGACATGCACTGGACTCCGCAGTTCCTCCATAATTTCTCCGGATGAGGTGCATGTGAGAATGTTGGAGTGAAGCCGTTTTCAGACATTACCTCTGGGTAAAATCCGGAGAATTCTCTACGGCATTTACCCGTAGTTTGCCTTTTACACATGCACAACACAGCGGGAGGTTTTCTGCAGAGACGCATTCACAACAGCAACAAATCCACATTTCACCTGAATAATGTGGAGCAGCCGGGGCGCAGTAGACAGAGACAAGAAGGGTCGGTTTTACTCTAATGCAGATTTTACCCGGAGGTCATGTCTGATAACAGCTTATGTAAAGATGAAGGACATGACAGCTCCCCAAAACTGAAGCAATAGTGTCACGATTTTCACCTGGTGGCTGGCTGCAGTATAGCTCATTGGTGCCGTCTCCTCCATGTTAGTGAATGGGACATCAGTACAAAAAGACTAAAAAGTACATGTCAAATAAATTTTGAAAAGGTGGCTTCTGTCATTTCACCTGGTTCTTATCATACTGATCTTTGTCCAAGTGTTAATTTTCCCATTATCTGATGCTACATTATTGAGGCAAAACCTCATATCTGGATAGTGGGAGGAAGTGGAGACGCATCATCCGTCATCGTCCAGTCTATGGACTCAACCTCGATATGATTTAATTATGGTGCTAGCTTTAGGTATTAACTGGTTTTAAACTCTAGATAATACGCAGCCGAATGTTCTGAACCGAAATCTTGTTGTGAATACTTCCACCTCAACATTATAGGCCACAAATGGTGCAGTAGTATGTGACAGAAATAAATGATCTGTTTTCAACACCAGGATTTACAGCTTCTAAGTTTTAAAGTCTTATATATCATATATCTAAATGTGTGACTGTTTTTTTTACAAAGGGTCACTGTCTACTGACAACCCAGATCTGTTGCCGACATACATAGTCAACATTTACTGTTTTTTACTGGGCCAGATGTGAGACCCGTGCAGTATAGATGTGAGTCACTTCACCAGATAATGAGAATTCAGTGCAGTGCAGGTCGATGAGATACACACCACATGAGTCAACCTTAATCTTTAGTGTGTGTGTGCAAAATATCATTTCACAGTTTGCTTTTTCAACTGTGACATGAACACGTTTTACACTGTGCAAAATGTGGTATCTCTAATACGTGCTGATGCTACGCAGTAATTCAACCTTTTCATTCATGTTGTTATACATTGTACAAATTGCAAAGCCTACCCGGACAGTAAATGCCGCCATACTGAACCAATATGCTCTAGCATTTCAATAATAATTATATATAAAATAGATTCATATTTTTTGTTTGAATTTTTCAAATAAATTTTGTATTATGCTTATACTAATATACTTTTTGACTCTATTTAAATTCTTATCATACACTTCACTGTATTGCATACTGTCCTCATTATACCACACTACACATAGTTTGAAAAGTAAAGTCTCACTTAAATCCTCCTGACTGTGGGACTGATGCTGGTGAATCATTAGTCTCTGGGATCGGCTCAATTCATTCGTGAGCTATACTGTTAGCTTACTCATGCAATTTAGTATGATATGAATCATTTTTACTGTTCAGATTGTTCAGATAATTAAGAGCCATATTTGATTGTAGAGGCTGATTCAGCAGGCAGGTGTGGAAGTTACCCTCGAGGATAATTATGAATGACAGCTCCGGGCAGTCATTTTGACTTGGGCTTGGCAATAAAACACCGTCAATAATGAATGCAATTAAATTATCATCATTAGCAATCAACAAAAGTCCAGAATATATTAATGTAAACACATTGAGGAGGTAACACGTAATTGATTTACAGACTTTTAAAATGTTTTACTGTTTATCTTCCCATGAAAAAGAGTATAAAATTACGACCTGCACTCAGTAGCAAAGATCAGTCATTAAAATAAATGATCATGTGACATTTATCATGACAATTTGCATAGAAAATGTGGTATTATTAGTTTTGTTTAGTTAAGTGTAGTTTAGTTTACTTCTGTTTAGTTTATTTAGAACGTTTTTTTAAAGGTAAAATAAAAATACCTTTGTTTAAAATAAAAATCCAAAGCTGGATATCAGAAACATAAGTAGCAGTAGAAAACGAAATTATTTTAATTTCTTCAGTAAAATAAATTACAATACCTGTGGCCCAACATTTCTATAAAGAGTAGGAAATAGAAAACTAAATAAACTAAAAAAACGAATTGAATAATTGAACATTTCCCTTCATAAGTGAGCAATATTTATTCAACCCGTAATAATGTGATGGAAAGGGAACAATCTTAAAGCAGCAGCAATTTGATTTTATGTATAACAATGTTAAAATTAAAACACACATTCTGAGGTGTCTCCCCCCCCTCCCCCCCCTCTCTCCTTGGGCTACATTTATTTGACGTGAGTCCCTCTCCAGCGCCCACTAGTGGCTCAGCGGGGATGGTTCCACAAACAGCCCGCCTGTGTGGATCCTCGGGGCGGACATCAGGGCGACATGCAGCGGCTCAGAGGAGCACACCGCCCCGCCGCTCACAGAATAATGACCCGTAGACGAGCTGTACCAGTCCACACCCAGTCCAACTAAAGAGTATCCACAGAGAAACAACTACAATCCTGTTTATATTTATATATATAACACTATATAGATATATATATATATGTATACTGACCGCGTCTGTCGTTACTTTTTTTTTTACCTTTAAGTTCCCGGAGAGACAGAGAATCAAACACTGTTGCTTTCTTCTGTGTTTAAATAACATCACACAAAACACTGCCCCTGACTCCATTAGATTATAAACTCAGTTCCCCCTCTCTCGTATCGGTATTATTGTCTTCATGGCTAAATGGAAGAGAAGTCCTACCGTGAAGAAGCGGGTTACTCCTCCATCACGTAGAGCTGCTCCTGCTGCTGCTGCTGCTGCTGCTCCAGTCCAGCGATGTAATCTCTGTCAGTGTGTGTCGGTACAGACTCCAGGTCAGATGGGACCCATGTGCCAAAACATCCTCCTCTGTCACCAGCGGCAGAGACTCATCATGTCAGGGTGACGTGGGTTTCCACATCTCCTTATAAATGCATCCAGCAGTCCGAGCACGTTACTGTAACTCCACCCTGCAGCAGCAGCAGCAGCAGCCCGAGAGGAAGAAAACCTCCCTGAGAGTTAAAAAAGAAAAACAGGCTCAATTCAACAGAAGTGAGATAACTGCATCCTGGGCTTGAAAAGTTGATATTTGCTACTTGATTATGCTCCATTTATTTTTAGAGGGAAAAACATTTCAGGCTATTTTTTATCCATTACATTTGACCGACTAATCTCTCTCGATACTTTACTCTTGTGAAATAATTTCAAATTTAAAGTTTTGAGTGTGGTATTTGCCTTTGAGGCGCTCCTGGGTGGAGTTCATAATATCTGCCTAGCGTATAAACAATGAGAGACAACATAGCATATGTTTTATGAGACGTTGAACAAATCAATGTCACATAAAATACAATTTTCTTAAACAAGCAGTCCCCTACCAACATTTTGAATTTGATCTTAATCGACCACATTGTTTATTGACCATTTAAGCCACACATTTAAAATTAAACATGGATATTAAAGTAGTAGCATTTATAGTCCAATTACACTCTGAAAGGGGTCATTCAGCATAATAAGTACTTTTATTTGTGATCATTTAATTTGTTATCATTTTTTTTAATTATTAGTAATGGATTTAAAAGATCTGAACCTCGACCACTTCAAATCAGAGAAGAAGTTGTCGGCCTGGCGGGTTTTCAGCTCAATATACAAGTGAAAGAAGTTTGTATACGCACAAAGAAAAGTGTGACTGTCATTATCCACAAGTTTGTTGAAATCAGTGAGAGACATGTGACTTTACTTCGAGTCCAGAAAAATATCTGTTCTCAATACTACGGAGCATTTATTCAGAACAGTGTTCCATCTATGCAAATTAACTCGGTAGGTGAAATGAAAAAAGCTGCCTCGAGAATCAGAATTCAATCCAATGGGTGTATGGGAAATTGCCCTTCATAAACAACTTTGGTTTGACCTGTGTGGGAGTCGGAAAGAGTGTGTTTTGACCACAGAGTCCAGACCACACTGAGCCAACAGTCTTCCAACAAACTATCACATAACTCTTTATTGTACCAACAATCTGAGGAAGTCCTCTGGCAAATACATATTTAATATTTTAATGTGCTGAATAATATAACCACCTCATAAAAGTGTCAGAGAGATAACTATTGACCCTTTGACCTTCCTTCCTTCTCTCCTACTATTAACTTGTACCAGAATACACCAATAATCTCCATATAGGGTCATATATGGACCAAGGAGTGCCTTATACCCACTGTAAATCAAAAACCCACAAAATAAATACATCACATGTGATGTTCGGCAGTGCTCGTATTGCTGCAATCATCTAGTCTCACCGTAACTTGTTTGCTTAATGGAATACTCATACTTTTGAGCAAATATGCAGTTTGATCAACTTCCTGTTGTGCAATGAAGTGATTGGTAGCACATGTGGGTCCAGTGTGGACATATAAAAAAGAGAAACTGACGTCAGCCTTTGCCCTTAAAGGGCAATGCTGCAGCTCTCGTCTTGATTTTGAAACATGGTTCTAAACACAATCAATCCCTGTTAAATGTCTGAGTTTGCTCATTTGTTCTATACAAAGTCAGACAGTGACGTCCCAAAAACCCTCATGTGTTGCCACCTGGACCAGCAGATAGTCTCGGTCCCTGCCTCTCTGCTGTAGATCCACGGCCCTACGGTGGGCGCCCGCAGTGACCCAGGATGCACAGAGCTGTGGGGGTTGTTGTCGGGCCGGGCCAGTCTCCCACCGGGAAGGTCAAGTCATTTCCTGCTCTGAGAGACCTCTGTCCCTCACAGATGTCAGTGCAGTCAGAAGCCCACCTCCCACATCTTGTACCCCCCCCCCCCCCCAGCACCACCCACCCTCCCATCCCCTCCCTTGTGCTTTTCATTTTACAAAGATGTGATGGATGGCTCTGAAGGAAGTCCCTCACATCAAGGGGCTCTTTTCATCATCACTCTCTTTTTTCACGAGCTCAGCCTGATTAGAGACGCAAAACCTCAAGGTTAAAGTAGGAAACACGGCGCACCAGTGACAATTCAGGAAATATCAAGCTGGATAGATGGAGCAGACCGGTTTCCACGTCCCTCCATGAAAACGCTGTGAACAGCAGATAATCCCTGCGATGAGAAACATTTTAGAAGATTGATCTCTGCCCACCACCTATCTAACAACCTCTCAAGCTGGAATATGAAATGAAGTAAGTAGGTGTTAACATATGTGTTCTATGGTAAGTACATTTGTGTAGGTTGGTGTGCTGACATGGTGACACAGGGAATTCTCTTATAGAGGAACCAGCTGCGTACAAACATGTAATAGTAATTAGAGCGCCGTTACAGACTTGACAGAAAAGGCCTGTGGCTGTTTTCAAAGTCACGGTCGACCAGTCTTATGTTTGAGGTTCACATTTCTTGTAATTGCGGTGCCGTTGTCCCTGTGAAGCTAAAGCACTTTTAGATGTATTCATTTAACAAATAATCGTATGGTAAAATGCCTCAGTTACAGCTGCTACGTGTATAAGGAGTTGAAATTCCTATCTATTAAATCAGAAGTTTGTGAATGGATGAGTAACCCTTGTGGTGGGTCACTGGGGTATTGTCATCCAGAGAAATTATCAGGAAATTCTCAGATTCTATGCCGTCACGTTTTGTTTCTTTTTATTTGCTTCTCTGTTACCACCCACCACTTCCTCCAGCCGAACATGGAACAGTCATGTTTGACTCTTTCATTTCAAAGTGCACTGCCAAACAGAGGATGTGTTTTTTTTAAAAAAGGGGTAAAGAGGCTTCCAAAAGCTCTGTCCTGTCAAGTTCTGGATCAGCACCATTCATAAATGTGTCGCTGCTGCCTACTGAGTTTTGTTCAATGTGAAAAACAACCCCTTCATTTAGTCATTTTTAATTTAATGGTTATGCGGTTGGGTCTGACAAGTTGGAGGCGTCAGGAAGGAATCGGGCTCCTCAAATGTCTGAGTGGGCTTCGCACCGCAGCCTTTGACCTCATCCTGTGAGGAGACAGCTCAGTTATCACAGAAGCCACAGCCACTGGGGAAGAAGAAGAGGATGAGCTGAAGAATGATGTTAGTGCTGCTGCTGCTTTAACTGTTGCATAGCTCAGCAACTGCCAAAGAAAATGTGAAATCTATTCTAATGCAAAACTGATTTTTGTAATTGCACCAATTGCATTACTGATACAATGTCCTGTGAATAAAATGTAATTACAAGCAAATGACTGGATAAGAGGTGGAAAACACACAATTCAAACATGTACAAATACGCAGCTTTATGTGTGGTTGTGCTATCCCTGAAAAAGACAAGAAAGAAAATGTCCTGGGTAGAAAGACAAAAGAGGGTCATGGGGAAAGGAAGTGACTGAGGAAGTGGCCAGGATTACAGTGATTTAAACTCTGTGACATCTGATTTCATGGGGACAGCTTCAATGAATGCCAGAGAACCAAGCATGAAAAGAGGAATTCTTTACCCAAGATGCAACGCAGGAGGACGGGGCAACCTCGCTGCCCTTGCTTTCAGGGCAGTGTGTGCAGAGGGTCTGCAGGCCCAGCAGGAGGCCTTCCGCTGTGTGTGAATCTGATCTCCACTTCAAGAGTTTCAGTTGAAAGGAGAGGAGGATAGATGAGATGATAAATATTAGAGTTTTAAACCCATCGTTTTCTTATGTTCTGTTCTCTTGGTTTGTCTTAATGCTCTGGAGCTACTTCAGAATTATTCCTTGTAATTAGTGAGTCCTCTTCAAACACTTCTACAAAATATTTAATAAAAATATACTTTGTTATTGTGTGTGTGTGCAGAGCTTTTTATAAACACTCTGTGGTGCAGAGTGAAGTTGGACAACTTTGTGATCATCCTACCTGGTTTATCTGCAATGAAGATTTTAAAATGACAATTTACTGGAGATATTTTAATTCAGCTTGATATAAAGCATTATAGCAACAAAACAAACACTGCGCTTTGACTTTGAAGACAACTTGTGATTCAATGAATGTTTCTATCATTGGGGACCAGAACCTGGGAATTATCTGGCTGCAGTTTTGACCTGGGATTTGACCCAGTTGCCGGCCACTGCTGTAGTTTAACCGATGACGTAAGAAGAAAACATGTTCAAATGGGTCCACAGGCTGAAGGCTCACTGCTCCGCCCCTACTGACGGCTACAGAGCGCTGGTCGCTTGTTTATTAGAACTTTATTAATATTGAATGTATCACATGTCCAACTGGCACCAAATTCGACACTGCACATTCTCGGGCCATTTACAATACACATTGCAAGTGCAAAGCCAATAAGATGAACTGTTTGCGAGATGTACGCGCCACACACACACAGACAGACATTTGTGGAATTAGTAGGTAGATACTCTACGCCTGGCGTCAGAGTAAAAAGTATTTGTTGACACAAGTTTGCTGGATATGGGTGTTTTTTTGTGTAAATGGTAAATGATGGTGACGGGAAGACACTGTCAATATTTGCTTATTTCTTCACAGTGTTTGCACCATGTTCTGGGGCCAAAGTCGATTTGTAGAGTGACCGCTAAGGAGGGCAACAGAAAAAATAGACACTTTTGCAAATACAGTTCGTCCAACTGCTGATTGTTTACCTTGTGTGTGATTGTGTGGTCGTGTCTCTATTACACCGAATAGCAGCGGGGTGGGGGGGGTGGGGGGCGTGGAGGGGTGAGGCCAGCTGTGTCTTAATGGCCCACATACAGTATATCCTTAGGAAAACCATGGTATTCTCTCTCTTTGTCTCTCTGCACGACATAGCTCAGAGTCTTGAGGCATGACAGAGTCAACCTTCTTGCTCAGCCTATCTCTCACTCCCACCCTTCTCTCACCTTACGTACTCAGGCTCCATCATTTCCTGTTGAGTCACCGATAGAGCCAGACTGCACCAATGTTTTACAGTTTACTGCTCCCCTCGCTGCTTTCCTCCTCCACTTCCTCATTCAAGGATGCCAGTCCTGTAAGTAGGAAAATAGCATTGTGACTTTATCACGTCCCTCCAGCCAGATATTATTGCATGAAGACAAAAGTCAAGGCAGCCGTAGGAGTCTCTTCCTGGCAACATGACTGATTCATACAGGGAATGACTCACAGAATCATTAGGATTATTAGCTCTGCAAAACAATCACCACGTCGCTCGCCACAGCAAACCTATATCTAACCAGTCTATGTCAGTATTGGAAAAAGTAGAGCTTCAAGCAAAATGAGCGTAAAAAGTAAACGGATGAAAGAATAGATGAAGTCTTTACATAACCTTTCCATAAATACTGACCACAGAGTTGAATTCCTAGGAATAATGTTTCTTCATATAGCTATTGGGAGTTCAGGCGTATCCTAGTAAGTTGGGAGGAAGTGATGCTGAGGTGAGGTAAGGACTTGAGCAAAGCGAGAGAGGGTTGAGGGCAGGGCTCAGAGAAGCGAAAGGGTTCTGTGGCGGACTGGTTGAGTCATTGAAAAATACAGCTGCTGACTCAGTTTGCAAACTCGTCCTGGAGCACGTTGCCAGTCTATCTGGCATTGTGTGTTAGTGTGTGTGTGTGTGAGAGAGAGAGAGAGAGAGAGCAAACATGCTCATAAAGATAGGTTCAGAAAATCCCGAAATGTAGTCTCTTCGTGGAAGAAGAGAAAATGTACAGCCAGAGGTTAAAATTGTAAATTGCTAAGGTGATTACATCAAATGGAAACTGAAGCATTGCCCAAAGGAGTGTCCATTCACACCACTGCTGTATAATCCCATCCTGGCACCGTGTATTAATCGTTTCGTCATGACTTCAGTTTTCTTTACACACCCTTCTTGCCACAGTATTCATATGACTGTGTGAGTCCCACCATCCACACAATGTGATCCATCTGGGAGTATGGACCCTTGGCCGCACTCCAGAGTTAGTCATCCTGGCTGTGTTGCAAGGTCCACGAGTGGTGTGCTGTTCAGGGAGTAATTAAGAAGGACGCCTCCCTCCATAACGGAATGTGATTGCCTGATAAAAGTGTGGAGCTGTTTTACCTGAGTGTGATGCAGAGTGAGTCACACAATATTCATGCACAGTAATAACCTGATAAGATTTTACTCGCTGGTTTAAATTTAGTCACAACAACATTGCATTTAAGCCAAATATAAAGATCAAATGTTAAACGCAGGTGTCATCGGCCTCAACGTGTTCAGACCACAGACCGTCTGAAATTCCTGTCCAGAAATGAAGCTAAAATATCCCAGATTTGCCGCCATCTTGTGCCTTTGGAGTCAGAGTCTGTGATGTAGCGGTCAACAGATGGAGCCACGGTAACAAGGCCCTGCTGATACACACAAACAACCAATCACAAGTCAGTCCCAGCTGTCAATAATGATGTTTCCCCGTTTTCTACAAAAGAATAGAACAGCTGACATATTAATTCATAGATACCTAATAGATCTGAGTGTATGTAACTTCTACCATCCCACTATTTCCATAAAGAGTGGCACCATGTGCCTTATTTATTTGGCTGCTGTACCAGCTACTTGCTGCCTTCTCCTGTTGTCGTCAGTGTGTTGACCTTATGTCCACACTACTGTGGCATTCTCCAGCATTTTTTAAGTGTTAATTACGTTGTAACACAATAAACTATTATCACCCCAGTCCACTGTTTACCACCAATCAAATGAAATAGTGACACCTTGTGTTTGAAAGATGTTACTTGACAGTGCTGTGAAAATGAGTCTGGCTACTTCTGTACTAACAAATGCCTGGCAAAGAAGACAGAGGAGAGGTTTTTCAATTGTTACTCATTATCTATGAGATCAGTTTTATATACTGTATATATAAAAAGTATTGATTATTTGATTGTTTATATAACACAAATTACAATATAACTACACAATGGTCATTTTCAGCCCTGCTAAACTAATGTAAATACCTTAAGTAGAAAATAGTGGTATTATTATTATTACATTATATTTTAGTCAGAAAATGAGAAAACCAGTATATCTCTCTTTATACAAAGTGACATCGTTGCTTAGATTCCTTCATTGAAAGGTAAAATAAAAATTGGATCCAATTTGTTCCCATAGTGCAAACAACCAGGGGCTAAGAAATGGGCACTGCACGTTTTTGAAGATGTTATTAATAAAAAGAGACGACAGAAAGCAACCTGGACAAACTGAGCAATAACTTCATACAAAGTAGGCTATAGAATTCTGCATAGATCTTTTTGAGATAGGAAAATACAAAAATAACAATGTAGAATTTTTTTATCATATGTAAATTTGATACTAATCCAAATTAAACAATGCATTAGATTCGTACAAATGTACTGTGCTTAGCTTTACTTATTAGTGACACAGGTAGTAAAAGTCAGATCATGTGTGGGATGATGTTCAGAGGTAGATTAAGTGCAAAAAAAAAAAATCACACAGATTTACAACTTTTAAAAAGAAGTTAGGGGAATACATGAATTAATACATTACTAACTGAAAACATTATCCTGAACAACAAATGTTGTAGCTAACATAATCTAATTAAAAAACTAGTCCTTCAGTTAGTCACACAAACACACACAGCAGTAAATTCCCTGAGTAATTGGAACAAAATCATGAGCATAAAAACACACATTTGGTCATTCTTCAGTCTGTTTGTGTCTATCATCCAGGTATCATAAGCTGTTTTCAGACATGACTTTCTCCGGAGTTTGTCTTTCACACACGAAACACGCAGCAGAAGATTCTCAGCTCGGACACGGAAATCCCTGGAGCGTTCAGGTGAGGGGTGGCGCAGCATGTAGGAGGCAGGATGTAACATATCAATTCCCCTGCGGAGATCACTTGTTTTTTGTTTGCGGTACATCAACACCAACGTCACCCCTCATCATCAAAAGCTCTCTTGACATCTTCGTCGGTGCCCTCTAGGTGAATGTCAGGAGATTATCCGGAGTTCAGTGCATGTCTGAAAGCAGTGTTTGATTTTCAAGTTGAGAACATTCATCTAGCTCTGGTTACCATCACCGATGTACACCACCCTGCCCTCCAGACGAGAACGCTCAGCTTCAAACACCAGCAGGTGGCTTAGCAGCGTGTCCTGAGGACCCGATCGGATCAGGGATGGATCATTGCTCTGTACACACACACACAAAAACACGGTAACAGTTACAGTTACAACAACGACTAAACTGTTCACAAAAGATTCAAATCAAATCTTTTCATATTCTGCAAAATACTAAATGATTCATTCTGGTTTGGGCTAAGGAGAAAAATAAAAGCTCTACAGAGTTTACTCACTGCCACAGCTGAAATAAAAGCGTCCATCAGGTGGTAGTCTGCTCCACCGTGTCCACTCATGCCAAACTCCAAGGGAGTATTATCCTGTACTGTGTGCTTGATAGAACTCTGGGTCAGAAAGTCAAACACGCAGACATCATGGCCATCGTATGACAGCTCCCCCTGGGAAAAACACACGTCAGTACAAGGAAACTGTGGCACGTAGCTGATACATCCATCATAGACGTGCAGTGCAAGCTCCTTAACATACATCACAATTAGTCAACTCTTAATCCAGCATAGTTTAAATCTGTGTGTTTTGTAAATTGTGGTCTTACAGGCTGCGTTTTAATGGTTAACTGTGGAACTGGAATACATTTTTTCACTGTCTTTAACATTTTTGCTGATTTGTTTTATTTTTGTATTATTTGTTGGCGGTGGAATGCGGTCTACTGAGTGTAATTCTAGATTTTTATATATATATTTATTTTTATTTTTTTTTACAGCATCTCTTGTATTTTAATTATCAGAATTTGTTTCCATTTTGTATCTGAAGTCCACATTTATTTCTGTCCTACCTTGCTGCCATAGATGTTTGTTTTCCGCTTGCATATTTCCTTAGTGAAGGCGACCATGGAGAAGACCGCTGTCAGGCCCCCTTCGAACTCCATGTTAACAACCTGGTCAAACACAACAGATGAACAAGACAAGACAAGAGGGGAACGTGTGTTATGCCTCTAACTGTAAATAATGACCTCACATATATACAGTATTTTTAAAGAAAAGTACATTATGAGTTTTCTATCTAAATAACTATCTTTGAAAATGGTTACAAATCTCTCTTTTCAAAAGGCAGAGAAATATCATTAAATGAATGGAGGGGGAAGGATGTAAACAATAACAGGCAACTTGAGCAATAGTTCAGAGTGGACCGGTACAAAAGGGCAATACAGCCTGTGGCTTCATCCAAAATAAAAACAACATTGTGACAGTGTGCGGCTAATTCTCGAAGGAATGTGAGTTGATGCTGTAAAACAATTCAGACGATATTTATCCCTTTTATCTGAAAATCATCCCATATTTTAAATCATCTTTGAAATATGATGGTTCAGTTTGATTTGTAACATGTCAGGTCCCACTTCGGTTTCTATTACTCACAGCAGACAAGAAACATTAGCTGAGATGATCTGATACTAGAGTTTATTTTAACCGTATGTTTCGTATAGCAACATGAATACTGGTGCATCTCTACAGGAATTAGAGTTCTATTCAAGCAGAAACAAAGAGGGTTAAAGCTGGATAGTGAGTTGTGCCAAGGAGAGTAAGAATCTGTTGTGAAGCCACTGTTACCTGATTGCTACAGACATCGTTGTCACACTCGTAGACACAGCGGCCATATGGTCCAGTGCTAAGTGCCTCGGTTACTGACTCGATGTCTGGCAACGAGCTCGGACATATGACTGATAGAGGCCAGCCAGTGTGACCCTAGAACATATGCACATACAGCCAGCACATAAATGATTATATTCATTGATGGTTGAATGCAGGAGATTATCTGTGAGAAGTGTTCACCTGTTTCACTCTGTCCAGGTAGATTTTGCGTGCAGAGTATGGACAGACTTGTTCTACTGAACAATCCAGGCAGCGCATTCCAGCACCTGCAGGCTGACAAACAACAAACAATATCATTCTTAATATTCATGCTCAGGACGGACCTTTCTGTCAACAGCAGAGCAGAGCAAGGATCTACAAGCTGTTTCAGAGAATAACTACACTGAATAAACAAAATACAATCAGAAAACTGTTTGTTTCTGTCTGCAGTTGTTATACGAGTGATTATTTGTGTTGGACCTCACACTGTGAACAGTCCACGTACCTTGTTTTCTTTTCGGAAGTGGCTCACGGATCCAAATGATGACAATTTCAAACACCTGCAAAGTAGAAACTGTCGGGTTCAAGCTCAATATTAGGAAAAACAGGATAAACTCAAAGAAAACGACCTCTTAAAAACCCAGAGACTATGGCTCTGATAATCTACCAGGTTAGAGATCCGAAAAACGTTTATTTACAGAATAAACAATGCAGAAAAGATGTGCATTTATGTTTACATTTTGCTTTAAATGTTTTATTTGTGTTTTTTTATTATTCAAAGTTACTTATTATTATTCAAACCTTAATTCAGCACTATATTTCTAAAACCTAATGCCAGCGTGGAGTTCATCATTGACTGCTGTCTGATGGTTTACCTGCGTGCTCCAGCCCAGTCATGTATCAGGTCGATGTCATGGCACGACTTGGCCAAAAGAACAAAAGAGCTCTCGGCTTCATTCCTCCAGTTCCCTCGAACAAATGAGTGTGCAAAGTGATAAAACCCAACCTGTACACATGTGACATCATACTAGTTTCATGGGCTCTGTACAATGTTTAGGTGCATATAAGTTTGAATTGGAACAAAATAAGATCTTTTTAAAAACATCCCAATAATGTGTAGACCTAACAGTTAGGCCACACTTTAAATGAGTGTTAAATTAAAATGGTTGATGAGGAGCTCTGAAGAATTCTATTATATTCATATATTTCATTCTTACCGGCTCAAGGTGTTGAATATGGATCACGTCACCTATGACTCCAGCGACTATCAGCTCCTACGAAGATAATTCAATTTTCAACCAAAACAAAGCAACCCTACCAAACCAATCCCCATTAACCTCATTACAATACAATTGATCGATCATTTAGCATTTTCACTTCAGAGTACTTACCATTGTAATTCTGACTTAACTACATTTAAGTGTTAAAGCATAGAAATTTACATCTTGAAACACAAAACTGTGAGTAAAGCCGGGGGAAGAAAACTATCGGATGTTTTGATAAATGATGTACTCACCTTTATCTTGTGGATGGTGGGATCATACCGGAGAACGTGACCCACCGACAGTATCACACCACTCTTAGTGCAAGCCTCCACAATGGCCACGCAGTCTTCTGCAGTTGTCTGAAGTCATGTGGACACACGTAAGCAGGGCATGAGTGTCACACAAATGCAATCACAGTAAGAAAAAGAATGTTAGTCTTTCAGAAACTGACAAATGAGGATGAATTGTATCTTTGAAGGGTCATTTTTAAATCTAAATCAAAAATCTGAATTATAAATTAACTCAAAGAAATTACTGCAAAAATCTGACTTTATATTGAAAGTTAAACATATGCTCTATGTTAAGATGCTTAGAGTTCAAGCTCATTTGAAAAACACTCACTGCCATTGGTTTCTCCAGCAGGATATGGTAGCCCTTCTTTGCAAAGGCCACCGCAGGCTCCTGGAGAACAAACCAGTTGAATAACCACGATGATTAGACAAGGAACAAAGACAAAGTTTACAAATGAATCATTTTCAGTTTCACACCATTAAGAAAGTGAAAATCTTTGAGCAGAAGCAGGACATTGCTGATGAGATATATGATATGGAAAGCGTCATATGAGAATTAGAGAAAAACTCTATCAGTATGTTGTATAACACACTGACTCAAGTTTGGTGTTTCTTCTGCAATAGTAAAATAAAAATAAAAAAGTGAGTGTTTTTATACCTATGTGTGTGTGTGTGTGTGTGTGTGTGTGTGTGTGTACATTGTTTACCTTATGAAGGCTATCTGGAGTACAAATTGCCACAGCATCTGCAAACCTCTCTCTTTCAACTATACAGTGCCAGTCTGATTAAAAAGACAAAGAGGCAATTCAATACTTCAACATGAGGATAATAATAATAATAATAATAATAATAATAATACTTTTGATTCTTTTGCTGCTCACCATCAAATACGTTTTCATCTACAATCCTGTGCTGCTGTTGAAGTTTAGAACGAGCAAATTTCCTTGGATCAGCAACTCCTACCACCTGAAATGGTGAAGAGTAAAAACAACAAGTATTTATTTGTCCTTTTTTTATACGTGTGAATAATCTACTTTGTAACCGCCTTCATAACGGCTGTGAAAGGGGAAAAAATACAAACTAAATCCGGTCACAAATGGATTTGAGGCTCCTCTACTGTGACATGAACCGTTCTGATATTTTGTCATGGGTTTCCTCTCAGTGGTCTCCTCTATGAGATTTTCTGATGTCAGAATACCTTTTTGTCACTACTGTAAATTATCAACACTGTCCACACTATCTGGGGCTGCAGATGGAGAATCCCCTCTCTCCTCACCTTCATGCGTTCAGGATGGATGGATGCAAACTTGGAGTAGATCTCCCCTCGACATCCAGCTCCCACCACGATCACACTGACGAGGGACGTCATTCTGGTTCCCTGTGAACTTTCACACAAAGACACACCTCACTCAATGCAGGGGAAGATTAAGCAACCAGTCAGTGACGCTGTTCGCCTCGACTGCCCCTATGATATGTTGTCATTCACTAGGTACAGATTATCATGATTTGAGGGTGGGCTGCAGACGTCACACCCCTCTATCCATCTAAATACACTGGTTAAACCTCTTTACATACAGTCTATGGGTTGAACACATTCACATAAGTAAGAATACATAATCCATGTGTTAAACAGCGTTTCTATGAATAGTGTCTGTCAGTTTGTGACATGCCTGCTTGGATCAGTACCTGCTTTGTTCCACACGCCTGTCAAGACCTTCTGTGTGTGTGTGTGTGTGTGTGTGAGAGTGTGTTTGTTTGTGTGTGTGTGTTTCTTCCGCCTTGGTTCCATAGACTGTGAAGGTTTGGTTTAGTCAGCAACAGAGAGACTCTCTTCTTCGTGCGGTGAATACCACAGCAGTCATGACGTGTCCCAGCCTGGTCCCAGCGCCCCCTATAGTGTGCAGCAAGTACAGCTGCTGCATTCACTGCTCCTCGGAAACGGCGGCTTTTAAAAAAGTACATTACAAAGTTGACGCGTTAACCAAAGGTTCAGCATCTTGCCCAAGGACACTTCGGCCCGGGATTGCTTCTGTTTGCAGGACGACCCACTCGACACAGCTCTGGACACAGCTTCATGGTCTGAAAATCTCAGTTTATTAACACACCAGGAGATAGTTCTGTGTTGAAGGATACCTGGAAGATGACAACTGTATTAACTTTATAGGCATCATTCCAAGCTAAATCACATTTTGCCCGTAAAATCGGACAAAAATATAAATAAACATAAATAAATGAGACTTAATAAAACTGAGGTATATAGGGATTTTCCGACAGACCAATTAAGTCAAGCCGTTTGGTTTAATTAGTTCACAAGGATCGTACCTTATACAAACAGACTCTCACAAGTATAATCATATTCTTTTTGGGTTGTTCATCGTTGTTGTACTGTTTGCCCCCCCCCCCCCCCCTCTGAAAAAATGTGCGATTAGTTATATATACATATAGCTATACAGTAGACTCTTCACTTTGGTTTTACACTTGCATCCTACAATGTATATGTTATTCTAGAAGATTTTTCTTTTATATTTAATTTATTATTATATTTTTTTATTCTGTATGATATTGGTCTTTTGCATTGCTGAGCTGACCTGTCCTCGTCCAACACTATATTGTACTGTTGACCCTGTGTTCACTTACACATGACAAATACAAACTTGAAACATGTTCTTTGTCTCTTAAGGTGATTAAAAAAGAATAATATATTTCCATGTAAATACCCTTTTGGTTCTATTTATTTGCCCTCCATACACTGAACAGCTGCTTCTCATAGAAAAATACCTCAACAGTTTATATGTTGTGTATTTTGTTTTATGTGTTTTTATTGACGGATTTGTAAACATATATTTTATCACAGTTAAAATTCAGATTTTTTGATGTTATCGTGTATGATTACTACACCGTTAAAATCAAACTTAAATATGTCTACAGAGAAAAATATAATGTGAATATTCGACTGAACAATTTCAAACCGCCTTATTTAGGATCCTCGGAGATCTTCGGCTAACTTCGTCATAGCCGATCGTTCAGCTAGCGTCACGTGACGCGACTAGCTCTGCAGTGTGAGCTTAGCTTTCTGCTGCTCGGTAGCAAACCTCTCTGACGCTATCTGACCCTCGTGTTTGTTATTTTTATCGAAGATATTTAACAAAAGCAGCTTGAATCTACAACAAACTACTTTGTACAAGCCCAGTCTACGAGCTATACATTAGGGGGCCGCGCTTTTGGGCATATTTGGACTTTTCTTCGTGCTAGCTAGCTACGGTTAGCGCGTTAGCTAACATTAACAACAACATGAACATTGACAACGTTAATCAGTCTGTCACAACCGGAGTGCCATCCACGACCTCTTCAACTTCAAGTAACTGTATCGCAAATGATAATGCAACGACCAGCGTCAGCAGCATCCCTTCGGTCACGAGTAATGGTAACGTTATAGCACTTTGGCTAATGTTGTGCTAAACTCTTAGCTTAGTTCAAGGTGGGAGAGGTGTTTTGTGCTGAGGGGGGGATCACTTTGTTAGGTGCACGGATAGAGATCAAACTAATGCAGTCTTCCAACAGTCCTGTGTGTAATTCTATTCATAAACGTTATAATGTTCAGCTTTTATTGAAGTAGTTCTAGATAAGTGTTTGAATGACTGTGGTGCCGCGGAGTCATATTGAATGTATTGAATTTATATTGCGCCTTTCAAGAGACCCAAGGACCCTATTCATAGTAACTCAATACAGTCGAGTAAAGGCCTCTCTATTACAGTTTCAGGGCAAACCGACCATTATAACCTAAGTGTTCCAGAACTGCTGTGTCAGACTGCATTTGTTTAGATCAATGTTCTTAATAAACGGACATCTTATTGTAAATGGAAGTGCTAAAGCATTTCATGCAAGCAGTGTTGGGATTTAGATTTGTTCAATATAAACTCATACCAGTAACTTTCTCACAGCTTCCACATCAGCTGCCATGGTGACACCATCCACAGACACATCTGTCTCCAACGGCGTCTATATGCCACCGGGCATCACCAATGGAGATGTAAAACCTGTCATGTCCACCACACCCCTGGCGGATTTCCTCATGCAGCTGGAAGAGTACACTCCCACAGTAAGTCCAGTGCTGTCAGTCACCTTGTGTAATACTGCGTTCACACATAGGGATACTTGGTCAGAAAGACCAGAAACTCAACATTGCACTGTTAATGCTGGAAACGCCTGATATGTGTTTCTGTCGTGACTGCTGAACTCACTAATATCCAACACTAAGTTCAATGGAACTGTTTCTATATAAAATATACAGATGGTACAGTTGTCTGTTTTTGGCTTATCCACTGAAGTAATTGGAAAATTAAGATTCTAAATCACATTAACAAATAAGACTTCAATACTGCCATAAAGATGCACTGTTGAATAATTTTCCTCAGTATAATGGGTGTAATATATTGATCAAATAATTGTCACTAAATGAACAAAATCAGCTCCATATCCCCTTTTATATATAATGTTCTTCACATACATGTGTCCATTGAAGTGAAAGAAAGTTATGTTAAACTTGACCACAAGATGAAGTCTGCTTGTTTTTTTCTTTTTCAGATTCCTGATGCAGTTACAGGGTACTACCTCAACCGAGCTGGCTTTGAGGCCTCTGATCCGAGAATGTAAGTCATGCAAAGGTTACCTGCAGGTTTCAGTGCGAGTGGTTCTGCCCGATGAACCAAATCAAACAAAGCACAGTGCTGTTCATAGCTGTCACATTTAGAAATAAGTCCTTACTTTCAACTTACATAGCAAAACACACACAGAGTTCCTGAGCAGCTGTAGATGGAAAACCTTTGAATTGGTAAATGAGAGAGACATAATCTCTTTGATTATTCCATGTAGCTTTTTTGTCAAATTCAATGTTTGGAATTTGAATATCTGATAACCTGAAATGAATGTTTAAACTGTGAATTGAGAAATATCCCCTGTAGGCGAACATGCTGTGCCTTTGAGTCTTAAAACGAATTTTGTCCTGTTGTGCTTAAATAATAACTGAATAACAGCTGGGACAAGCAAGGGCCATGCCACAGTTTGTACACTGACACATTCGAATGGGGAATTGAGAAAATACAGTGAATCTTTTAATAACTTAATGACAGGTCTGAATATTGTTGTATTATGTTGGAGCCACAGTTGTGTGGTTTCTTATATTTTCAGTGATTTGTAAAAGAAAATCTGCTTCCTGTGTTGAATTACGTTGAACAAACTGCTGTGATTTGCTCGATGTTGATTGTTCAGTGATAATCCTAACATAAACTTTTAAATTAAGAGAAACCTATTTAATGTTCTATTGACTCACATGCTTATCCAACCTTTATTAGACAGGTTTGTAATGTATTCTTACAAAAACAACGAACTGCTATACATCTATACTGGTACAATATACTGATATACAATGGCAAGTAAAGTAAGTGAACCCTTGGGAATTATCTTAATTTTTGTATACATTATTCTGTTCAATAAGGAATGATAGGTTATCATTGTTTGTATGTTATTAGCCTCTGCACATTTTGTTTGTCCTCACTAAGGTGAAGATCGGGTCATATTTTATGACCAATTATTGCCAAAAACCAGGTAAACCCAAAAGCTTGACTTACTTTTTCTTGCCACTGCACATTACTTTAGCGACTAATTTCCAATACTTTCAAAAGCATGTATGGGCAGAGTACAGACTCTTAAAGCCTCGTAGGCCATTGATGGTCATTTAATGAAAGCTGCTCTTCGGATTTCTCGGTCTGACTGCCTTGTTTTTTCCCACACTAGATATTAGACACAATGTCTCGATATAAAAAAAGGAAAAACCACAGCATTTTTTTCCCCCCCATCTCTGCAGAATCCGACTGATCTCCCTTGCCTCTCAGAAGTTTATCTCAGACATTGCCAATGATGCACTGCAATACTGTAAAATGAAGGGAACTGCCTCAGGAAGCTCAAGGAGTAAGACAAAGGTCTGTGTTTCTCTTATTTTTAACATGTCCTTTTTAAGTGTGATCCCTCCACACAATATTGTGTACAGTGCAGTGTTGTCTGTGAGAAAAGGCGAGTGTTGGTTAAAGATGGTGACAGTTGTATCTTTTTTCTATTCATGTTGTTGTCATCTTTTGTCCTCTCCCTGTTCAGGATAAGAAGTACACTCTGACCATGGAAGACCTGAGTCCTGCCCTCTCAGAATATGGCGTCAATGTCAAGAAGCCATATTACTTCACATAGACCTGTGTTTTCTTTGAGGCTTTTTTTGATTTTGCTAGGTTTATCGCCCTGCTGACCCATTAGCCCATTAACAGCAAAAAATATTTGTTGTTCGATGTCTTTTTTTGATCATCATGCTTTAGTACAGCTTTGACAAATCTTTGTAGTCACATTGCCATTTGTTATTTTTTGTGAAGCCACCTTTACATTGTGTTAAATTGTAACATTACATTTTATTGTGGAAATAAAACCCTTAACAAAAACCTTGACATCTGTCCTAGATGTTATATATGGCACTTGACAGTAATATTGGATGGATGTAGACTACAGTAGTTGAAAGATGTCCATAGTGTCCAACACAAGTGGAAGTGCAATAGCGGCCTCTTTAAAGTGTACTATTCATTCAATTCAATGTATTTGTATAGCAGCATATCACAACATATATTATCCTCTGACACTTTACATAGTAAGGTTGAGACCTTACAAATGACAGAGAAACCAACAGTTACCACAACAAGCAACTTGGTGATTGGAGAGGACAAAAACCACTTAACAGGAGGAAAGTTTTAGCAGAACCAGACTCAGCGTGAGCAGCTATCTGCCTTGTCTGGTTAGGATGAGAGGAGAAAAATGGGGGAGAGAGGAGACGTGGGTTTGAAGGGTGGGGGAAATAGGAGGGAGAAAGAGACCAAAAGTTGTGTAACCATCTTATTTAAGCTAGTTGTTCAAATGAAAATTTGAATGATACCCTTATAGCGCTCATTAGTTAGAATCGCTATTAGAGAGGTTAAATCTAAGTTGGAAAAATGTATATAAAGTATAATATTGCTTTGAAAATGGTTTAATCTAAAGCCAGATTACTATTATTTGCTGAGTGTTTTGTAAACATACATGTTTGTGTCAATTCTTTTAAAAAAATGGGTAGTGTTAGTGACATTAAAAAGTGTATAGAATTTTTTTAAAATGGCAAATTTTGGTCTCTGCTTGCAGTTGGCCACCAGACGGCTCCCTCGTGTAATTATACACGCTTTTAAAATAGCGCCTTTTCGCGATTTGCACATTTTTGTCCCCAATCGCGAACCGTACAATGTCTCTCCCGAGCCGCCGTAGTGTCTAACGGGCGCATATGCTACATGTTCAAATAAGTCGCGTGCGCTGAGTCAAACTGTGTATTAGTTAAGTGTTTGGAAGCGAGAGAATCCTCAACATGTCTGTTCAAGCAACGAACCCCAACAACCCCATCGTGTTCTTCGACCTCACCATCGGAGGGCAGGTGAGTGGAAGGAACTGTTACTTTAGCATCAAGCTAACGTTGCGTCAACGTCTCTCGTTGTCACCGCGATGAGTCGTTCCGGTTCAAAGCTATACAACTACCTTAGTGGGATTTAAACCTCTCCATTTAAAAACATGTATCTGCTATATAACGACGCATCGTTTACTTCTCCATCAGCAGCTCGTATTGTGGTGTTTATATTGTAGCATTGGCCATTACTGAACTGGAGGTTATTGTTTTGAGTAAGTTGAATGCTGTCGCACGATTATGTGTTTAATCAAATAGGATGATAGTTATGTTAGAGCTTCTGTGCGTTCATGACGGTCCCTATGCAGCTCAACATAGAACATCACCCAGGCTGCTATCACAAAAACATTTAAATAACTTTAACAGCAGAAGGAACTATCTTTTATTTATTTATATATATATATATATATAAAATTACTTTTCTTGAGGCCCCTGTCCATGAACACAACACGTGACTGGAAACACATTTGTTTTTTGGGGGGAATTACACTTCACTCTCATTAGAGAAATTCACTCTTTAAAGTCATTAATGCACAACTAGGGCAAAACAATATCAATAATTATCTCAACATAATTTCCATCATATAATAGTTTAACCAAAGTCTAATATGTAGTTATAAAATACTTAGTTATGAGGTAAAACATAACTGAGGTCCCTTTTATCAAGTGTTTGTCATTTTCTGCTCAAACAACAGTTTAAAGCCACAGCCTTCACTCAGCAGTAAATATCTTTAAAATATCTTTTTCGACATTTATAGTGATAATTATTAGTATCGACTGATATGAACATCTGTATGATTGTAGGCCTTATTGACCGGCCCTTTGCACAAATCTGAATTTATTCGCAATCTTTCACATTTTTAAAATAAGAAAGTAGATAATCATCAAACCTCTACTGGCCCTTCTCCCCACCATTTATGTTGATCTATACGTGTATACATATAAAATAAAAGCAGCAGTCATCTCCTCCATTGGATTCTCGTCTTTGACTTCTCTTGTTCGATGAGTCTTCCTCCTGTGTGTTGTAACTGTGCAAAAGCAGAAACTTTATAACCAGACCTCAGAATTGGAATTGTTTTTTCATGATTTCATTTGATCACATCAGCAAATATAAAAACCCCAGAGAATATCTGAGTGAGCCCAAGTGAGAATTCAGCTGAATAATGTCTGGAGAATTCAGTGCATGCAAGTGGGCACATTGATGACATTTCAAAAACGCCATGGATTTGATTCAAATATCTTGGAAGGAGAAAGAGGTGCAATGCATGTAGAAGATGCTGAAGACAACAAGTGGAAAATTAACAAAAAAATACACAAAGAATGTAAATTCCACAGTGGGATTTATACATCACTTCCTTCTTCATGCTCTACCCAGGTATCGATTGCTCTCGAGATTTTTGTTGACTTGGACAATCTTCTGTTGAGGATTATATCTGGACACATTAATCTGACATTTTCTGGAGCTATATTCTAATCTTCTGTGCATGACACATACTTAGTTTGTCTTTTCTTGGCTACTTCCAGTATGTATTATTTTTTCTTTTAAAGCCAGACAGTTTTGGTAAAGTCCCTTACTGGTTTTACACCAAAATATTTTTTTTTACCATGAAATATTTATGACTAGAATTCAGTAATAGATTAATGTAAAGTTCTAAAAAACACATTCAGATTCAAAATGCAACTGCCATATTAACAAAGTTGATTGGAATTTGACTTGGCGAGCTCACCCAAACAAAGACAAGAGGAAAATGCAATACACTCACTTAAAATACATCAGAGTATAAAGAACATTAATAAAATATGAGCCCTTAAAATAATAGAATAATAAATCCTAAACCAATGTTAAAATATATAATACAAAATAAATAAAACCTCAACACATGTAATGTGTATATATGACACTAGCTCCAGCAGCAGCGACCAGCTAGAGAAAGTGCATAACCAAGTCAAAAAAAATCTGGAATCTGGTTGTTCATGTCTGTACACTTTTCAGTCTTTTAGGAGAAGGGGGGGGATCAAAATGGCCGTTACTGGATGTGCGAGTAGTCCTTTAAATTCTTTACCCCTTTCTTTTTTTGTCGGTCCTATGCCCCACCTTGTTCAATTGTCTCTACTCTGCAGACGTAATGTTCAAGTTGGCGCTGTACCAAAACATCCTCAGGTATTCACAGATACAAAAAAGTGTGAAGGCAAACCAGTTCACAGCTTACATCACATTTGGTTTGGCACATTGTGGTCAAATTCAAATTTGTTTTGTGCAAGTCAGTATTTTGTTATGTTGTTAAAGGATTGTTGACATAACCTTTTGGAAAAAGAAAAATAGACAGAGATGATAACCATCTGTGACACTGTGTTATTGTGATAGCTTGCTTTTTGATTGGCTGCTGCTACCTCGCTAATTTGGAAACAGTCACATGTGATTCCCAATGACGTTGTTGGTGTATATGGATTGACAAGGCAATTGTAATTACACTTGTGTTCAATGTGGCCACCCCATTAAGATATTCTAGAGATTAGAATCATATCATTTGATTTTCCCTAGCAGATAATCTAACAACATGCAGTTGTTAGATTATAAGATATCTAAGCATGTCTCGGAAACTTTGCAGCCCCTTCGTCTTTAAAGTTCATTCTCGACCTCCTAGACAGCAGCTGAGAAAACAGTTCCATCACAACGGACGCAGCTTTTTGATTATAACTCTTCATCAAGGGCAGAAATAAACATTCAACCTTTTTCAATTGGTGAAGATGTGGCTTAGTGTGACAAAGGGTAGCAAAATGCACACGATTTAGTGAAAGAAAAATGAAGAACTGTGTTTCAGAAGGTTTTTATTTAGACACGCCAGTTTAAGGAAGTCATCATAACATAACATATCATTAACATAACATTTCCCCAAAGTATAAAATCACCGCTGTGCAAACATATAAACAGCTGTGCAAACATATAAAAAGTTAGAGAATATCAAATTCTGTAAATATTTACAAAAGTTTCCCTACTCAAAAATATATTTTGTCAACTACACTCATTTCATGCTTAATTCAGTAAACTCGTCCATGTGCTAAAAGATGGATGACCACACTGCTTCCCAAAAGCTTATAAGGTGGCCGGCTGCAGCGTAGGTCCTAAATCAGGGCAGGGTTCTTTATCTATCTCTATATATGGTAAATGGAGTTTTCATTATCACCACACTCATATGCAAACAATTTGTAGTGTACACAGACATGTCTTGATTAGCTTCCCGATCTCATGGTTTTCACTTCTGCTGTCAGTTCTGTGATGTAAAAAGTTTATTGTAGAACATGTCAGATGTAGAAAAGAGGGTTTCTCTTCCATTTTGATGGATTAAACACACCTGTAGGGAGCTGCTGCTGCTGCTGCTGCAACTGCAACGTTTCTTTGCTCAAATCCCAGAAAACATGCCATTCGCAAACATTTTTAGGTAGATTGCTGTATGGCCCAACTGACTTGCTCTTTACCCAGAACACCACTCCCACCAGTAAGCTGTTGGTGCACTCGAGCCAAAATAGATTAACACTGATGTAGGCAGGCATTGCAAAGCCAAAGGCCAGACAAGCCACAGACACTGTGAGATAAGGCATCCAAATTAAAGCAAAGCCCAGAGTTAGACTGAGCCACAGAGGTGGCCGTGGCCAGTTGTTCTTTTCCTCACTGCTTTTTGTCTCTGTGGATGGTTTTGAAGTGAACAAGTCACTCCTCTGGTTCTCTGGTTCATCCCTTGATTTAGACAACCTGTCAACCTCCCTCACCCACATGGGAATGCTTGTTGAAAAGGGCAGCATCATCAAAATTAATGCAGAGAAAAGCCCCAAAATGAAGTAGGTAAAAAATGTGGACTCCTTTACTTCACACGCCAAAGCCTTTATCCCTGTCACATAAACCAGTTCCATCAGCTCAGTTTTTGTAGAAGCAACGGAGTAAATAACAGCAAGCATCCACACCAGCAATGTCAGCACCGCGTTCCTGAGGAATTTGCAAAAGGCGTTCTTATTGGCAAGGTGGGTATCTTTAATAGAGTAGTCAATTATACCCATGGCAGTCATGGGCAGGGGCAGTGCTTTAAATACTGCTGAGGTGTGAGCCAAAAAGTAGCAAAGTGACACAGGAGAAATTTCAGGCCCGAGTAACCACACAGCTGTCATGTAGAGCACCATCGTCAGGTCACCGAGGATGATGGACAGGCTGCACATGTTTAAAAAGGAGGTATACAGCTTCCCAGAGCATAGGAGAAAGACCACTGTGTCCATTCCAAACTTGGAAAGCATAAGTAACAGGTTCTTCCCAGTGTTGTCTATATGACAGCCAGACGTCTCGTCCCATCTCTCAAAGATGGCTAGCATTTTGAAGTTGTTGCTCGCTTCAAGAAACACTGGAATGTCCGGCAACATTTAAGTTATCGTGACAGTGCTCAGTTCAGTGAGAAGATGCTGGAGGAAAAGCTGTGAAAGACAAGATAAGATTGGATATGGCCAATAATTAAAAAAACAACAACAAGGGTGTAGCTTTGGAATGTGGAACACACTTTAGCGGGTCATGCAGGGACAGTATGGATGATTAGGTTGTAAGTTTCCACTGAAAAAAAGTTTTCAGCCATGAAATCGACAGCATCTATATGCATCTGGTCTCATAATCAATATAGCCATTATCTCCCAGAGGAAAACTTTACTGCACAAATTAAGTTTTCTCTTCTACAGCTCAGGAGACAAACATGTGATTCATTTTAAACTTCAACACTGTCAACACTGATCTCATTCTTCCTCACAGTTTTCCCAGCAAGGCCTATTTAAAACACATATGATTTTCACTACCAATTATACTTCCCCCCACCCCACCCACCCCCCCGTAAAATAAATTAATTTTGCTTTTAATAATTGCAGTTTGGTTCTGGAATATGTTTAGTCACTAAATCTATCCTGCATGTCCACATTACTTTTAAAATTGAGGACGGGTAAAACACAATCTGCCATTTGAAGTATGCAGCATTTATTCAACAAGGTGAACAAAATAAAATATTGTGAAGCTCTAAGAAGCCTATACCTCTGTGCTCAGGGTTATCGTCGCCCAGTGAAGTGTAGACGTACAGATGCCCAACTCTGGTCCAGTGATGCAGCTTAGAGTCCTGTGTGTGCTCGTCAAGTCTCGTCAGTGCAGGTCTCTGAGTAGGGATACCTGTACTTTATGGCTCCACCTTTCTATTTGTAAAAGCTAACAACTGATTGGACACACCTTTGTTGTCTTTGAAAAACCTGGTTGTTTCCCCTCCCATATGTCCTATTTGTGTTTCAAATGACAGGTAACCAGTTCGAAATCCACATCCTCCTTACAGCGCTTGCTGGTTCAAACCACACCCTGTTACCGGTTTGTTTGGGGCTTGCGCTGCGTCCCTATACAATTACATGAGAAATGGCATCAAGTGCTGCTTGTTGGAGGCCTGAGGTTGCTACCTGACTGTGACAAAAACAGCTGGTTGGCTGTCCCTTCAATGAAATTCTCAGTTTGCTTACTCCAACATCACAATAAAAGTAGTTCAACGGGATCTGTCAAGCTCAGATAGTAAATCTATTTATGTTTGCCTGACTTGATAAAAGCTGTCTTACCGGTCATTAAGAAGCCTGACCTCGGTGGATGTTGCACTCCAGCCAGAGAAAACCCCCGGCAGATCAAATTTCTGTTCCATGTTACTCTGCCTCTCTGTGTCATTTTGTCCCTGGGATATTTTATATTCAGCATGGCTGTCGTAGCAAAGATGGGAAATGTAATGGCTGCTTGTTTTACAGTGAGTCGTCTGCATGGAGTGAAGGGACAGTTGTGCAGTAATGTCATGAGGACATCTTTTTACACCAGCTCATTGTTTGTGTCCACACACAGGCCTTGTTGTAGTGGTTTTCCATTTGCATGCCCCGCTGGTTTGGAGGAACACACACACACACACACACACAAACTGAGGGTGTTATGTCCAGTAATGTTTTACATATTTTTATTATGCATGCTTTGACCACATTATCATGTATTGCTGAAATGAAACAGCGTCGACTTATTGTTCTCAGCGAAACCAACAGAGAACTGGAATGAGAAGAAGGTGCAGTCTTTACGTGTCATAGAATTAATAGTTTTTGTCTCCATGACATCTCATTTTGTGTTCTTTAACTGTTTATCAGGATGTCGGACGGATGAAGATCGAGCTGTTTGCTGATGTGGTTCCAAAGACGGCAGAGAATTTCCGGTGAGGAGAAAGATGGTGTTTTTTATTTTCATGACAATTCATTGTAATTTGCTGTCATGGAATAGACTCTGCGTTTTCTGAGTTGTTACTTACAGTTTCTTCATATCTTGCAGGCAGTTCTGCACTGGAGAATTCAGGTAAGGCAGTGAAGGGTTTTCTTTTTTGATGGTACAAAAACACTCTGCTCACCAAAACTTTGCAGCGGAAACGGCCTACACATTCATCCCAGCATTTAATAAGAAGCAATCTGACATTTGAAACATGAAGCTGTTACCTTTTATCAGGCTAATGCATAAGGAGAAACCTGGTTAACGCAATAGGTTTCTGTTGGTCACATCCTCTACATGCTCAACCGACGCATAGGCATGTCAAAGAAGCAACAGACTGCTGTTGTTTGGCTTCACTGAGCATCCTGAATAACTGGTATCACAGAGTGTTATTTAAAAGGGTAAGGTCAAAGAACAGGTAGCATTGTCAGAAGCCTGCTTAACCTCTTTATATGTCATCAAGTTCAGCATGTGATGAATGACACCCGCAGACCCCAGAACAGGGATGGAATAGTTCTGCCAGGAGTATAAAACCTCCAGAGAAGGAAGCTTTTAAATGCTTGTGGTGTGTAGACTTTGAAGTGTGTTGTCATGAACACCTCAGACAGCTCCAGTAGAAAATGACCCTTAAAATGATGGCTGCCAGCTGTCATGTATCTTGGCCTGCAGCCTGGTGTATATTGATTGACCAGAGGCCCATTTACTGTCAAAACAGATGAGACATGGAAAGGTCTACTTGGTGAAAGGTTATAGTTTGTAATGCTATACACTGTGTTTTATCTTTATGGCTAACTTCAATTTGTTCTGTCTCAAACATCTGCACCCCAGGAAGGATGGAGTCCCTATTGGTTACAAAGGCTGCACATTCCACAGGTACAAGCTTTTTTTTGTTAAGCTCACCTTGAGCTCAGATGTTGGAAGGATTGTTAATGGGTTTTAGTACTTATAAAGTTATTTCAAAATCATGTTAATTCAACTAGAAACCTACCGCCTCCTGAGATTTTTGAAGTTGGTATTTAAACTATTTAAAGTTTGTTTGTATAACAGCACATTTAGTAAAAGATTTTTACCTTGCTTCTTTTTTGAAAGAATGTGATTTTTATTCATGGCTTATTATTTTATATACACCTAATGTTGTACATTGTACAAACATAGCAAACTCTCTACTCCAATTATTAAACACATGACATTTCAGAGCCTGTTGGTAGTCCTAAGGTGCCTGCAATCATATTAAATAACACCAGAAATGCATTGTGGTATTTTTTTATAATACAGATTCACCATCTAGAATGAAAAAATCAACATCAAATGTGGAAAACACTGATTAGTCACTTGGAATTAACAGGGGTCTTATCTTGCAGTGCTCTATGGGAATCAGTGTCTTTGAAAAGTATTTACCTTCTTTGAAAGTTTTATTTTTCAACATGTCTTTGTGGGTTACTGATCAACAGAGAAATTACCTATTACTACTGCCTGGCTAAATCTTATTTTTATTTCCCTACCAAAGGTGAACTTTTACTCCACTTAAAGGGCCCATATTGTGTAAAATACATTTTCTTGGCTTTTACTATCCTTAATTACTTGAAGGGAGTCAGTAGGGACCCTCAAAGTATGAAAACAGTCCATTCTAAGAAATATGTTATCGAAACGTCCCCGTATGAGCACTCGTCTCTTAGTCCCACCCAGCCGGTACCAGTCCAGCCTCCCAACCCACCACCACAGCCACCCCTCCACACCTGAAAGTCTGAGAATGTGTCTCCTAAGAACGTTACTGTTCGAGACCAGCAGTTATGCTTTATTTCTCCTGACGTGCCGTGTTGCTGTGCCCAGTACGCCGTATTGGAACTCCATTGTGAAACTCTGTACTGGAACTTGGGATGATACTTATACATTGGCCAACTGTCCTGCTAAAACTTGAACAAACATGAAGGACTGTGCAACCTCTCTTTCAACAACATCCTGTTGTAACCGACTAATTATGTGGCTTATCTTCTATAGCGGTAGTCAATCATAACGTGACTTTCAGCTGAATTTACAGCCAGAGATTGTCAAATGCGCCAGAATGAGACCGGTGATAGGCCTGGTCGCATGTCACTCAAAGTGCACTCAGCCAATCTGAGGAGGGGCTCAGGAGGCAGGAGAAAACAGCCTCAGTCTGCAGCTCCAGACAGAGGCAGAACATTGAAATACACCTTGCTGCAGTTTTTCTTTACTTTAAACCACTGATATATCATCTTAGGGGTACCAATACGTCAAATTAAATCCCAGAAAGGTGTAAATTATGGGGCCTTTAAGCTAAATTTACTCATGTTTTCAATTGTTTGTTGGCAGGGTGATCAAAGGTTTCATGATACAAGGAGGGGACTTTGTAAATGTAAGTATATGTACACTTCAACCGCTGCCTGATTAATGTTCATGTCGCATCTGGCTGAAAATGTCACAGAATCATTCAAGGGGTAATGTTTGGTATCTGTCTTTGTTTGCATGCATGGTTTGGATAAATACAACACTGAACTGAAATAACTTGTAACACTCATATCTTACACCAGAGCAACAAATCTTCTTATTCTTGTGACACAATTAAAAACAGAGTAGATTAAAAATGATTTGAAATTCAGCCCTCAATCCACATCTGCCATTCCTTGTTAAACTATATGAACCCCTGTTGTGATGTTTGAACAGAGCTGGAAGAAAATACTTTGTTCTGTCACCCTCTGGGGGAAGTGTGTTGAATTACAGCACATCAAAACAGTTGCCGTGTTCAGCCTCCTTCATTGTGTCCTATCTTATGTACTGTTTGTCTTTTGTAAAGGGGGATGGCACTGGTATCTGCAGCATCTATAGGGGTCCCTTTGCAGATGAAAACTTCCGAGGGAAGCACTCTACGCCTGGTCTCCTGTCCATGGTATGTATGCGATTAATCTAAAAGACGGACATTCCTGGAACAGGTTTATTTACTTTGACTTCAACCAAATCAAGACAGGCATTTCCTACAGTCATTTTGAAGATCCTGTATTATACTGCACAAATAAAAAGTTAATAAGGGTGTGATTAATCCATTCAAAGTGACAATCTCTATAGACAATAGGATTTAATTGATACATTCAGAGTGAATTAATGTTTAAAACTTCCTTTATTTCTTAGTAGTCTGACTTTAATCTTTCCATATAATGCTCCTCAGGCAAACAGTGGCCCAGGAACAAATGGCTGTCAGTTTTTCATTACCTGTACTAAATGTGACTGGTTAGATGGGAAGCATGTTGTTTTTGGTGAGTAAGTCTACAATATTCATTTTGTAATCATATTCATTTAAAGCTGCATTATATATTTGTCCATGTGCCCGAGTTTAATTGTCCTGTTCAACTGTTTCAGGAAAAGTGGTCGATGGTTTGCTGATGGTGAGAAAAATTGAGGTAAATACTAAAATGATTCCAGGAATAAATCAGACATTTTAAACTGATTTGTACACTGACAAGATCACTTAGCAAAACACAGTCAGGCAGGGGCTCACTCCCTCACCCGCAACTTTAATAGTAAAAATTTTGTTTACAATTCATATAAATATTTTCATCTTCATAAGGAGTGTCATGATTTGTTATGTCCTGTCCTCTGAATCTTTCCTCATCTCTCACATGAATGTCAGAATGTATCATAAATGCCTGTTTATCGTTTTTTGACGGTCTTCACTGTATTGGATATTACCACCTCCATGCTGATGTATAAAACGCAAATATTTCACAGCAGAACATCCCAACTGTGACTGAAATCCAACCGTTGACATTTACTGAAGTTGGGTGTCGTGGTAACATGACTGATCTTTGTTGTTCTGAAATTGTCCTTCTCCCTCCAAACAGAATGTCCCCACGGGGCCAAACAACAAGCCCAAACTCCCCATCCTCATCGCACAGTGTGGAGAGATGTGATCAGCTTGTTCACAACAACCAGTGTAAAAACTACACATCCTCTGTAATCATGAAGTTGTGTCTAAATGTTGTTTGATACACCTCAGCAAATATCAACCTGCATCATTTTTCCTATGAAGGACATTATAAAGATAATTTGATCATTTTGGCCATTTTCTTTGACCTGATCCCCATTTAAAGCTGCATCTAAACCCAAATAAGATGAGTCACATCTCAGGTGGGTGTTTATTACGTGGGTTTTAAATTAATTCCGTGGAACTTCATGTTCCCCGCAGTGGTTGACAGTTTGTGTATCCTGTGACTGAAAATAGAGAGAATTTGTAAGCATGTTGAAAAAAAAATCGCATTTGTAATTCAAATACACTGTATCATTTATTTTCAATAAACTGTTTTACATTTTTTATAAACTTTTGGAGGCCCTCTTGTTTATTTAAAAAAGCAATATATACATTAACATTGTCATTATATTGTTGTTTTGTTGCTGTCTCTCAGCCACAAACAGTGAATGTGTCCATACGATTTAAAGTATGCATGAGAATATTTGATAGGATATTTAAGCTCACTGCAGTAACAAGGAACTATAAATGCTGTCCATCAGTTTAAATGTTTGCCACAGGTAGTGATGCAGCGTAAGACCAATTTCAAATGGGTAGCAAAACATAAAATATGTTGTTAACTATCGGGTCCTTTTTATATCAATTTTGCCCAACTTTTTATTTGTCATTTGAGATTCACTTAGTGTGTATTTAAGATGCATATCCATGGTTAAAAACTGAGGTCAACATTGCATTTTAAGAACATTGTGTACCCAGCGTAATATGCATTGTCTTCTGTAATTATTTCTTATTTTCTCCTCCTCGTGTCTGTGAAACTGATCTTTTCCTGAGTCTATGGCTTGGAAAGGGATACAATTCATCAAGGAATTGATTAGACAATTATAGTAACAGATTCTAAGGTGATAGTGGGTCATAATCAATCTCCGCCTCTCTGGTGCAGAGGAGGGAAACACTGCAGCGAAAGACAACGAGAGTCCTCAAAGGCATACACTGTGGTGCCAAGCCATCCTCTGCTGAACTTATGGTTACCTCGTCTTGTCCCAGCCATCCATACAAATCTTAGCCTCCAGAGCCCCTCCCCCATCCACGCTCTCCCTCTCTTGCCTTGGACCTCGTTCCCTATAAGCACAAAAGAATCCTTTCAAATGTAGGCTCTGTTCTTACGGAGGCAGGAAGAAGGTTTGGGGGGGGGGGGGCTCTTCGTGGGGAGCCTTTCTGGGGTCAATGCTAAAGCCCATCTTTGTGTGGGAGAATGGGGCTCAGCCATTAACACCAAGTTCTTCACACATTAGCCAATGCTCATAAACAGTGCCAGTGGAGCATTAACATGACAATGGGTGGGGGGGGGGGTGGTTCTGTGGTGGAGTCCTCACACTCAGTCTGGGTCTGTGTCTGTCTGTGCTACTGGAAGTGGAGTTTCTGAACTCACTCTGGATAACGACAGCATTTAACTGCTTTATTATTCTGGACAAAGTGTGTGTATTACATCAGGATTCAGTTTCCTTATTTGAGCTGTTCAAGATTCAAGAGGGATAATCATGTAACAATTCACAGGATTCTACCAGTGAATCCTGAATCCTTACAATAAACAGTCATGTGATATGGTGCTTCACATTTGGAAGGGATATTGCAGATATTATTCATAGTGTGCCGTGTCCCAAGATGACCTTTGTTGAAAACCGTCATTTATTGATATAAATATTACCACATCTAAACAAATAAATCATTGAATTATCTGTGTTGTGTAATAAAAACTTGTATGTTCTCTTTGTTGTGACAGCGGACTATATATAATGACAATAGTAGACTGTCTAGACTGGTGAGAACTTGATGTTCTGTACAGCGCATCCAAACAAGATCTCTTCTCAAAGCCTCCATGGTATATGTTTGAGAGGTTAAACCACTAAAACTGTGACAGTGCATCAGGATCATAAACAAAATGTAACATTTACATAATGTTCAGTAAATTAAATATGTATGCGTTCCTGATGTATCCCTTAATTTATGTCATTTGTCCCTTGATATATTTCTGGGCTGCACGTGGTGATATATATATATATATTGTCTACAGCAATATACTTAATATTTTGATATAAGCGACAGCAGCCATACAAACAACCCTTCTATTTATCCTTTATTTACCAATTAGAATAAATAAAATTATATTCCAAGGTCCGAGAGACCATTCTAAAAAATTACACTTTAGTTTTACTTCTCAATGGACAAATGGCAACAAGTCAAATGAGGTGAAGACCTGATTTGCCCTGACATTACAAACATTAAGTCTTTTGTTGTGTTTTGAGACGATTTCGTGACGCCATTTTAAATAATTGTGACTGTGTCATCATTGTAGTGGTCCTGTTTCTACATATTAGTACAATTCGTTAAAATCCATGAAAAGAAGAACATATTGCAGACAAGCAGACACTCTGTTCCCAAAGAGTCGCGGTGATCCGTCTGCCTCGTCTGGCTGTGACATCACTGCGGGGCGGTGACGATGGACAGGTACATTGTCCCGTAGCCAATCACATTTAGCAAACGCGTCACTCGTGGGAGACTAGCAGGTGTCTGAACCAATGGGGCCGCAGTTCAACCGCTGTCAACGAGTCCAGCCAATCCCAAGAGTCGCTGGGCGGGACCCCGAGCGAGAACATTGCCCGGCACAGTTTCACATTCTGCCCAGTTAGATCGGCAACGGGAGCGGAAAGAGGAAAGCTGAGAGCCCGAAGGCAGTAGCCCCCACCACCGCCGGCCCAGGTTACCATCTAGCACCGGGAAACATTGCAGAGAGCCGCCGCCGGCAGAAGCCATTACCAACCAGTAGTAACCATGAGCAGCGAGGCCGAGACGCAACCACAGGCACCGCCGCAGCCTGCTGCCGATGCGGAGAGCCCATCCAGCCCGGAAGCCGCAGCTTCCACGGCGGATAAGAAGGTCATCGGTAAGACTACGGGAAATTAGCCTGAGAGCTAACTGGGCTAACGTGGTTGGGACACAGTGGATGCGCTAATGCGGCGGTTCACGTTTACGAGCCGACCGCTGGTTTAATTAACAATTGGATACAAATGCTAATCCGCCATCGTCGTCAACTAGCATTGCATGTGAGGAGGTAACGAGTCATGTTCATGTTGATTTAGCGAAGACCTGTTTGGTTTCTGACGAATATAGATGGTATGTGGGATGTCTCTGGTGTTCAATGTAAATGTGGCGATTAGAGGTTTTATCTGTAATAAAGTCAAATGAAATTCTCTTCGCTGCCAAATAACGTGTGGTAAGATATGAGGTGGAGGGAGGATCATAGCATCGGCGTCTAATTGTGTGTTTTAATCAGTATTAGTTGTAAATTGCCACCCGTGTCGAAAGTGTAAAAAAATAATATATATATATATATATTTCGAATGAGAGACTGTGATGGGTATACAAATGACCCATCTAAATTTAGTGTGTGGTTTCTCCCGTTCACCGGCCTCCCGACGATCAGAATCCGCCGTAGAGTCCGGTGTTGCCGGTTGGCCGTCGCATGCACGACCGTTGTAAGTGGTCTTCAGCTGTTAGCGGGAGCCGCGTCTGTGCGTCAGGGTTCGTGTCACAGTGAAATCTGCGGCAGCGGTGGTTGACGTCGATGTGTTCGAGTAACTATCATTAACACCGTCCAACCGTGTCCAAGCTAGTTATCACACACTGCTCGTTTAACCGGCTACTGGTGCCGTCGAATGCAAGCTAACGGTAGCTGCCGCTCGTCCCTTTGTTCACACGAGAGAACCCGGCTCCACGATGATATTTTTCCCCACCTAACAATAGTCGAAACATGTATAGAAAGTGTTGTATGGTGCTGCCGGCCAAACGGCCCCATCAAACCTGGTTTATGGAAACATTAGGATATATCAGTGAGTGGTTGTGGGTTCATTTTTTTAGGGAATTTGAGGGCTACCGTGGCGGCCTAGCTACTTAAGAAGCCAATGTAGCTCGTTGGCTAACGAACCCGTGTTAGCCAAACGGGCTAATGTTAGCTATTTACATGGCTGAAGGGGCCACCCAAAATGTCCGCCGAAATACTTCCACGGGTCTATAACGCGGTGTTAATGTTTTCGCAGTAAACAACTGGAACCATTGCACATTTATTAAAATTATTTACAATACCTCGGGTTACCCTAAACGCTATCTGGGGTGTTACGGTCATTTCCGCTTGCTGGCTCTAATCCAACCACATGGTTGAGACCCAGTTAGCTTGATGCTAACAAGCCAGCTGAGCTCCGTTTGCTAACGTATCCGGGCGCGACTCGTACCACGTGTGCTCCTCGGGCTGTGAGCAGTGCGGCTCAAAATGGGGCAGTAGGTCTGTAGTGGTTGAACTTTGAAGCGTCGTCAGTGACCACGGCGCACTTTGCCACTTTGCTCCATAGGGCGCAGCCACCGACAATGCGGGTAAAACGTCGTCTATATCACCACACGAGTAAAACACGAGAGTGTGGTCATTACTGGCCTTTGCGTTGCTTTGGTCTGGCCCCACGCCGCGGGCAGCTGGCGCGGGGCACCCAGGATCTATAAAAAGGGCGACAGTTGGGAGTTAAATATAACTTCCACATTATCTGAGACCTTGGTTTGTTTTTCATCATCTGTCGTTATTTGATGCCTCAACTGTTTCTCATCAGCGGAGGCCCCGTACAAACCCGCTTTTATTAGCATGTGGTCTTGTGTGATCCAATCACAAGTGGACAGCTCTAAGTACATGCGTGGCCGCACTGAGATCCGATAGCGAGTCGATCACGCCAGGCGACATTCTTTTAGTGGTGTGAAAGTAAATCTCAGCAGACGTCCTTTGTGCCGCCTCAGTTTCACCACCAATCCTGCCCATTTTTTCTCGATGATATATTTGTAGCCACCGCCACAATTTCAACACTGATCAAAACATAATGATTGATACTCTAATTAAATTAAACTCTTCTGACTCGTCTCGCTCGCTTGTGCCGACCCACACACAAACAGTGACATCGGACAGATCTGTTAATCAGACGGGCTCGAAACATCGTTTGACGTAGATGTTAATTTGCATGCAGGAATAAGTGAGATCTGATCAAAAGTGGTCACAGGAGACTCATCCAGGATGCATTTTAACGTCATGTGTGAACACTTCAGTACTTTATAGGCCACTTGTGATCAGATCTCTCAGGAAGAATGTTAATATCAGCTTGTTTGAAGCATTCATTTATACACTGTGGTATCTTAACAGAAAGGAAGTCACTCTGTCTTCTACCTTCTAAATAAATCAGGTTTATCTTATCTCTTTGCAGCAACAAAAGTCTTGGGTACAGTCAAATGGTTCAACGTCAGGAATGGATATGGTTTCATCAATAGGTAAGTGAACCCCTCCCCCACCCCAGCTTCCCTGATATCATGTGTGAGTGTAGGAAGGAACATTCCCAATCCTATTATGGCTTTGATTTGCTTACAAAGCTAAGGAGACGATTTGTCTCCATACCATTGTTACATGCAGTGCTTATAAACCCTGATACTTTAGTTGCAATCTGCATTATGTGGTGCAGCAGGATATTCTATACTAGATGTAACTGAGTAACTTTTGTCTTTTTAGGAATGATACAAAGGAGGACGTTTTTGTACACCAGGTACGTTTTATTTATTTTTTCGTCTTGCCTTTTTTCGTCAAACAATCTGTTTATAAAAGCTCACTTCTGAACTCTCAATGTTTTCAGACTGCCATCAAAAAGAACAACCCAAGGAAATACCTTCGCAGTGTTGGAGATGGAGAAACTGTGGAGTTTGATGTAGTTGAGGGAGAGAAGGTAAAGTGTGCTCTGGTGACTAGGTGCAAAGTTCTGCTTTTCATTTGCACCTTCTAAAAAAAATTTCTGTAGCTCCATAATTTAACTAGTAACATTTCTTTCAAAAAATCCTGTGTGCACAGGGAGCAGAGGCAGCAAATGTCACCGGCCCAGGAGGCGTTGCAGTCCAGGGGAGTAAGTATGCCGCAGACAGGAACCGCTATAGGCGTTATCCCAGAAGGAGGGGCCCTCCCCGTGCTGGAGACTACCCAGAGAACTACCAGAGTGATGGAGAGGGTGAGCCCAGCAGCGGCGGTCGTGAGAAAGGCGGCAGCAGAGACGGGGGAGACAGCGCCCCGGAAGGAGAAACGCAGCCACAGCAGCGCAGACCCGCTTACCCTGGCAGACGGCGCTACCCTCCATACTTTGTACGTAGACGCTACGGCCGCCGGCCCCCTTATACCAACGCAATACGCAGAGAGATGACTGAGGTGCGCAGGCACAGGGCTACCATCCTGAAGCAGGCACCCAGCTATCCAATAACAAAGTCGTGACTCTCGATATATATTGATGTCATAGTCGACTCTGAATACTCTCCTTTGTAAGCTCACGTGGTTGTGAACAATTAATCTTGGTGTATCGGGGGTCTGCCAATATTTTAGCAAATTTCCACAAAAAGGCCCCTCAGCTCAAATTGCGGCCTGGCCATTTTCATTTCGAACTACACGACTAAAAGTTCCATACACCTGTTGGCCTGTGAACAGACTCCAGATAAAGCCGTGCGTCATATGTTTGCTTTCAGGGAGGTGAGGGTGACGAAAACCAGGGAGGACCAGACCAGGGCAACAAACCAGCGAGGCAGAACTACTACAGAGGCTTCCGACCAAGGTTCGGACCAAGGTTTACATGTTGGCTTCATTGATGCAGGGCTGCAATAATGGGAGAGTAAAACACTGGGCATTCTGGATTCTAATCTCACGTCCACTTAATGGAATTTATCTTCTGAAAAGAAACTTAAGAGTTATATTAATAATAAAAGCCACCGGTTTTGGCCAGAAAAACTCTCCTTTTATTGCAGCCTAATCTCAAAGTGCAGCTGTGGATCCAAATTTGACTCATTCATTTTTTTTTTTATCAATTGCCAAAAAAAACTGCGTCTCACCATAGTGGATGATACAGTTTTTGCATGATATCGGCTCCTTTGTACTTCATGTTTGTTTTTCTTATTCACTCCAGGGGTCCACCCCGTCCCAGACCGGTGCGGGATGGTGAGGAGGACAAGGAGAATCGGGGAAGTGAGAGTGGTCAGGACCAACAGCCCCGCCAGCGTCGCTACCGCCGCAACTTCAACTACCGCCGCAGACGCCCACAGACAGGTGGCAAGCCTGGAGAGGAAACCAAGGAGGCCAAGGCAGGAGGTGACCCACCTGCAGAGAAAACGTCCGCTCCCGAGGCCCAGCAGAGTGGTGGGGCTGAGTAGGAAGCAAACTGCCCACCGGCACCTACCATCTTTTACCATCGTCCGGGTGAGTCCACAGCCTCTTAACGGCTGAAATTTGCCTCCATTAGCTTTAGCTAACATAACATTAGTATTGTACATTCTTTATCTGGAGCCGACAGTAAAGGATACAGACGATGGTACTGGAAATAGTAAGACATAAAATTTCAGTAATTGCTTTGAGATGTTTTTAATTTATGTCAGAGTGCCCAGCTTGTCATTTGTACTATTTTAACTTCGTATTTGATGAGGTAATGCAGTGGATTTGAGAAAGGAATATGTCTGGCACCGTAAAGCCGACTCGCCATTGTCTCACTTCCATATGAGCAATAGCTTTCTATTTCTTTTCTATCTGGTGATGATGCACATTTAAGCAACGTATGTAAACAAGATGATGTAACTGAATTGATTTGACATTGTCAAGTGAAAATTCCAGACTAATGTTCCCATTTTCTTCCTTTACAGTTTTTTTGTCAACAAGAAACATCAAACAAGATCTGAGCAATAAAGATTTGACTTGACGAACGTCACAAGCTTGCACCATGCATTTGACCAGATTACCACCGATTGCCTGCAGAATCTATGCAGACTCGTTTTTTTTCCATTATTTTTATGTGACAGCTACAAAACGTTTCGGGGAAACAGCAAATGTTTTTCTAAATGTGTCCTAAGTTTTTACACCAAATGGTTTTTAAAGAAAAAAAATGGAATTTGATATCTGGTCAGTTTGACATTTTTAAATAACTTTTTATGTATTCAAACATTTTAACAAAATGCAAGCTCAAATAAAAGTCCAGAAACCAGGAAAACTGTCTCTAGTGGTGACATTTCTTTTACACAGGCTCCAAACAATGGCACAAACCAGATGTTATTTGCTCATTTAGAGTAGACTAGTAAATTGAGTTTTTAAAAAATTCATATATTTGGACATAACATTTTATGGTGCAGTAAATGTTAATAATCAACCAAATGCAACAGAGGTCCAGTCAGGTATATTTTTTAATGTTTATCAAAACTTAATAAAGAAACTCAACAATTTGATAAATTGACACTGACACAATGTGATGCACAGAAATTGAAACCGTTAAAACTTGATGATTTTTTTAGCATGTAGCTTCTCATACTGTACTATATGCAGACACAATTACAATGATCCTAGATTTGAAATAAAACCTAAGGCCACATTTGAGGTGAATTGTTTTCTGCCTGTAAATCATGAGTTACTCTGCAACAAGGATGTAAAAAGGTGTTGTGGTACAAGTGGAGCAAAATATCCTGTTGGCCACTAAATCCTGCTAGTTTCTGATATATTGGCAGGACAATGGGTGGGTGACTAAAAACAGCTAAACCAGAAATAGTTTCTTTGTTGAGATTCAACATGGTGGTCAAGTTTTTATATAATTGCTTTGGAAAGTTGACCAGATAAGGGCAACATGAAACGTTGACGCTTACTGGACTCAAACTTAAAACCTTCATGGCTCAGTTGTATACACACACACACACACACACCCCACTGGAGCACCAGGCAGGGATTAATGGCCACCTAAACTGCTTTATAAATCCCAGAAAATTTCAGTCTGTTGGTAAAGGAATTCTGAAACACTAACAGTAGTTCATATGATCCCTGTGTCCCATGTAATTCATCTGCAATGCAGTTAACAAAAACTGAACACGGTGAGCATCACAAATCGAATGTGTTTTCTTCTCCCCCTGTACATCCTGATACGATTATATGGTCAATGACAGTCACTCAAACGTTGGTCTCTTTGCGCAGTCGCTTCATGCGTTGCACGTTGTTCTCCATGGCGGTCGGGTCGGTGATCTCAGTGGCGCAGCTCGTTGGAAACCAGCCTCTCTCGCCGTCTCGCATTCTCTCCCCGTAGCAAAAGGCTGGGAGGAGCAGACAATTTACGATTCTTTATTAGAACTGCTGCACGTATTTATAAAAAAATATATATAAGTTGTAGAAGATAGGACATTGACTGAGTGGGAAGATCTGGATTTTAAGTTGAATTGCAGACTGACAACCAAGGCCTCACCTTCTTCTTTCTGCCGGACGATAACAAGCTCAGCCTGCTTCAACCCCAGCTCATCTGGCTCCCTCGGCATGTAGGCTTTAGTGGCCTCGTACTGTGGCAGACCTGAAACACATTCCCATAATACTATGTGGTGAAAAACAGCTTTAATGGTGCGTATGGTATATTTTTTGATCTATATTTCCAGGATTTAGTTTCTGTTTTCAGAACTTTAAATCTGTTTCTTGATAAAGAGTCATGAACCCTGTTGTAGTGTAAAAACACATCCTTTGCTGAATATCTGCAGCCCACTGCATCACTTCCTGGGATGTGTCACTTTCCCTGGAAAGACACACCCTGTGATATGCACATCAGACACAAGGGAGCCACACTAAAACAATAGCCGTTACAAACACGGCCACTGACAATGTTCAGACCTGGTATTAACATCCGTCCTGAGAGATCCTATCACGTGGTCAGTGCTAAGTACGTGTTCACACATTAAAATACATCCTGTGACCACTGGGATCTCATTTCCCAACTGTACATGCAAATTAACACGTACATCATGTGTTTGAGGACCAAATGATGTAGTTTTTACCCAGTCTGAGTTTACAGATGTGTCCCATATCTGCGTGTGTGCGTCAGTGCGAGCGAGAGACGAGTCCGTAGGCACCAAGTGAGTCTTTGCTGTGAAGAAAGACTTCACCAATTCAAGAAAAGTATCAGTCACGATGTCGTGGTCAGTGTTGGCGATGGCCGCAAACAAATTGACTCATGGATGCTGTGAAGTGTAAAAACAGTTTGTAAAAAGATTCTGGCCATGTGCGTGTACCAGACCACCTTAGAATGTGGTCTGAGTGGTCGGATCTCAGGGAGAATCCAAGTGCGATCAGACCTGAACTTAGCGCTGACCACTTGTGATCTAATCCTCAGCACGGAGGTTAATAACAGGTCTTACCAAGGTCCGAGTGCTGCCAGTCTGATGTTTTTTCTTTAAATATGCCTTTAACAGGGAGCATCATGAGTGTGCACACAGAGTAAAATATTTAGTTTACTACGCAAAACATTTTGTGTTTTCGTCTTCTTTGGCCTGTGGACAAATTGGACACTGAGGGCTGTATTCTGCTCCATTGGTAGAGTCTTGAAAATAATTTGGCACACCGAAACTGTGTACTTGCTGTATAAGTGCATACTTTATCCTGTTGGAGATTTCATATAAAAGAGCTATCATTTATTATACGTCTTAAATAATCCTTGATAACGGGGAAAATTTGATTAAATACAACGCAAGTCCTGAGAACCAAGTGAAAGACATTTTTTACCAGGATCTTTTTGTAAAAAGAGATTTAACAGTTGAGTTTATTTATTTTTTTCTAGGCTCATTTTCTTATTTTAGCTTTAACTGCAAAACTGTGTGCCTGAGTGCCTGTGAACAAGAAAGCATGTTAAATAGTTACAGACTTATTCGAAATGAAAATGAACGAAAACCATCTGTTTTCTGTGCAACACAATGAAGGCTTACATGACAAGTAAATGACTTCCACATGAGGAAGGAGAACAAACATCACAGAAGATACATACACACTGAAAAAGGAAATTTAGTCATTTAAAATGTAAAGTTCATTCAGTGCATTTCAAACAAGGAAATACGTGAACAAAGCGTGTTGACCTACCATCTCTGGAAGTGACAGCACCTGCCTGCTTGTGCTCTGTGAGAGCAACTATCCAGCGTGCACGGTCCACCCTGAGTAACAGAGACCAAAAAGAAGCGGTGAACACAACCCTGTGCTGTCCACTGTGCACGTGATAGGATAAAAACGTCTGTTTCTTATGAATGGAGTAAATGCATTGGAGCATTTTAGGTTGGTGTTCAGACTTCTGTCAGTAGAGGGAGTCTGACACAAGATATCAGCTTCCAATCATGTAAGGGAATGGAGGACAAAGTTTCCTAGAGGATGCCTGAACAGTAACTCTCAACATTCATATATATATATATATATATATATATATATAGCTACCGTATATAAGCTATATAAGTGTGAAACAGGTTTCTAACATCATATAATTCCCTCTTGAACAATAACAACTGAACGACAGGGGATGAGAGCAGCAGTACCTGGACTCGGCCATCAGGGAGATGTGCTCCGATCTCCCCTCGCTGTTCCTGCTCATCAGCAGTTTGAAAGACAGATGGTAGCTGTTCTTCGCTGGTGGAGACATCCGTCCCTCACCATCCTCTACGACCTCCACCTCCACGTTCTCCAGAGTGGCGTAGTCCATCACCACAAAGCTCTCCTCGCTGGAGATACAATCAGTGTTTTCTCAGATTTCAGACTTTATTTATTTTTTCCCAGACAAATCTTATCCTCTGGCTGCAACCACAGACACCATGTAAAGAGACAACATGACTGCTGTGAAGTTTCTCTATCGCCAACTGGTGGCTGGCTGCAGTATAGGTCATAAATCCTGCCTCCATGTTAGCAAATGGGATATGGACAAAACTAAAAAGTCACAAGTCCCAGTTCTCATCACACTGATGTGTGTCCAAGTGTTTATTTTTCAGCTAAGTTAGGTTTGAATTAGTTATTTGATGATATAATAATGAGGTGAAACGTCATGATTGACAGCTGAGACTGACACGGGATTGGTCGAGCATGTGTATTGGTGACACCTAAATACTGCAGCTCCCTCCCAAGATCACTACTGTGCAGACTCTGGCTCTAAATGCACAAGATGGCAGCATTTGAATCCAGGATTTTAGCTTCATTTCTGGATAGTGGGAGGACGAGGAGTCGTGTCGTCCATCTTTAATGAGCATTCACAGAGCTATCTTCAGGAGTTGTGTACAAAGGCAACACAAGTAAGTCAAGTTCCCTATATACACAACTCCTGAAGATACCTCTTGATGACTCAATCATAGATATTCATAAATGACCATTTTTCATTATGTCACTAAAACCAAACGTAAATGTTTAGAACACATAGAGCAAAGAAAGCTCTTTTCCCTGACTATCTGCTAATAACATTTACTGCATATTATCACTTGAGGAATGACTCAGAATGACTCCAGTGTTGTGGCTCAGTCCGTCTTCTGAGCTCACATTGTTTGGTTTCTCCTTAACTCAAAACAGAAAAGCTGCAGACCAGTCGAGCTGACATGTCGAATGCAAGACTGAAGAATCTCAAGTATGCACACACCACATCCCTACACCGCTTTCTGTCCCCTTCCTCTCCCGCTCCTGTCTGCTCCTTGTTTCGCATGTTCCCTGCCAGCAGCAGGACCTTCTTGCAGTCAGGAGAGAACGGCAATGTTCATGAAATGCTCGGCAAAAGCTGCTTGGGTGCGTCTCCTCTCCTCTCATAGACTCCCAATTATGTTTTATCTTATTCTAATAAGGGATTTGTTCAGTGACAGAAGCCTCAAGGTTCGAACTTCACGTAACCAACAATAACAACTAACACTAAAAACAAACTTCCTGCTCTGGTTCTAATTTGTCTCCGTAAAATAGGTGTCTCCGTTTGTCTGTTAGCACGACTACAAAAACAATCCAAGAAATCTTGCGGAGCCGTGGGGCATGACCCCGAGAAAGATTTAATTTGGTGCACGTCCAGATCAGCAGGCAGATCCAGGATTTGTTTACTTCTTTCTTTAACATTGTGAGATTGGGCGTTTTACCACATTTTCATAGATCTCTCAGAGAATAGTACATGGATCATGATAAAAAAAAAAAAGAAAAAAGAATGTTGCAAGGATTGATTTATGAGTTTGTGTTATTTGGTGAACATCCAAATAAATATCTGGAACTAGTGAATTCAAATGTGGATCCATATGGGGAGTGTTTGTCCTTGGCGGAGGTTAACACTCTGAGTGACATTCTAGTTTCTAATGTCTGAGTACTCTATATTACAGAGGGCAGACAAAACCTGAAGTGATCTGACTACTTTGAGACCCTGGTGCCATTTTTGTGATATAGTATGAAAATCTACTAGTTTTACGTATTGTCTTTTCAAAACCACTTTTCCAAAAAAATATTATCTCAGAATTTAACATGTGTATTTTAGACCCACTGACCTCTTCTTCTTGGTAATGATCAGCACGTCATTGAAGAGGAACAGGTAGTAGCTCCTGTTGCTGAAAGCCCTCCAGATGCTGAGCTCCTCGGTGCAGACGGCCAGCTCGCCACGCTTCTTCAGCCAGCGCGATGATGACACCAGAGGAAAAGGCTGTGAGGACACAAGATTTATCAGGTCAGCAAACCAGCCCAGGCCTCAATATGTACCTTGCTTTTAATATCTACAATACGTCAAGGATGTTGTGGTGAGGTTTCTTGTGCAGAAGCATGTGGCTCGCTCTGACCTTTATTTTACCAAAGTCCATCTGTTTCTGGATGGTGTACATCTGCTCTGTCCTCTCCATCCGCCTTGCTCCATCATTGCAGCTGCTGACCAACTGTTAAGAAAGTCATCACAACACAATTCAACCTCGTGTGGTCTCCGAGGAGTTGGAGATTCACAGCCAGGCTGGTCTCCGTATCTTTACCTTGCTGATGGCGTGCAACGACCAAACGGCAGCAAAGTACTCGGCTGTCTTGTCTGGAGTTTTCTGGCAGATTGTCTACGAGGAGAATACAATGTTATTTAAGTAATTAACTTGTAAAGACTTTAGTACTGTATATGGTACACGCATATACTGTACATGAAAAGTTGTAGTTGTGTGTATATAGGCACATGATACATAAGTATAAATGCATTTAGATTTTAGTGGGTGCATCTTTTCATGACTTAATAAATACCGGTAACTAAATAACATAAATGCATATTTCAATGACAGAGACACAAAGAATGAGTGGCCCCAGCCTCTCTGAGACAGTATAGATAATGTATAGATGGGTGTAAAATGACCATTATGGCATGAAAACTATTTATTAACTAAAGACACTTTAGGAAAATCTTTCTGGTCACTTTCACGTGGCCCCCTTCCAGAAGAAAAGAGCCGGCAGTAGCTCCGGCCATTCCCGTGTCCAGCATGACACGTATGACTTCCTGTTCACACCGGCACATGCATGCCCAGTGTACATGAGTGGTCACGTGATGAATTTCCAGGCATGTTTGTATGGACAGGTGGAAAAACTGATACAGAGCCAAAACACACACAACTACTCCTGCTGTGAAAACGAATGGCTTCATATTTGTGTGTAACAGTAAAGGTTAAACCCACATCCTGCAGCAGTGGCAATCTGGTTACTCGCTGCATGGGAAGGATGAGGAACGAGATCATGGGGAGGCCTCCGCACTCACTGCTCCCTTCGATCTGCTTCAGCGCCTCCTTGAACGCAATGTTGCTCGTCCTTAGAGACACAAAGAAGAAGCGAAGTTTAGCTCATGGCGTCGCGTTACTGCAGAAACACAACGGCACGTTACAGTTCGCTCTGCTACCCACAGCAGCTTCTGCAGCGTCCTCTGCTGGAAGGTCTCGTTGGAGCAGTAGACGATGTAGGGCTCGAAGTGGTGGGCGGCGTGGTTCTGAACAATATCGCTAATGTCCCGAATCACCGGGTTGTCATAGTGACGCCGCTCCAGGTCCTCGAAAAACCTGAAAAGGGAGAGAGAGACACAGAGGGGGAGGTTGGTAAAGAATTGAGAGGACACTGGTTTTCCTCCCACAGACTAATTACTAGAGCAGGATACACAGAACTGTGTGAGGACAGTGGAAGGTATTACAGGACATTAGCAACTGTAAATGTACAGAAGAATTTATCACGGATATATGATGATCTAATATTGCTAGAAGCTTCTATGCGGTTTTGGCTTTGTCAAATCCACGTTGATCACAAACATTTAGTGTTTGGTTCTGAGCTGTAGGGACAGTAGTTTGTAATGCAGTAGTTTGTAATGCAGTAGCTTGTAATGCAGTAGTTTGTAATGCAGTAGTTTGTAATGCAGTAGTTTGTAATGCAGTAGTTTGTAATGCAGTAGTTTGTAATGCAGTAGTTTGTAATGCAGTAGTTTGTAATGCAGTAGCTTGTAATGCAGTAGCTTGTAATGCAGTAGCTTGTAATGCAGTTTACGAAGAGTTTACAAAAAACGATTTAAAAAAACAATGTGCTCAACCGACTGCACCTGTTGACATTCACTATATACTAAATGGAGCATCTGCAAACAGCATTAAACACAGGACTGGGCAATTAAACAATAACAATAATTATTTTAATATAATAGCATCAATATCGATATAATAAAAGTTAAATATATATATCAAGAATTGCTTATGCATTGCGTAAGCACTGTGAGGAGGTATAACACATAGTTGATCAACCTCAGATTTGTAAAATGTTTTGTTGTTTATCATGTGTTTGTTTCTCCGTCCTTAGAAAAAATGTCAAGCATCAACATTCACTCAAGAGCAGAAATCAAGCTTTAAACTTAAAATAACATTCATTGTGATAATTATCGATATGGACTGATATGAAAACTTTTATAGTATTAGGGTTACTCACCAAATCTTAGATTTTGAGAATAAAGTTGTAATGTTATCAGAACCCCCCCCCAATTTATAGCCCAATAACATGAGCGTGTCCCTGTTGAAAGTGTTGTTTACTGAGATGCCCATGCAAAGAACCTTTTTAAGAAAAAAAAAAAGAGTAAAATGATATCTACAAACAACAGCCCTACCCAGGACGCACATACAAAACACATACGCTGTGAGACACACATGTGGCACAGCAGCTCCTGCAGATCCTGTTTTACTGTGAAACAGATGACAAAAGGAACAAAGACGGACGGACGAGTCTTCTCCTGCTGCTGCAACTGAATCTACTTTCATTCAAAATAAAGTCACCAGCAATGCAGAGCAACAAAGGCTGCTCTCACACAAATTATCACCTTAAAACCAGGAATACCACTCGGAGCAGCAGCAGAACCTGTTTGACTTGCATGTTTTAACACGTCCATGGAACCCACAGGATACTGGAGACATGCTCAAGGCAAATATTCCCCTTGAAACTTTACATCGATCCATTTTCTACTTGAAACCACAACTCAGTGGAAATATGATGCATTTCCCTTTCCTTCACACTAAAATGCAGCTCCGTTTAAAATCTGTGAGTTAAAGTAGATACTGTCTGCAGATAAAGCACAATTCTCGTGCACTGCTTCACACACTGATACCATTATCAGATCCTTTTTTACAACATCCCCCACGGCTAGTTTTCCATTAGCCTCACACGCTCGCACATACACCAGTAACCCTGTAAAAATGTGGAGCCCACCGTTGGCTGATTTTTTGGATGACAGAGATGTTGGAGAAGAGGTGATGGTGCTCCGTGGTCGTCATCGTTTTCCTCAGGGCTTCGCTCTCCTTGAAGTGACGGACCAGAATGCCCAGGCTGTGCAGGTACGAATACTCCGACGTGATTATCTCGAAAATGGCCTGTAAAGTGACCACACAAATGAGCGTGCATGAGGAACCTTTCACATATGCAACATTTGTACATTTATTTCAACTTTAACCTTTAGTTAACTTTATGTTGTGAGGTCATGTCGTTTAAATGTAACTTTTTCTTGAATTAGTTTTCCTTCCACTTCCTACATTTACCCAAATTTCCTTTAGAAAAAAAGAAAGACATCAACAATCCATATCAGACAAGTCCCTGACAAAAACACATGACTGCAGTGCATTCTGGTCAATTGAGGCTGTTGTTGGTGAAGAAATCTGCATCTCTGCTCTCCTCACATGTTGAATATTGGTACACAACTTATGAAGTCTGAAGTTAAAGTCTGTACGCACTGAGATCCACCACTAGACAACAACAGAGGTGCAGAAATAGATGACACATGAGCTGCAGCAGTGATTAAGGTGCAGAACTTCTTCCTGTATGACACTATACATATTTTGTAATGAGGGGTTAGTTAACCTGTGCTGTTTGTGGTCAGGATCTGAGGTGAGCAACCAGGTGGTGATAGCCTATCTCCCACACTCTTGTGGGGCAGGAGTGACTCACAAAAGGACAGAAGGGCAGTGGCTGGACTAAATGGAGAACACTGAAAATCTCAGGCCAACATGAACGTTTCAAGCGGAAAAAGCTCAGAATTTCAGTAAATGGTTTGTTTTGTTTGAGGAACTTTTTCACTGTTCCCTGATATTATGGCATGTTCAGTAGAAGAGCAGTATTTCTTAGCTGACCTTAATTCCCCAACCTTCACACACACAACCTTTCATATCCCTGTGAGTGTGACATTAATGGAGCTCTACGACTCTGGACCCAGGTACATAAGAGCGACACTGGCAGGGTGTGGCTTTATTCAGGGACTGTAGTGCACACAGGGTGAACCTTTGCTGTTGACACAAGACATGCAGAGAAATGACAAAAGGGAAAATCCACCCTTAGATACCATTACACTGTATCGGTGGTATCAGTCTGTGATGTTCAGGAGTTCAGTTTTGTAATGAAACTGGCTTTGCTGTCACACCGACATTCCCCCAATCTACCTCTGTTCCTGCTCAGTGAGTCGCTTCATTTCCTGAAAAGACTTGCTGGAGTAAAAGTGAAAACTACCAAAGAATAAATCTTAAGTAAGTACAGACACATGAAAAAGTAGGGATAGTAATTAAGTAAATGTATTTTGTTACATCCTACCACCATTCTCTAACTTAATAGTAATTTCATGATGACATAATTCCTACCATATAATCCTAATTATTTCTCTAGCTCTAATATTTACTGATGCATCTTAACATGTTGTTTAGTGAAAAGCTTAGTTTTCTTTAAGGGCACATTTCAAAATGTCGTGACCATGTTAATGCACCTAACTCAAAATGCCACATGTCTTATTGTTGAACCGCACTCTGGTGTTTATTGTCCATGGAGGTTGGTATCAGTGCCTCTCTGTGTGTCTGCTGGACGTGGATGCAAAAATGGTGGGTGCAGAAAGGAGCCATTGTGGTTTCACTCACATATTTAATTACTGAACCAGAGTTGCCGCAGTGCGGTTGTATGCCTCAAGCAACCAGTGCCGTTTCCCAGATTCATATAAGGTCAATATGACCTTTGACCTTTGGGCACTGAAATCTGATCAGTTTATCTTGGAGTCCAAATGAAAGTTTGTACCAATTTTGAAGATATTTCCTCATATGAAATTAAAGGACACTCATTGGCATAATGTATTTCCCTAGCCCCTTACCAGCACAACTAAATGCCTAACCCAAACCTAATTCTAACCCTAACCCTCAAAATAGCCCATGGAATTTGTGAGGACCAGCCAAAATGTCCTCACAATGATGGTATTGAACCAAAATTGGCCCTCATAACCATAGATAGACATGCGCACACACACACAAACACAAACACTCACACACTCACTTACCTCCTGTCTCTTTCTCTCCTGAGCTGAGATCAGTGTCAGGATACCTGTGTCCTTCACCTTTGTAAGAGATTGGAAAAAAGAAAACAACCTTAAAGACTGAAAAGGATTTGAAAAATGTCTCCAGCCTGTCAGATTGATTTGTCAGATAGGCTCGGTGGATGTTCTGACATCTAGAGCAAACTTGGGCAACATTTCCCCACAGGGTCATGTAGTACGGGAGTAAATGCAGTCGTAATATAAGATTGTCCGGCCTGATGTCAGGAGATTTAGCTTTTGGTGATATGGGCCGACACCACCGCTGATGTGCTCAGAACAAAAACACGTGATTTCCACAGCGGAATCAATACGTCATGTTCTCCCTCCTGCGCCCCCAGGTGCCACCCTGCTCCTGAATGTTCCGGACATTTTCCCCATTGTTGTGAACACATCTGAACCAGACAATCCCCTGCTGCCTACTTCCTTTGTGAAAGGCAAACTCAAGAAAATATTCTAACCAGATTTTGCGGACATGCCTGAAAACGGCTTATGGCGGCACAGTTAGCGTTTTACCTGAGGTAGCTGGCTCCAGGTGAGATGTGCCGGCCTGTAGCTCTTCACCACGATGCCCTGGTCCTCCACAGGGGGCTCCACCACCACAAAGTCATCCAACATCTCATCCTGGTTGGTGGAGTGCAGCCCCCGCTCACGGATCTCCTGGTAGAGCTGCGGCGTAGCTGAGGTTTGCATCAACAAACAGCACTTATTGTGTGATGGATTCACATGACTTTTACCATCACGCAGCACAATTTTCATAATCATTCCCAAAATGCAACAGTGGGAAGGATGAAAATATCTGGTTTCTGAACTGACGTATATCTCTCATAATAACATGGGCCACTTTAAGAATTATATGTGAGAATGCTTTTCTAAGTGAGTTAGACTTAAATTCATAGTTTTTGGTATGTAAATGATAAGCTCAAAAGAAAGATTTAAATAAATGACAATTTTCTTCTAAGATGACCAGTCTTGCAGCTCACATTTTTGAGAACAGATGGAAACATTCCTCAGAGCAGAAATATCAGTGTTAATTTACACAGTTCTTGGACAGTTGTCAATAAACTCAAATGATCAACTGATAAAATCTTCAATTAAAACTCAGGTCAACTTAGATATAACTGAAAATCGGCTTTACAAAGAAGTGTCAGTGTCTGAGAGTACACAACAAATATCCCCCTTTAGCACTGCAAAGACTCTCAGCATGCTGGGAGTATTCAGAGAGAATCATTTCCTGTTCCGTCTTCTACTGTTGCCTTAAGGGATCTTTTCTGGCTTTGCCACGGAGATCAAGGCATCCACATATCAAAAAAAATACCAAATACCGTTGTAATTTCCCAGCTATTTGTAGTGATGGAGTTAAATTTAGTGCAGTGGACAGATTGACACATTAGTGGACATACCATCTTTGAAGGATCCACGTTGTTTCTGGTTCCTCTTTCTCCCCAGGGTTCTCTAGAGGGGGGAGACAGCAGGGAGTTTATCACTGAGTGGAACTGTGAATCAGTTTTTCTCCCAACATCTGATTCTTTCTTCCACACTACTTCTTTCTCTCAATCACATGTAAAAAAAAAAACCATTAGTACTGGTCTGGAAGACTGGAAACAGTTGCCATCATCCCTATGACTAAAGGAGAATTTGAAAGAGGTGACTGCCAACACTGTTGGCTCTGCTAGCTGGGACCTGAGGAGCTAACAAACCTGGATCAGCTGGGCTCTGTTTGCATCTGAACAACACTGGCAGTAAAACCAACAACAACCTTTCCTATACAGGAATGCTGAATTTCTGAAGTTCTCTCAAATACAGACTACTTTAAAAAATGCGTCTGAGCCAGAATACAGAGTATTTACAATATATCCATATCCATAGAGATGAATGGAGAAAAACGTCTGTGTATCGTATGTTTATTCAGCCAACTGCATATCAAATTTGATTTAAATTACAATGACTCTGTGGTAAATGGACAGAGTACAATGCTGCGCTTTGAGCTCCAGCATGCTCACCTTGCGTCCAGGGCTGCGAGCTGGACCAGGACTGGGTGCTCTGTCCTCTCTGACGGGTTTCAGTGCGGTCGCAGCCCCTCGTCCTGAGGCGATGGCGTCGATGTCCAGGCTGGTCACCGCAGCTCGGTACGACTTGTTCCTGCGGTTCCTCCTCAAAGATAAACCATCTCCATCGCTGTCATAATCCTCCCAGGACACATCTGTCCCCTGGGTGGAGTGTCGGCTGCGGGTCTCTTTAGTGGAGTGCTCCAGTCCCACCGGGAATGTAACCACAGTGGTGTGGTGGCGGATTTTAGATCGGCTGGCCATGGCTAATTTCTTGGGGATGAGCTGTTTGGTGCCGACCTTCAGCGCGGCAGGACTTTGGGTGCTCAGAACCACCGGCTGAGGCACCACAAGCCTGTCGACTTCATCTTCCTCGGGCGGGGATATTTCAAACTGGGGTGTGGGGGGGCTTTGTGGCTGGCAGCACTCATCGCCCGGCTCAGATATATGCAGTTCTGTGGAGAAGTGGCTCTCCAGAATCAGAGGGGCATGGTCGCCCATGCAACCGTCTGACTGGCTGTGGGACATGGCGTCCTCGTGCCGTGACCTCGGCCCAGTGTCTAGTGATCACTTCAGCACGTACAACAGCATCGGAGGAGTCTGAGGAACGATGGGGACAAAACGACACGACTAATGAAGAGACATACACGTAGACAACATATATGAACTAGCGCCTTAAATGGAGATAAGGGGAAACAGCAGGGGTAACCCGGACAACCCTCAAATATCACCAGCGACCTGCAGACGGGCTCCCAGATCGAAAGAGGCGAGCCTATCCCATGATCCCTGCTCACACATCCAGTCAGGACAGAGCAGTCAGCTGTGACTGTCCTCAAACTCAAACCAAGGAACTCAACCCGTGACTCACCATTCTCTCTACACTGCACTTGTCCTCCACCCCCCCCCCCCAACACACACACACACACACAAAGACCTGCTCCAACAAATCTATGCACCACAAAAACAAGTCACACATTTTTTCTGTTCCTATGCAAAGACTGCACATAGATGCGCAGTGAGAATGTGACTGTAAAGCGCTTTCAGTGGTCACCTGGACTAGAAAGGTTTGTTTCTATACTATATACATACAGACCACTTATAAGGTCAAGTGCAGAAACACTCCAGTACACTGTGTTATTATACAACCCAAACCATAATAAACAGTCCCAGTTTGGGCTTTAAAGTAACATTAACAACTCACAGTAACAAATGAGTTTGAAATGAAGTTACGCAGCGACAGAAACGACCAGCTTGGGGTTTTTTTTTTCTTTCCTTTCTCCTTCTGTTCTGTCGCATTCTGAAACTTCCAAAGACGGATTAGGGAGGGAGAGGAAGAAAACATGTCTGCCTCGCTCTCACATTCCCACGGTTCATAACAGCGAGGGGACCGCGCGACACCGAGGCGCAGCAGCTGGGGAACATCTGTCTTACCTGGCTGAGGTGAGCGGCTGTTTTCAGTCCCTCGATTCGGTTCAGACTCCGCGGGGCGGTGACTGGAAGTGGGGCAGAGGTATGAGCAGGTCCAGTCCTCCTCTCCTCTCTCTCCCTCTCCTCTGTCACACTCTCCTTCTTCACTCTCCCACTTCCTCCTCCTCGGCCCGCACGCGCCCATTAAGCTGCCTACGTCACTACAGGTGAGTGTCAGTCAATCATAGAAGAGGGGGGGGGGGGGATTTCTACATATGAAGACACATATGCAGGGCGGAAGGCTCGTGGCTGCAGGGAAGCGGCTTCACACTTGGATGTATCAGCCGCATGTGACTGTGACTGGTCCCCCCCCCCCCCCCCAAGCCTGGTTTATGCACTTAGAACTCATCCCAAGCTTTTAATCTAATGCACTGATTTACCTGTGAACATGAACCTTCTCCAAAAAGACGATTATATGTATACCTATATCACCATCTCTGTCTCTCTCTATCTCTATCTCTCTCTCTATATATATATATACGTAAATATATTCATATATATATCGCACAGAATTTCTACCTTTCTTTATTCCTGATGTTTATTTATTTAAATGGCAGCAGCACTTCAGCGCCCTCTAGTGACCATCAAGAGACATTGACCTTCCCTCCAGATAATACATGTTATGGCCACCTGCCACATGCAGACATAAAACACATCAGTCTTAACCACCTTTAAGACATTAAACTTCCCTTCTCTCTCTAATCTGCAACTCAATTTCTACAGTGTTTCTATATTTGTAATGTGATAAATATTACATATAAATAAATATTTGTATTTTTCTAAATAGCAGCAGTGGTCTGGCCCCCTCTAGTGGCCACCGGATGACATTAACCTACAGTCAACTACCTACAAACACGTCAGCGGTCTTTACAAACTTTTAGATATTTAAATATTTAAATGGCAGCGGTACTGTAGCACCGTCCAGTGTTAACTACAAGATACAAACAAAAATATCAACAGTATTTACAAACTTTTAAAATTGGTGGTTTCTTATTTAAATTATTCATTTAAATCAGTAACCATGGAAACTGTTCTGCCAGATGCAACATTTAGTCTGTGGCACATTTTCTAACCCTCTGACATGTGATTGTACATTCTTGTACGTCCCTGACTCTGAGTTGAATTCAGTTTGCTTGATCTTAATGTCTCAAAGGTCACTCAACCTCATGAAAAGCTGAACATTACATTAATCCAGGTATGATTTATTCATGAGCTTCATTGTTGTACGACTCATGGATTTTATCGTACACGTGTTTCTGTTGGTGACAACACAAGCACATTCTGAACTGTTGATTACAGATTTATTTTCTTCATTTTTAATGGTCTGAAAATATAATTACACATGAATTAGCCAACATCCTATTCAAGCAAGGCTGAGACATGTAATATGGAAACAATGAAATGACAAAGTTCTGAGAGGGTCACTATATACAGAGATTTTATATATATATGTATATGTATATAATAAAATGGCGATGACATTCACATCATTTTCATTTTTAACATCATATATGGCATCCGATGAGAGTGAATTTAAATATTTCCAAATGATTCCCTAGCTAGGATCATGCATATCTACGCTCCATAACCTACATTTGTAAACATAAAGAATAATTTCCATCATGTGGGAATATCATTGTGTCGTATTCAGAAAGACGCAGTCATGGTTGTGAGTTTACTTTAAATGTCAGTACACAGCGTAATGCTTTGCTAACGTTTCGAATCTGCATGTCTCCTCAGTTCTGTCGCAAATATTCATCTCAGATTTTCCACATTTTCATACAATGTTGCACCAATGTCCATAAATGTGAGAATCCTGTTAATCCTGTTGTCCTCAAACACCTGGAACTGTACAGACTATGGAAATAAGATGTAGGATAATCATCTTGGCATTCGATCAGTCATGTAAAATCATTTGCGAGTTAATTATGGAGTTTGTATGATCTTCGATTACTATATTTATGATCAGATGTTTGATCTAAGATGTTGTGTTGAGTATTGAAACTGGACTCTTCACACTAGTGGCGGCGGATTATTACTTACACACTGACATGAAACTGACAGGATATAAGGACAAGTTCCATTCTGGTGTTGCTGCTGTTTCTGGCAGACAGAGAGCGCTGAGTAAGCAGATCTGCTCATCAAAGATTCATCCTCCAGGTTAATGGGACAAAGGGCAGAACAGCACACAGGACAAACTGATGCCTTTTCACTGCCTTTGCAATATTCAGGTTTTGCTCAGAGACGTCTACTGTCTTGTCACTTATGCATGTATACGTTTTTAAATGTTATTTAGAAAAGACCATATTCAAATAGAAACCAGCAGGATTGTATTCACACATTGATGTGTGTCTTTGTTGAAAATCCAGGGCCCTGGGGTCCAATGTGCCTAATAAAACATCACAACATGCTCGATACACATTCTGCAACACATGCACACAACATTTCACATTCATGATCACAATAGCTTAACATTTAGGTCACATATAGAAAAATTAAATCGAAACATTGCAGCTTTTTCTTCTGAGTGACAATTAATAAAATTTGATTTGCACAGCTACATAATCTCTTTTTTCTTTCGTTACTTAAAACAGGATATACAGGTTATCAATATTCCAAATCCACAGAGAAGCTGTTCTAAAGAAACCGATAGTTTGAGCTGTTAGGATTACGACTGTGGCAGTAAAATGAAGCTGATTAGAAAAAGCTTCTACGAGTTTGATAAAAAAAAATATATCTAACGACTAAGTGTATAACGTGATAAAGATGTGATACTGTCTACATACATAATGCATTAGCTGCTCTGAGGTGATATAAGCCTTTGCTGAGGATGTCCATCCATTCTGTTATGAAGCTACAGTACCTGTCCAAGCTTTACTTAACAGTGAGTGGGGCTAATCGAGGGAAAATATAAATGCAATTCCCCCCATGGCAAAATGACCTTTTCAATCTATCACACGCCTCTTAAATCTCCTACTGTATGTAAAATAGCTTCTATTGATTTGCAGAAAGTAATCCAATGGAGAGATACTACAGATAATGATTACTTGAAGCAGGGGAATCACAGCCGAGAGTTTGTGTTTAGGTGACATTCAGTGGGAGGTGGAGGGTTATGCTGCTATGTTTCGTCAGAGCTGAGCCTCGGAGCCCCTGTGGACAGCAGCAACCACAACACGGCTCCTGTGTGTCTGGAGGTTGTCTGTCCAGTACAGGGTGCAGGGAGGAGGCTTAGAGAAGGGGAGGCATTCAGTGAAGGCCTTGGGGTGAGCGTGTGAGGGTGGGGAGGTGCTGCAGGGCAGAGGAGGGGGGCGATGACCCAGTTCACTGTTTGGCTGTATCCCCTTTCTTTAAGATAATCTGCCGCTGCCAGGGGGCCAGCTTGGTCTCGTCGTAGCCGAGGGTCCGCAGCCGCTCCTGCTCCGTCTTCTCCTCCATCGCCTTGGCCTGTTTGGCCTTCTCCTCTACTTTTCTAGACGCAGCCACCAAAGGAAAGTTCAGAAACAAAACAGTTAGAATCACACGGGAACGTCCACAATCAATTCATTCATCTTCTACATTGTATTCACATTCATTATTCATTTTGTATTTGCTTCTGTCCAAAGCATTTCTACAAATGTGATGAATCTACTAAGAAGACATTAATGCAAATCTCGCACAAAACCAGTTGATATAATAGAAAATAATATATACACAACCATAAAATGTGAGTGACAATATAAATACAGCTGGTAAGTAGCTACTCGTTGGTGGCTATGACCAGGCCTTTGCTGTTAGAGCCCTGAAACTCTTCTTAAATGTTTTTATCACAAAGCTTTTCATGAATGTTTGACATAGCCTGTGTATTGTGTCTGACTTCATTTTATTCACTCATGATTTATAAACTGATTTTCTTTCTGCTGTTCTATTCACCTCCGAACACTTTATCTCACATTCAGAGTTTCATCAATTGATGATTTTCTGAGGAGTTGCCATCTTTTCAATAAACACATTTACAAGATGCTATGTAAACATTTCTATGTGTAGTACAATGTGTTTTCTTACCTTTTTTGTTCCCTGTCACATCAGGAGAACGGAAACACAAGAAGAAAAGGAGTAAATATTGTGCACGGCAACAACAAGTTATTCCACAAGTTTAAAACAATGTTGATGCACAATTATATAGCAATAAAATGCTACTATTGTTGTAAGTTCTGGCTTGGGGTAGGGTTACATATACATATATATACATCATTTCAGATAAGGATGTTTCATCAACACAAATGTTGCTTGGATATGAAAGAAATTATCAGAGAACTAAAACTGTAAACTGTGATCGAATCCTCAAACTTGGTGCATTATTAAAAATATTGAGGTAGGCCTGTCACAATGACAACTTTTGTTGGACCATATATTATCACAGAAATGATTGTGATAAATTATATTATTGTCATAATTTTGAAACCTTTTTCTATCACTGATATAATAATAATAATAATAATAATAATAATAATAATAATAATATTATAGCATAATCATCCAACTAAACCCTTTCAAGGAGCAATTAACTTTAAATTCTTATGAATATTCAGTATGACAATTGAATTAGAATTAAAGATATTAACATATTGAACTGTCTGGCTCTGTTAACAAAAATGTTATACATTTTAAACATTATCCACAAGATAAATGTTCCCAGCTCAGTAAACAGGATGAGTTGGTTATGATTTAGATGAGCTTTAAGGTTTGTATTGTATTAGGTTATTGTATTCTAGCATTTCCTCTGGGATTGTGTGTGTGTGTGTGTGTGTGTGTTGTGTGTGTGCTCATCTCTGTCGATCTTCACACACAAACTGACGATCACATTTATTTAGTTATTAATCGATGGTGACTGATGTGAATCTGATATGAATCTGGATCGTTCCTGTCACTTTAACACTGATGTCCTGGCTGTGTGCGTCTCGTATTTTGTGTAGCAAGTGAACTGAGTGTGCAATTTTTTCAAGGTGTTCAAATGTATGTCTCATAAATTCTCGAGCGAATCAAACAAAGTAAGTTTCAGTTCTGTTCAGATCCCACACAACCTCTGTGTGGGCCGTCACAACACAGATTTGTTACTCACTTCTCTTCGTCCATTTTCTTCTTCAACATGTCTCTCCTCCAGGCTGGCATCGAGGCCAGGCGTGCTGCCTCCTCCTCTGCCTGTAGACGGACAGAGGGGAGAGACAGATAGGGGCCCACACCAGTTGGTAAAGGATTGTAATAGTAACAGCAGCCCAACAAAACTGAAGAGAAATGTTTAGTGAAATTTAAGCTGTCTGTCAAATAAGAATTGTTTATACATGGTGAGGGTAAGAAATAACAAAAACATTTAATGCACACTGCCCATGTTTGAAACTTCTCGTTTCAGTTTTTGAATAAAGTACATACGCATCCAAATAAACATATGACTTAATAAACCTTCTCAATGACACTGGAGTTAATTGGAATTTTCTGTATTACTTTGAAAAATAGAATGGCACTCAGTAGAGCACATACCTCCGCTTGGGCTGGGCGATATGACTTCAAGTCGATATCAGGATTATTTCAAACTTTTACCTCGATTACGATAAATGAACTTAAACTAAACTTCAGTACTGTACGTGTCCTAATAACTACTGATTAGTGCTGGTGTTTATTGTTAACGGGTAAAGAGAGTGCAGATCAGCGGGGAAGTGAGGAGGGAGGACCTGCAGCAGGGTAATACAGCATTGAACATAGTGGAAACCCGACAAATCATGAATGTGCGCATTGGGGAAAGTACAATTAACTCAATGTTAACTCAAGAAAATTCAGGAGCAACCCCCTGATCCTAATACTAAAGTTCTTCTCTGACCCATACCACAGTTCAATAAGTTTCCTGGTAAACAGTCTAGAAGTTTTTGCGTAATCCTGCTAACTAACTGACAGTCAAACAAACACAGATGAAAACAACCCCCTTGGTTAAGGTAATAAATCAAAGGTGGGACTGAGGTGTTTCCGTGTCACATGAGACCTTTCTAAATGTTGGAGAAGGTGATAAACACCTACTCACAGAGAAAACTAATCGAATGTTAGTCCACCCATTAGTTCAACCTACACATTCATTCTCAAATGTCACATTTTTGTCAAACAGCCTTTGTAGAAGACCTATAGGACTAAATGCTGAATATACATGTCGTATACTGAGTAAACTCACATGACTTACAGCAGCAAACAACTCACAATAGGTAGGTACTCTTCTCCTGTGTCTTTGACTTAAAATAAAGCCTTTTCAATGGACAGGACATTGTTTTACAGGACATTTCCCTTTGGACTGTGCACTCACACAGTAACTGGATCCTTTACTCTCTTTCAGCCTGTAATCTGAGGTGCAGCGACCAGAGGGCAGCCATCTTGGATATCTCATCTTCACCAGAGAAGATACATTATCCTTTCTGCGTTCCTTTAACTGAAGCATTTCACTTGCCCTGTCAGACCCAAATCCAGGTAAGATTATCTACACAGTGCATTTTTAATGATTCCCCTGGGAATTACAGAGCACGAAAAAAATCGCAAGAAAAAATTTTTTTTTCCCAAATTATAATTACCTATTTTTTCCCTCGGTTTAACCTTTTAAATTGGTTACGTAGGTCAACAACATGGTACCCATGTTGCACGGATTCAGTGACGACATAGATTCACCATACCTTTTCCAATCTTGGAAAAATGTTACTCTGTCATATCCCCTAAATGCAGCTTACCAGTTTGACATGCAGTCAAACCAGTTAAACCAATGGGTACTTAGAGTCACAGGCTACATGCAGCAATGCTTATGTTTAACCAGTGACATTTTGAACCTCTAGGTCTGGTTAATGTCACTATTGTTCTCTGTTCATTTAACACACATGGCATCACAAACACTTAACACGCATAAATATGTCAGTATCAAACCCTCCACACTATCCATCCACAGCAGGGAACAGCATTAGTGAATGCACTTGATAAGAATCAAACCTGTGACCTTCTGTACCTAAGTTAAAAGATTGGAGCTCATCTGAGTCAGAGAGCCAGTGCATTGCATTAGCCCGGCAAGCATCCATTACAACCAATAATAGATGCATTAGAGGGAAGCGTCTCAAAATTTCTGATGTATCAATGGAAACTGATTGTGCCCGTTCACTTTTCTGCATTATCAATGATCAGGTTCACATGATTATAAATGTCTGGATTCCTGTTCATCAGCCACATTCATCTGGTTTAAAGTCAATTTGACATAAATAAGTAAGACAGATGCTTTATTCTTCAAATATGAGTTGTTATGTGCTGCGTTTTTATGAAGTAATAATGCTAGTAAATGTCAAAAGAATACCTCAGTGGTAACTATAAGTCACTAGAGGTCACTTTTCCAATCTGAAAGATGTGGGTCAGGGACAAAGTCGAATATAAAATGTTCTTACCTTAGGATAAATCTTATTTGAATCAATCATAAACAGCAGGGTAATACCTATTTTGTACTGGTTAGATAACTGTATAAAAGATACAATGCATATAGCAGATAACAGTCTAGTTATATCAGGATTAGCAGTATCTCTTTAATTAATGGACAATTTTAATTTGTTTTATTTGTTCTTTTGCTAATCCTCCTCATGACTTGGACTTAATAACTTGACATAATTTACACTGTATAACTCCATTGTCACCTCACACTCTTTGGTGTGCTGGTTACATTCATCAAATCGGACACAAATGCTTTACATAAATACAAATCTATAAATATACCTTTAAGTTTACCAGCTGACTCCCTTCCTTTCTGGGCTGGGAGTTGATCAAGGTTCTCTGTAACCTCCTTATGGCTCCTGTAAGCCACGGATAGCATGACAGCGGGTGGTGCTAAGAGGGTTATTTGAAGGTAATCTTGATGCTGCACAGGCACTATGAGAAGACTGTGGTTCTTGACAGCTACGAATGTCGCAGTGGAGGATTACACATAAAAGAGCTTGGTGTTTGAAAATGGCCCTTTTACTGGTACAAGGGCTGACTGTTTGGATTTTCTCCAAGATAGAAAACAACATGTTATGACATATATTCATTTGGATTTACATCCAGTCAGGTAAATTAAATGTTTATCACGAGAGTAACCCCCAACAGATAGTGTAGAATTGTGTAGGAATGAACTACTGAAATTATATAATCACAAAAAATGTCAACAAACTTTATTTCTAACAGCAATGTAGAAATCGAATAATAAAAGACCACAAATTAAATTAAGATCACAACAATTGGAGTAACAAAATGATGGGATGAGATAAATACAAACTCTTAATTTGATATTTAAGTCACAGGAATTATTCCATTTGATATAAATTTGTAATTGTCAAGTTCTGAAGGACTAATGTTGAAAGTAACAAAGGGCCTTGCATTTACCACAGTGCTAATCTTTACCATGTATACTGAAAGGCACACATTGTATTGTCAAACAAGGGGCGATTTGTGACCCACTAAGTAACTTAAACTCCTACAAAGCTACTGAAGACCTAGATTCATTGAATTTGAGCCAAGCAACAAAGTTAACTTTAAAGTAATAATACCACTTCATTAAACCATCACCATTTCATCTCTAGCAGCCGTAGAAGCTCTGAGTTGAATTGTGAAGTGATTGCTTGCCTTTCTGAGGTGGTGATGTCAACAGGAAATGCAATGTGAATAATTCAAGCCAAGTTATGTGCTTCATTAAACAGACAATCAAAATAATAATGATAAACAATGCACTTGGCATTTGCAATGGCAAATCTTCAGCTTTAAAAACTTGCTTTCCCATAAGCGGTGTACCATGGCAATTGAGCCTGCTAGATTCAAAAAGCTCTCGGTTCGTCACAATTCAAAATGAAATGGTTGTAGCAAATGTGTGTCTTTTGACATCACACTCTATCTTTTCATCCACTTAGGGCAAATGCAAATGAAAAAGTCAGCACAGCTAAGTGGATGCTCTTTGCTTCGCTGTAGTTAAGTCCCTTATGTTGTCTAAACGCGAATACACCAGCTTAGTTTGCTCCCTCAGCATACTCCACCATGCACATCCGTTTTTCCTGGTCCTGTTCTTCTCTCTTTGGTCATACAGGTGAACTGGGCTGTTAGTCCAGCCCAAATCCATAGTTGTTAAATATCAAAAAGCTCAGCTTCCTTTTCTTTCCAAAAAGCAAAGCTTCGGTCAATGTATCTGATGATCTCTTCATTGCTGAACTCTTTTAGCTCATAAATAAGTTTAATTGAGTCTCCATTAAGTTCATCTCTTGGTGGAGGTTTATCAACATGAGGTTCCTCTATGATTTTAAAAGTAACAGGTGGAATGTCTTTCACTGGATCTACTCCTGAGCATTCTGTTGTGTCCTGTGTTGTCTCAGCTTTTGCTGTTGTGTCGGCATGTTGTACAGGTCCAGTTGTCGAGCTCTGTATATGATCCTGGACTGAAATATTTCCATTAGAAACCACCGTCTCACTTGATGACATCTGCTTACTGGATTTCACATCCCCCTGAGCGTTGTCCTCCGTTGAGGTTTTCAGGGTTCTCTGCTCTACACACTGGCCATTATTAGAAACACCGTCCTGGGTTGCAGCAGGTGATGATGGTAACCCATCTGATGGGTTGGGTGGGGCAGGTAGTGCAGGTGGAGTAGACTGTGTGTTTGGAAGCGGAGGTGCAGGATGGGTTGGTGGCGGAGGAGGTGGAGGATGCGAAGGTGGGGGAGGAAGTGATTCCTGGGTTGCCATGATGGGCGTTTCAGGAGACATACAATATAGAGAAGCTGTCATTACACCTCCCCCTTCATCACAGTCTCCAAAATACTTCAACTTTATGTCTTCAAAACCATCCGGCCAGTCTCGCTTCCCTCTCTCAATTTCTTCCATGACCTCCTTGTGAAACTGCCGTATAATCTCCCATTTATGGCTACCGAGACGGTCAAACATCTCATAGCACAAAAGGTGGCGGAATTTGCGCTCATTGCGAGACATGTTCATCTCCAGCAACTGGAAGTATCCAAGCATGAAAAGGTCGAGTGTTAGGCTTTCGTAACTCACAGGTGACCCATTGATGTGTGGCAAGAAGTGCTCTGGCCAGTAGATCATCTGGGCACGACTCAGCCTGCGGATCTGGCGTGTGGGCACTTGACTCATGATTGTCCTCCAGTGGCCGATCAGATTCCCTACTACCTGCTTTGACTTCATGAAAAGGAGGAGTTTGTCATCTTCACTGTGTATCTCCGTACCAATCTGTGCACTGAATTGATTGTAGTCCTCCCAGCCCACATCTAAATGATTTCCTCTCCTGCTTGCATATTTAGTCCGATAAGACTCAGAGATGGTGTACTTGCGCCAGTGTTCGAGGAACAAGAATACGATCCTCTCTTTCCTCATTTCAATGCATTCCTGGACATAGCTTAGATCTGTCTGCACCTCCAAGGTTCTTGTTAGTTGGTCCATTATTTAAAATAGGGTCTGCAGAAAGAACCTGATTGAACTGTTCAATGTTAGTTGGAGCCATTATCTCATGAGGGGCATACGTCTGAGGAGCATGAGATGCAATGATAACGGGTTCTTCAACAATTTGTAAGAGTGATTCCTCCACTGAGGGTAAATGCCCATTGCTATTATATTCAAGGACTGTAGCAGAGGAACAAGGGACAGCTTCCTGAATTGTCTCTGGAGCATGGTTAGACTCGCTGACCATAGGGAGGGATCTCTTACGTTTGTATACCCTATTTGCTTTGTTGTCTACAGACTGCGACTGATCCTGAATTTCATAATTGGCCTTGAGGTTCTTCACCGAAACTCCACACTGCTTTATCTCGTTCTCCACGTCCTCTCTCGTTGAGAAGGACTGAGACCGTCCAATAAATCCAGCACCAGCTGATCCTGCTGTTTCAGACTGACCTGTGCTCACACTCCTTGCCTCTTCCTGAGAATATACTGGACATATAAGATCCAAGATATCTATCTCTTTTCCCCCCAGCGTGGCAAGAAGAATGGCCATACTCTTGAGCAGTGTGGAAATCTTACTGCACCAGGCTGGAAGATCTTCAGCTTGGCCATGCACCTGCTTTGGATTAACTGAGAAGTGCCCTTGGTGGAGGGCAGCAGAAACTGGTAGGAGCTGGTGCAGCTCATGCTCTAATTCTTCCAGCTCCCTCTCGACTTCTGACACCTTGTGCATGACCTGGAGGTTCTCAATTTGCTTCTCAATACGATTTAGGTCAGCCTCTGTCATCAGTTCCCCAAATGGGCCCAAAATGGCATTGTGGATGTGGGAGTAGTGCCATTCCTGAGGCTGGTAGTGTCCACTTGCCGCAAACTAAATCAGAGGTCAAAGGAGACCAGAAGACAAGAAACAGGGGAAGGAGGGAAGGTTTCTTCAGCTCTAACTTCCTGGTGTGAATACATGCTTCAGTGCAAGTCCATCCTCACACACAGGTTTTACATGGATTTAGTGGTGCAATGGCACTGCCTCATTAATAAGCATAATTTTATGCACATTATTTTGAGTGAAAGAACATTTAAAACTACTAATTATATAGTAGATGTGTATAATGTTGATGTAAGTTACAAGATTATATTATGTATGTTTAGGCATTTGACACTGAGACATTTAACACCTATATTTGCTCAATATTCTAGTTTTCTCTTTTTTCTTTCTTTTCTTGTCGGTTTTTCGTGTTTAAAGAGTTACTCTGTACACACTGATAATTTAGTTTCTACTGATATCAAGCAGGTGATAATTTCATCTTGCTGCATGTTCAGTCTGCAACCCAAACATGATGTCACACTGCAGTGTGACATCACTGTCTGGTACTGGCACAAGTGCAGCTGACAGACACACTTCAGTCCACACCCAACAGTGACAGGAAAATACTGTCACTAAAGGTGCATGAGTTGAAACTGTCAACCGAGAGAGGTCAATGCAACTTTTTTTTCTGAAGAATTACTTCTGTAGAATTACTAAGGTCGTGATCTGCTTTCCAAAAAATGTATACAAATAATGTACATTTTCTATGAAGTATTTTGCAACTTTAACAGTAGTAAACAAATGTAGTTGGTAAAATTATCAATATTCTTATTGTTATTATTACTGGTTGACCTGTAGTGTGAATGGGTCCGGCATCACACCACTGAATCGGCATGTAACAACTTGAAGCCACAAAACTCCCATCAAACACCAGCCCACACTGTGTCCGTACGCCAAGTGTGTTAATGATGTGATGGGCACTGTAGCCAAGTATTCATTTCACTGCAATCCAAAAAATCTGTTCAATAAATATAAAAAGGAAACATGCAAAAAAAACAAAGAACTAAATTAGTGAGCACATGTCTACAGTCAGAGCGAACTACGTCCAATATAACCTCAAGCGATTGGTAGAGATGTGTTGTTTACAGTGGATATTTAAATACTTTGTGTTCAGATTAGTTTCTTACTTCAGATAATGCCACTGCATCTAAACATACAAAGTTATTGTGAGAGTCCTCTTGGCTTTACGACTGTTAAGATTGGTACATTACACTTACTGATTTATTCCTTGTGTGCATTACCACACATTGCAGTGACTATTGAAGTTTAAAATTGGGAGATGCCACATGATCAAAAGTAGAAAGACATTTCAGTATTTGACTGGAACCATTGGTAACTTAGGCCGTTGCGTTTGTTTTGATGATGAGAATAACCGAGGTTGTGGCAATTAACTTGCAAAAATGTTCAAAAAGCAGTAAGTCCCTAATTGCGGCTCATTTGACAACAACAATCTCCCTCAGCTGTCATGCACTGGTACCAAATGAACATGTACGTTTCTTGACTTCACCCTCAAATTACTGGCTGACTAACAGGTCTAAAAAACCTAAACATATGTCATGCATGAATATTAAAAACATACTAATGCAACCTTGTTCAAAATCACAAAAGACCACACTCAAATCCAAATGCCCGTTATCCCCTTTGTGGTGGTAATTATTTAAAACTTACTGAAGCCGTGAAGTTTACAGAGCATTTAAAATTTAAGAACCACAAATGGGGATAGCTAAGACACAACAGAATATCTAGAACCTTAGTGAAGCCTTGCAGCAACATGCCTACCTTGCGCTTGTGCTCGTCCTCCTCTTGGATCTTGACCTGAAGCTTCCGCACCATCACCTGCCTCTTCCATTCAGGTATTGCTTTTCCCTGTTCATCATGAGTAGGCACTAGCGCCTCCACGTCAGCAAGGCTCGTCTTCCGTCCCGACTCTGCTCCTGCGGGGCCACCACCACTGTTCCCATTGATCACAGAGTTAGAGGGCAGTTGCTCGTAGCTCGCAGAGGTCGATATGGTTCTGCCAGATCCAGAGCCTGTAGGACTAGGACTGGGACTTGGGGTGGTGGGTGGGGAGGTGACAGGCGTATTGGATGGTGGAGGAGACGATGGTTTGGCTGGTGGGCTCGATGTGCGTGTCTCTGGTGGAGATGAAGCGTTACCCTGGAGGAAAATAAGAACAAGGATACACAGAGAAACATGGGTCTTAAGCAACCGCAGGCGTTACCAAGCATTGCTGGGCACATTTAATGTCACATGATGTAGAGGATTCATTTGATTACGATACATGAACTAGTTTCCTGAGAGGGGTGATCTATCTTTTAATCATCCTTTACTGAGCCAAAGGTTATTGCTACATTTTGTGTAGACCATGCTGACCATGTTGCCTCTTCATGAAGCACCAGTTACTCCTTGGCCTTAAGAGACCAATGACAATCATAATGGCTATGCACCATTTAGAAGTATGTTTTGCAAAAGTATTGCAGGTGGTGTTTTTCTTTGCAGATCATCTGATGGATTTGCAGAAGTTGGTCTTGTGTCACATTGTCAACCATGTGCACAGTTTACAAAGTTAGGAAAACTTAGCAATGCAGTATATCTTTATCTAAAACGTCTATAGATCTAGTTGCCCCTTTGATTGTTTTGCTCCATTTCTGTCTCTTTCGCATTCATTTCAACTCAGTTTGCATTTTCCTGATATAAATGGGGGCAGAGTGACTTCCAATCCACAAGTAATGGCAAAAACCGAGCCTACATTTCTAAAAGTGGATGTTACATAAATGTATCATCAGTAGTGGCCGACGGCTGTGGACCTACATTGTTGCCCGTGGGTCCACTGTTGGAGAAGACAGTGGTGTAGCCTTTAGTGTGAGGTGTGGGCTTCAGGCTCTTTCCTGCTTTGATCTCTGCCAGCAGCTCCGAGTTGTCGCCAGTGGGGGACATCATGTTGAAAGATTTTGTACCTGCAGACAAAAGGACAGAGCAGAAAAGTGAAACCAGGTAGACAGAAAGAAGGAATGGAGTGACAGAGAGGGAGAGGGAGACTCACTGAAGAAGAAGGAGTGAGAGAAGTGTTGGGTGGCATTTCAGTGTTAAATATTTCATCCGATCAGGCAGGTAACAATGCTGACCTGGAGCAGATTGGACAGTCATGGGAGGTCACTGTGGTGTGCTGAGCCACTGTCTCATGGATATGTTCAATGTTTCGTTATGTTTAGTTTCATTATGTTATTTACTTTTCTACCTCTTATATTCCTCTGAACTTGAACATCTTTGGATTAATCAAAATGACCATGCACCAGCTAGCAAACAAAAGAATACACTGAAAAAAGAAAATTGTTCTCAAATTAAAGTTATCAATTGTGCGACTATAATTTGTTTGTTACCAGTTGATGTAATTGAAGTGAAAGTTGGTCTAATAATTGTCTTATTTCATTGTACATCTAACCATTTACAATACAGGAACACCATTTTCTCTCTGCCACCTGTTTTGTTGCTGTTGTCTCACTGAGTTTCTGAGCTTCTTCATTAGTGCTCAGATGTGTCGGTGGTTTTTAATTTAATGGACCACCTCACTGTCTGTTTACTGCCCAATTAACTGTGTTTCACAAATCATGCCATTACTGAACATACACTGCTCTTTAAGTGTTTTATTGCTATCCTGCCATTAGGCAGCAGGTGGAACATGAATGACACAATTGGATATTTGGCTAACAAAGTATAATACGTAGATTGTAAAAAAAAAAGGCGTCTAAATGAAAGATTTACAGCTCAATTGATGATACTGACTTTGCAAATAAACCAGTGAGAATTTGGCACAACAGGCAACTGTTGCATCAGTCCGCGGTTGCATTGAGCCAGGATTAGATGGGGAGGAGCAATTCAAAATCATTTCACTACAGTGAGTCCAAAGAGAGGCGGCGCACAATCTCTGTCTAGTTTTGCCGTATTTTAATATACACAGTTAAGCTACAGCTGAGCTTTCATCTTTTAAAAAAATCTATACATTCTGCTTCCATGAATCCTAATCCGTTTATAGTGAAGAATGAGCAACTTAAGACAGATTTCAACTCTAACCTCTAATGCTACAACAGAGGAACTTTGTTTTCACATGAATGTATAAATCAGCAACATTTCAGAATGGTGACATGACAAACCCTATACAAATATATAAAAACAGCAAAACATGTGCAATGTTTAAAAATATGGAACAATGACAACGTAGCTCTTATTTTAGCATTATTCATAAAACTATCTTTTATATGTACTGTAAAATATTCAAATCAAATGTGTATATCAAACATTATAGCAGCTACACATTTATTTTTACAACATTTATGTTTCACACATACATACACCAAGATCTAACAGCTACAGCACCTCACCTGTTTGAATGTAAACCTCCAAAGAATTGAATTTCTTCAATTCCTCATTGATCTCTCATCTTCTACTTGGGAAATAAAGTCCACTCGTAAAAATGTTCCCTGTTGAGGCGACCACAATGGGGTCTTGCAGGACATAGAGCTTTGCTAGCCTGCCACCCCTCCTCACTCTCACTCGCTCTCCCTTTCACTGTCTCTCTCGCTCTCTCTCTCTCTCTCTCTCGGGGAGGAGAGACCAGCTTTCTATTAAAGAACCATCATCAGAGTTGGGGGAAATCTAAAGGAATCACCAGTAACTGAAAGTGACAGCGAGCCAATGGCAAGCCGGCCAGGAATTAACACACATGCGCACGCGCACACTTGGACAGATTCAGTCAGCTGTGTGCTCGCATGCATGCACACACACACACACACACACACACACACACACACACACACACACACACACACACACACACACACACACACACACACACACACACACACACACACACACACACACACACACACACACACGCAAAGTTACTCTTCAATCCCCAGCTCGTTAGTCCACCCTACTGGACCAGTCCCCTCCACAATAAACCTCACACACAACTGACTCACACATGCATTGATGACAAGCATACAGTCTCGCCTCACATTTACTTGATTACAGAGAGGAAGAGAGACTGGTGAACAACTTACATTACACATTATACAATCCCTTATATCTATAAGCACTTGTACACACTCACACCTTTGCTGGTAAAAAGGTTGCAGATAAAAGAACTGTTGAACCCTGACACACTTTTAGAGCTTGTGACAGCTCCTTCAATGCTCAGTCAGCAAGTTATATTGTTCAGTTAATCTTCATTGCCAGATGAATTGCGTGAGAGCAAAGTGTTGTAAAACTATTATTGCATGAAATATAATTGCATCGAGAAAGAGCAACTGAAACTATAGGCATTATAAAGAGCCTACCTTCTGCCAGGCCCCTGAGTATCCACAGTTAGATGTGTAAGACTGGAAAGTTAAACTGCACTAAAGCGGGTGAGCTCACACCAGTTTCAATACACCTTCATATGCATATGTTTCTGAAGTCAAAGGCTATGTATGTGTGTGAGTTAAATTGTGTTTGGGCTAGGGGTGTGTACTGAGCAGGTCTGTCACAGTGAATGTAGAGGTGGGTGGAGCTGTGACAGGTCATGAGATTATTTGACAAATGGCCTCTCACGATGGACATCACAGCACAAGGTTTTTTTGCTCTGGGTTAAAACTTAAAGAGCAGCCAAGCTGCTGCTTCTGTTTACAGCGGTGCTGTCTCAAAGCAGTCAGATATAGCTGTGTTCTGTAAATGTCTCATAATAAAAGTAGGATCCACTCTATCCTGTTAATCAGTGCAGAACAATAGGTTTAGACCTCTAACCATTACAGTCCTGCAGCATTTAAAATCTGCCACCTGGTGTGTTGCCTCCGTCTCAATAAGCATCTGAGCTGTAAACTCATCTTGAGCTCTCAGATGTGTTGGTGGTTTTTAATTTTACAACCACCTAACTGCCTGTTTATAACCTTGTTAATGCTATAGAATCTAATCATACAATTAGAGAGCACTAGCTCCTCTTTAGTGCTTAACATAAAGATGCGTCCTGTACAATATAAAAATAGCAGTCCTCTTCCCTCTGATCAATAGAAAACAATAGAGCTTCGAACCATCCACGATGTGGAAACAGCATTTTCTCTCTGCCACCTGTTTTGTTGCTGTTGTCTCACTATCTGAGCTTCTTCTTCAGCACTTGGATGTGTTGATTGTTTTTAATTTTATGACCACCTAACTGCCTGTTTATTACCTGATTAATAGTGCAGCACAAATCATGCCATTACTGAACATACACTGCTCTTTAAGTGTTTTATTGCTGTCCTGCCATTAGGCAGCAGGTGGAACATAAATTAATGACACAATGGGATATTTAGCAAACAAAGTGTAAAACATAGATTGTAAAAAGATGCCTTAATTAAGGATTTACAGCTTAATTAATGTAACGATTTAGCTGAACTACTTTGAACACCTTCTTTTAAGGAAACAAATTACTGTAAATTACTTGAATACTGTATCTTGTAATCTGTTGTCCACTGAAAGTAATTATTACGGTGATGGCCATTTTTATATTTATATATATATATATAAACACAGAACATTATATGTTGTACTTGGAACATGATTCAATTTAGCCACAGTTTAGATGTATCCGATGGGTTGTTTGTTGAAGGTAATTGTGGTGTTCACTTGTTGACTTAATGGTGATTTAGCTTCTTCCTGTAGGAGTTGCTCTTTTGTCTGCTGAGCCATGCTGTATGTCAGGCTATCTACACGGTTCTATTTATTTTGTACAAAGGGGCTTTTTCTCCTATTGGAAATGAAAACCACCACTTCCAGTGAAATATTTTGTTTAGAAGAACAACTTGTTGCTTTAACAAGCTGGATACACAAGTTGATTCGATGCTGTTCGATATAGGTCAACGACACACTTATAATCATGTAAGGAATGTGTGGAGGCCTGTGGTTAAATATGATGTATAAGCTGAAACTGAATGAACTGATTTAGTTGAAAGACTGCTTGGCAGTCTGTACTTACTCTTCATCTGTCTTAGTGCCACTCCCTCTGCTTGAGAGGCGGATATAGCCCCACCTTGACGAAGCAGCAGTGAGGAAAAACCATGGCATGCAAAAAGAAATCAAACAAACCAAAAACATTGGAGATAAACAAGTGGAAATGGAGAAGGTGAAAGAGGGAACATGTAGATAGAAGAGATGTATATTAAAGGGTTAATGGGGGGGGGGGAGATTAGACTCAGAAAGACAAACACTTGACAAACAGCTAAACATTTTATAAATATGAGGTCGATCAGTTATGTATCATATCTCCTCACTGCACACTGCATCAGCATTCTATCGATATATACTGGACTTTAAAAAATAATTCTATTGATTAAGATTTTATTGCAATAATTATTGAGTTATTGTTCAGCCTTTTTTTTTTGGGACGTCCAAGCATCAGTTACACAGACCCAATGTTTTTGGATGATTTATTTATTTGAGATTAGCTAAACAAAGTTATGTAGATTTGTCCTTCACACCAATGATCTGAATTGGCTTTTATTTATTATATAATTTATTGTTTTTACTATTGACTGATTATCTATTAGTTAGAACAGGGAACAATGTTTTTCTGTAAATTCTTTTGTGGTATGTCGGTAAGAAACGGTGAATCGAAATAAATTGGAGCAGGGATCACTGATTCTATGACATGTAGCCTACTAAAGATGTTCTAAAAATGTTTACAAACCTTTTTAATCCTCAAATCTCGTTGGGTGAATTTTTGAAAGACTTTTTGTGTTTTGGTCAAACTGCCACATTTCCCCCCATTATTCTTCAGCCTTGCACTTTTTCAAGATTCACGGTCTCCTTAATATTTAATTTTAACCACTTAACAAAAACACAATATTTCACAGTTAAAGTTTCCCTGTATCTAAAACAAGCTTGTTCACTGTCAGACAGCAGCATCCAGGACAAAAGGGCACTTAAGGAAATGGCTGAACACTAAACCAGTTGTCAGGGTAATCTAAACCCAACATCATTAATTTATAATCTGTTATTTAGGATGCGAGGGTCAGACTCAACTCATCTGTACCCAACGAGATTAACATGTGCCCATGATCATTTTATGAATTGTTGAACAAAGTTCATTAGAAAAAATATGCATAAATGTGTTGTCTTCTTTTTTTCAGATTGTGAATATATGTTTAGTCTTGGAAAACAAGTAGGAAATAAAGGGAAACAAAAAAATGAAAGAATGGAGGGAGAAATCTTTAAGGAACACTCACTTCCTGATGAGGAAGATGGGCGTCGCTGGTTGGTGGAGCTGGAACCGGCGTTATTCTGGCTGGTTGGCATCTCTGGAGGCAGCGGAGGAGGTGGAGGGGGGGTTGGCGTTGGGTTGCTTGGGGGAAGAGGCGGTGGAGGTGGTGGAGGTGGTGGAGGTGGGGGCAGGACCGATTCCTCTGTTGTGCCATTCTCAGAGCTGTGGGCGGGGCTGTCGTTTGGCTCCTCCAATAACACAGAGCCCTGGAAAGAGGGAGCGACGGGGGCAGAATTAGTCCGTCATGTTTTATACCCATTCACTTGTTGTAGTAACCCCTGCTGGGTCTCTACTAGCAACCACATGAATTGTATTTCTCTGTTGTCCCCTGTCTGGTCACTGCTAACAGGGATGAGACAGGTGCCCCGTGCGGTTCACTTTAAAAAACACTTGCATGTTGATGATTAATTCAAATCCCAAATCTTAATTGTTTAGCTCCATGTAATTATTGTGATTTTTGCATTTCATTGGTCAGCGTTTATATTATTAAAACATAAACATTATTGATTTTTTTTTATTCACACATTAAAAACAAATAAATGAACAGTGACATTGAGTTGGTTTCCCCAGCTTGCATTGGCCTGCCAGCTCACACTCCTGCTGGGCTGAGCAATCATTAAATTCTTGCACAGCGACTGTTGACTGTGACAGATGTACACGGCACAATAGAAGCCCTCTGCTTCCTGCCGTCTTTAATCAACCCATAAAGACATAATACCCTGTTGCTAATAATGACGCTAATATGACCTAATCTCTTGGGGGAAATTCACAGGGAAAACTGAGAAGGCGCCATCTGTCACTGCAAGTGATAGTGCTTTAACCCCCACGCCCTCCACTCCCCCAGCGTGCACGCGTCTGACACACTCTGAAGCGTGCCATAACCCCCCCCCCCCCCCCCGTTGGATGCAAGTTAATAGGCCGTGACGTTTAACTCAACCCCGCCCCTCCTGTATTCTTCAGACGCGTGCTCATCATTGTTGCCCCCTTTACTTTTCATACCCCCCAGGGACCTGGGGGGGGAGGGGGGGGGGGCATGTCCAGATGGGTCTTGGCAGCACGTGCCGTTGCTCCTGTTGATTAGCCTGTCCATCTGCCGCGGTGCCTCTGAGACCAGGAAGGCCCCACTGAGGCTTTAATTGGCTAAATGTGGATTATACTCCGTATCACACCCCCCCTGATACCCAGGAGATTATAATCCCCTGGGACACTGATGACAATCTAACAGACTCTCTTCATTCAGATGCCTGTGCTGGCATTTAGCAGCAAACAGGTTTAAACCAATAAACTTGGAACACCTGAAGTCTTAGATAGAAATTTTTCTTTGATGAATCATTGAGGTTACACTCAAAAACAAACGTTTATTTTTACTAGTAAAGTTGCATTTTGTTGAAATGTGTTAATAAATTCTAGAGCAACAGCAACTAATGGCAGCTCAGAGACCTCAATTCAAGATAAGAGAAATGAATACAACAAATCACCAGAATATCACGAGATGGGACTAACACACTTATGTATGAAGCAGACCATTAGCCCAAGAAAAAATAAGAGATTCGGTATTTTCTGGTTATTGTCTCCCTGTTGCTCTGTCTGCAATTGTTGGTTTTGTTCTGTGGTAGGTTCTTGCAAAGTTTACACAACAGAGTGGTGACTCAAGAGGCCATGGAAATGAGGGGGTAGTTTGCATCAGGTGGAAAACAAAAGCTCAAGAAGACACAAGATTACGTAACATGCTGAGTAGCATAATGAACAGGCAAATAGTGCAGCAGTCCGAGTGGTAACCTAATGCCAACATGCCATCACCAGGCCAAACCTAATCCTGAAAAGGCACCTTGTTGGGAGCTGAGCTGCCCACACAACCCTCAACAGGACAACAAAGGCAGTTGTTGTTAGCAACCAGTTTGATAGTAAAGTTTAAATTGAAACTGTGAAATGTAGCCATTAAAAAGCAAAACCAAAACACAACATCAATCCTTGTCTGGAATCAGTCGCTGCGCTGAATTAAGCTGCACCACATCAAGGTGATAATACAATTGACTGTGTGAGATGATGTCGTTTTGTTTCCCAGTGGATACACATAGTACACAGTGTTTCACCATCATCTTTTGAAATAATACACATGGAAAGTGTATGTAATATATGGATCGACTTCAAAAGGAGCAGTGCATTGATGGACCAATAATCTCAGGCTTTATGAAGAAAGACCAGAAGAAAAATCCTCCAAAGAACTGAAAGACTCTTAGCTTCTAAAAAGAAAGGTGCTACAGGCTGTGAAAGTGGGTGAATCTCAGTACTGACCACTTTTGCTTTAGTTGTTAGTTTTAAACTGTAATGTAAATATGAAAATAAAGTATCACCCTTAACTTTACACCTCTTGGAATTTGGGTCATCTTTAACTTATATAGCTTCTCACAGTTACATAATCTTTGACCAGAGGTACCCATAGTTTCCAATGCCACTGTACTTACTTAACTTAATGAACCTGATGCTGTGCTAGAGATCTTTCGTACCTCTTCATTGGGCGCCATGCTTTTGCTCCCGCGGGGCTCTGTCGTGTCGCTCCCCAGGCTCTTATAGTAGTCCCCAGTACTGGGCTGCTTGCTGAAGCTCCTTGATTTCCTGTTTGAATCCACACGCCGCAGCTTCTCGTGGTTTTCTCCAGTGGTGAGCTGCTAAAGAGATAAAGATAACAAATGTTAAAAGAGAGTAATACATGACTTTAAAAGGCTTTGGCTCTACCTAGTCTGTATTTTATCCATTCCCCCCCCCAGTTATCCCAAACATTCTTTGAAAGAGATTTGTGTAAAGACATCAATCCAATGGATTATTATATGTTTTGATGTTTGATTAGCTCCCTGGTTCCAACTTCTGAAATGTGAGGATTCACAGGAATTATATGTCTCATGATAGCAACAGAACTTTTGAAGGTTTTGGATCTACAATCCAAACAAACAGCAAATTAATCATTGATATTTCTTATTTACAACCCAAGGTAAAATGACTACAGCGTGGTACATTTCTTTTCACTACAGGAAATAGGATGCTAAATTTGATATTCAGGAAGTTAATGATGCAAAACAGCAATTAGTTAAATATTATTCAGCAATATATAGTTCATCCTGTATTTATTTCTAAAAAATATATAATATTTACAAGAAATCTTTGACAAGCGAACAGAATCATAAAAAGTGGGAAATGGATTTCTATGGATTGAATGTTGCTTTTGTGGTGAACCTTTTATTGTGAAACCACACTGCCAAATATTCTTAGTGGGTTTTGTTGGATTAGCCCTCTCGTGTGACCAAAGCAGCTTTATTTGAATAAGAGAACAAGGCTTTGATTCAGTTCAAGTAAAAAGGTAGCATGTTTCATGTTAAGACTACACACATGCAGCTTTAGGTCCGATGTAAGAGAGACATCTCAGTCCACAGAGCGGGGTCAGAGGTCGTTAACTCGGCTGTTTTAGTTGAGCACTCTTACTTGGCTCTGACATATAGAATGAATATACAATTTCTGTCAAGGTGGACTCTGTTTGCTGCTGTTAGATCTGACCTTAAATATTTCTGGGTTCCCTGCAAATAAACTTTGCATGAAACCTTTTCCCAAGGAATTACTTTCCCTCACGTAATATATCATAAAACTATGTGTAAATGTAAAAAAGCCCCATTTTACAGTATATTTTGAAAGAGTAACCTTCAAAACGGTCAACTACAAGTGTGCTTATATGGTCAGCGTAAGAAAATGTAAAGTTACTTTGACTTTCAAATCCCATGTAAGTTCATTTACATCTTCAGTCGTCAATGGCTGTCATAACTTCTCACGAAATCGAGAGGCTCAGACATCAAGCAGGTGTCTGGCGTGAACATCAGTGGGAAATAATTGACAGCTGACCCCTGACCTCTCCTCCTTTTGTGGTGTTGTGTTCTGAGTTCTTATCAACCAGAGTTAGTTTTGTTGACTCATGTCTGCTGTCAAAGAAATGGTTCCTCAGCACTCATCAGGAGGGAGGGTAATGTGAGCAGGGGAGCGCTACAGATGGCTTTATTGGCATCCTCCGGGGAGGTGGGCCGACAATAGCAATTGCACGAAGCATATTAGCGGCACCTTCCCGTCCCCCACACAGACGTACACACACAGACAAGCTTTCCCCCCATTATGTGGATCTGTCTGTCATCATAAAGTCAATGTTAAATATTTGTTCTTACACAGTATTTGTATGGAACATCATTGTATAAACATCATTTAGCCTGGTTACCGCTTGACATGGTTCAGTTACGTTTACATGCGGTTTTGCAAAAGCCTCAGATTACAATAGTTATGCTAAAACAGGTAGACTGTTAGAGTAATTATAATTCAACAATCAAAACAGAGATAAAGCAGACAATTAAAAACGACAGATGCAACACAAGTAGCCGTATAGCATCTCAAACACAACAGCTGCAGAAGCTGGAGATAAGCCAAAGGTTTGCAAAGAAACTTGTAATGTTTACTGCATGTTCTTCCTCTACATCACTTTCACCTCTACTGAAAAACAAAGCCTGTTATTCCTCTTAGCATCTTACCTTAGTGTTAGAAATCCTCCCCTGTGGCTCTCTCCGGACAGAGCAGAGCAGCGAGAGCAGTGGTCACCACCTCTCCACTCAGCGCTACACCTGTCACTCTACCTGCCCTCTCACTTTACGCACAGGCCTCATCAATAACCTATCGGGCTGTCCACAGCAGTGACAATGATGTCACCAGGAGCCCGCGGACAAACCACTCCCCAACCGTGCCCAATGCCTCTTATGCAAAACACAAACTTCCTGGTGCTGCCCTCACCATGGCCGGCTGCACACAAATCTCCCACTTTAGGATTATTATGTTATATTATTAAATGGTTGAAAGTATGTTTATTCCAGTCCAAGTTTTCTGGAGGGACTACAATAGATTTAAGGAATAAATTATATGTGGTAAAGCCATTTTGTCAGCTGCACCACAAGAAACATATGGCAAAGCAAGCTAATACAGATGGCAAATGAGGAGAGAAACAAACAAAACACTTACTTACTTATTTTACTTAAACCATCATTCAACAGTTTAACTACTCTGTCCTTTTTAATGAATCAATAAGAGATGCATACTACAATATACCTGCAGGCTGTGAGATTGATCTATCTGATCTACGTTGTCCCTGGATGAGGTTACTGTTCCCTGTTACTATGGCGCCCAAGGCAGATTGTTTTTCCCAATGTATATAGTACACACTGATCTTGATTGTGTGTGTCTGCGCGCGCATGTTCCTCTGAGCTAAAATGTTAATGAGGGTGCGCCCTGTGTCGGTCACCTGGGTACAGAGAGGAGACGGGGCGGCACTAATTAAAGTCTCTCCCACGTAGCTGATGGACCATGCGTGCACACACTAGGACACTGTCGCTGCTGGTGAACTTTAACAGCTCCAGGCCCACTTTGCATGGCAGATCTATACATACAGCCTCTGTTTTGAACAAATGACTTTCTCCTGCAAATCAGCTGGATCTGCTGCCAACGTTTTATTGCTTTCTCTATTTTTTCTCAGCCAATGACCCCCTACAAGATAGAAAATAGTTTATGTCCCTTGGTATAATTTCTTATAGCCTATTTATACTTATACTTAGTTATGTGAAAGACTTACACAAAATAAATATCTTAGAAAAATATTAATGGAAAATATGTTCACCATGTCAACAGTGAATACCCATAAATCATGGATGACTGTAAAACTTTGTGTGTGTGCCATAAAAATTATACTTTACTGACAAACTTTAACTCGGCTGCTTTTAGGGATGTGGCATTTGACATTTACTACATACAAAGATAGAAAAATAATTTCAAACTATTATTTTCTTCTGTTATACTTTTAATGTCATTTAAATAAAACACTTAAGATTTAAAACTTAGCACAAAAATATCTCTCATCTTTATCTTGTGTTGTGTTCGGCTGAAGCTATAAAGCAATTGGGTTGGACAGATGTCACATGGTAACAATCAGAGAATAAATCCTTCATGAGGTGAAAGTGATCCCTCAGATTAGTTGTCCTTAAATTCAATTAGAATTACAACTTCACATCCAGTTTGAAAGTAGTTTACAGCAGCACTGAACGACAAGACACATCACCCAAAACTATTGTTGAGTTTTAATTGCTCCTCCTGGTCGGCTCTTTATACACAGCGATCTGAGTGATCCGTGGCCAGATTCAGATTAATTACTGGAATTAAGATCGAACCCATCACAACAACCTTTGTGTGTCAACCCAGAGGCCTGTCACGGTAATGAGCATCCTCGTTAGCCTCGTTAACTATGCTAACACAATAACATCATTGTGGGCACCCAGACAAAGCACATTGTTACACATCAGAGCAACAGCCCAGCTTATTAGACACAAGGGAATATGGCATCAAGGGCCAATTTATCCCGAACATCATGCTTCCTCTGCTTGTTTAGGATTGTTTCCATTCCACTCATGTTAATTCTTTAGATATCTAGAATTTTAATAAACTAATGTGTGCATATTTAAGTTACTTCTACCCAAGCCTACTTAATATATGCTGTCATGCATCATCCCATATGAGAAAGACCAGGAATCACTTCTTCATTATCTTACAAATCTTCCTCTGTACAGTGCATCTGTTCGATGGACAAAGAACTACCAGTGATCCCACAAACAAATGCAACTGAGACAAGAAAATCTTTGCACAGCTCTGATGCTCAACATATAAACAGCTTCATCTCTTGAATCCATGTAGGAGCTCACCACCACCTTACCTCCTTCTTGTTGGCATGACTCTCCACATGCCGCAGGTTGCTCTTCACCTTCAGGAACTCTGCTGACGACGGCTCCTGAGGGGGCTGGGGTGCTGGGTAGCCCGGAGGCGGAGGTGGCGGTGGAGGAGACAGTGGGGGAGGTGGGGGTGGATAGGTCGGCGGTGGCGGGGCCTTCGTGGTGGCATTGGCCGGTATGTCACCCTTTTTGAGCACGTCAGAGCCAATGTCTGGGTTTAGCATGTCCATGTATGCCTGCATGTCTGAAATGGCCGACTCTGATGCACCTGTGAAAAGACACGGCCCATGTTGGCATGTTTACTGTCGACCTGACTGAGTTTTAGTACAGGAACCCAAACATGTTAAACAACTGAGGGCATTAAGTAAATGGCTCAACGTTTACTCCATTCCATTTTCACACTTGAGTGAGAAATGTGAGTTATACGGTTGGTCCATCCTTAACAAACCTTAACAGACCACTAGGGTGCAGCACCAGTATATTGTGCACCTGTGACCTGGAGAAATTGGAAACAAATCTGCTGCATGTTGTTTGCTCTGCTTCAGTAACTAGCTGAGGCATGCAACAAACGGCCAGTGAGGATTTATGATTGAAAACTCCAAAGCTTTTTTCACATAACATTGTGCAAAGTGTGTTTCCAATCACTGTGTTGGTTCACCTGTTCTAGTCTTAAGTGTAAAAGGTTTCCGACCTGTGTGTGCGACTGTGTTCAGCTGAGCAGGCGGCCCTCGAGACGCTGTCAGGCTGCTCCTCTTCTCCCCGGTGCTGGACTGGCTGGAGCTGGCTGAGTCGTAGTTGGACAGGGAGCTGGAGGGTGAACTGATGTCAAAGTGTGCCACCTGGCTGGCAGGGGGCATGGTCGTGTTCGGGGACTGAGAGGCCAGAGTCCGGCTGCTTGTACTCGAGGTCGGCCGAGGGGTCCCGGGACAAAACACGGTGCTCAACACTCTGTCAGAGGATGTGAGTGGACATGATTTACACATTAATACAAACTACAAAAACATCTGTTTATTCTCAATTATAAAAATATGTCTGGTTCTTTTTAATTTAGTTGCTTTTACTGCTATTGTAAAAGTAATTATCCTATCTATACTACTTATCCTTTGAGCTGGAGCGAATCCAAGCTGACATTGGGGCCAGTGTATCACAGGGTCATCATACAGAGACAAACAACCATTCACTCACTTCACACCGAAGGGCAATTAGAGTATACACCTAACTTCACACTAATCAGCATGTCTTTGGACTGTGGGAGGAAGACGGAGTGCCCTGAGAAACTCATGAAAACAAGGGGAGACATGGGGAGAACATCCAAACTCCTACACATGAAAGACCCTGGCCGAACAGCAGTGCTGCTCAATAGAAATGAATTATTATCAATATAAATAATATTTTTCATTCACAAATTCCCAGCCCACCTCCTCTCAGTCCCTGAAGAGTTACACGAGGAGAGCAGCTTCATGAGTTTAACTACTGCACACTAATGAAATGTCTCACAGCTGATCAGAAAGACTCAGGGGCCCTTTTGCTTTTCCCACAGTGCAGGTCTCAGTTGGCTGAATGTCCCCTGTGGGAAGAACAGAAGTGGGGGCAGGGTTTCCTGCACACCAGAGACAGTGCAGTGTGCAGGAGTTATTATTTCCCTGAGCCTCTTGGGGATTTCACTGGGTTGAAGCTATGGAGGCTCCTGTATCTCGTGTAACTGTTGTAATTAGCTGAGAAAAACTGATGTCAGTCAAGACACACGTTGGCTCAGTGTTTTTCAAGATTATATTTTCCAAGTTATTTAAATCAAAATTTTAACTCAAACAGTGTGTTCATCAAATGTCACAGTAGCAGCTATGATACTTTTAATTTCATGCAGAGTTGGATAAAGTGGAGACTCTAGGTATTTGTGCTACTTATGGAACAAACAAGGCAGGATTTATACCTCCTGGATTTTCTAGAACAAATAATGTCTTGTTTTGATAGAGTTGAGCTCCCGATGGACCAATTAGCTAACAGAAAGTGCATAAAGCACATTGGTAAGACATGTGTCTCTGAGTTTAATGAGAACTCAACCAGTGTCTGATTATTTAACAAACATTGTAATAACTAAAGCACTGGTTTGCAGCCTTCTTGACTTGTGAAATGAAGCAGTCTGCTTATGACTCCCCTGTCATATCTTATAGTTTTAGTGTAATTAGTTCAACCTGCTTTTGTCAAAAACAAAAACAGTAAAAATTTAAGAAAAGCTGTGAAAGAAAACTAATTATATAGTTTTCTATCATGTCGCTTTAGTCATGTCACCCCTCAGATTTCTCTCAGGTCCCCATAAAGGATCCCGACCACGAGGATGGGAAAGATCAGGGAATTTATAAAAGAAAAGCAGCACATAATTCAGTCAGATCCAATCATTGTATGTATTGTTACTGAACCTCCCCGTGATTTAATCTGCTGAAATCACTGATTTCAGGATATAAGTGTGTATTTAAGCTGCTGGGATCAACTATGCAACTGCGTTTAATGTACAACTTACTTGTTTATGAAGAAATAATACATAACATTATATATTTGTGCAGTTAAAATGATCCTCACACTGCAGCGTGGCGTCGCTGTGTCTCTTACCATGTTCTCCACAGTGCGCAGGTACTTGGCACACTGGGAGTGGCCGTTGTACTCGGCCAGGTCTGCTGCTGTGAAGCCGTCCTGGTCCCTGATGCCCAGGTCCACACCGTTCACCACGAGGATCTGACAGCACTGGACGGTGATGTGACACAGGAACAGACAAAGTGAGAGAAAAATGGGAAGAATATGAACCCTGTTCCACACAACATTTGAATTAGTCACCACAACCTCACTGATCGTGTGGACCTGATCACTCATACACTATAGCAGATCACAGGTGACTAAATATCCTCCCTAAAAGCAGATTCGGAATATGACTGTAACGTTTTACTTCCATAGCCTTTAATGATGGGTTCAACTTTCATCTCTTGTAACACAAATCATCGCTTTTTGATGAACACAAACTTGGAAAGTGTTTAAAGCGTTGGTTTCAAACAGTTGAGCTGACCAGAATTTCATACAACAAAACATTAGTCAAAGTATTAGGTTGGAGTGGGAACAAAACCATAAGGTAGAGAGGCCTTTCATTCAAAACAGATGGTCAAGTGTGAAAGTCCGATTCCTAACGCTCTGACACAACCTCTGTGAATATTGTTCAGGAAAGTAGTTGACACCGTCCAATTAAAATCTACCTGTCAAATGAAATCATAGATCTATAGAAAGCCTTTGTATTCCAATATTATCGTGCCAATTTATTACATTTCTTATGTATTGATTGGGTTTGTAGAAATAATTGATGAAATATTGATACAACGGTAGAGATCAGCTCTACATGTGAATTATGAATAGTTTGACTAACATACTGGGTTAAATATAAATCAACTACAACACATGGCAAATCTTCACTTTATTAAAATCATGTAGCACGTTTCTGTGGTGACTTATTATACACAATGCAAACACACACCTCCAGTTCACCGTTCTCCGCCGCATCATGAAGCGGGGTCCCTCCCCAGCTGTCGGTGACTATATCTCCTCCGTGCAGCAGCAGCCAGCTGAGCACCTTAGCATGACCACGACTGGCTGCAAAGTGCATGGACGTGGCCCCGTCGCTATCCTTGTCCTGTCAGGCTGATCTCTGTGAAACTCATCTAATGGAGGGAGAATAATAACCTAAGTTGCAGTCATATTCAACAATAGGAATTCTGTACATATTTAACTGGAATGATGTAAGTAAGGGATGTCTGTAGAAGAGGAAAAAGGCTGAAGGGTTCAAAACTGCAGCATCACTTGTAGTACATATCTGAGGCTTTTTCTAAATTGCTTCAGACAATCAATCAATGATTTTACTGTCCTGACTCTACAAGTGAGGAGCAGTTACTTGACATTGTTGGAGGAACGTTGTTGCTTGTGTCATTAGAGATATTTTGTCTCCATGACTCAGGAGCCCAAGAACCACTTCAGTTAAATCATGTTGAAACAAAGTACTTCTGATGTTAATGAAGAGTCATTTGGACACAAAATAATAAATACAAGGACTGAAGACTAGAACACAGTATTCATAACATAAGATAAATTAAAAAGTCATTTTAATTGATGAGTTTATTTGCCTTGCATCAGATTTATCAGATAATAGAATGAAGGACAACATAAATGCATTCTGCGTTTGTTTACAAGATTTGTAGTGTCGTACCAGCCAGACGATGACCGTGTTGTGGCCCATTTGGGCAGCAGCGTGCAGTGATGTCATCCCATCATTGGCTCTGATGCTTGGATTGGCTCCGCAATCCTTCACCAGGTATTGGACGACCTCTAGATGACCCTCCTGGCAGGCCAGGTAGAGCGGCGTGGCACCATTCTTAGTTTTGGAGTTGACAACACTGCAGGGAAAATAAAATGGAAAGGTAAATAAATAAATAAACTGATTTCTATATTATAGAGGTTGTTTCTCACAGGCTTTCCTCCTTTTGTCACTTATTGGGCATAAACAAATATAAAGTTAACTGTGCATTCAAGTCTTCCACACATAAGCCAGATTAAACATTTAAGATCTACTGACATCCAGAAACGGGAAGTTACACTCACATGCAGCTCACTGGGATTTAAATTGCGTGATGATCAGTGTACAAACAGGACAGACTGGTGATGTCCGGTGTAACTAGTTTCATTCACAGACCCATTCTTGCAAGAAAAGGCAAATAGAATCACAGCATGGATTTCTTCCAGCGATATTTTCTTTCAGGCTTTGTAAACTAGGGTACAACTTGAGTTTCAAATGACAATCCAACATTTAAATTAGATGCAAAACCATTACACAAGGTCCTTTAAAACAAACAAAACATTCTACTTATGGTGTCGTGCCTGGAAACAGTCACCTTCACTAACGTGCCCATTATGTCACTTATTTATAATCATTCTATAATATAAATTCTGCCATTTTTCAGTGTGGATGCTGCACTTTAAGAAAATGAACAGTAGTTGTTTTGAAATAATTTGACATGTTTAATGTATTTGAAGGTTTAGTTGTAGTCTGTAGGCAACAGGTGACAGGTTACAGGAAAACAGCTTTTACAATGTCAACAGACAACTATTTTGAGACCAGACAGCAGTGATGCTGAGACAAATCCTTCTCCCCTTTTATTTTCAAAGGCCCTTCACCCCACCTCTTGTGAAAAAGCACATCTAATGCGTATTTTCCTCCTTGTCCCAGATCTTTTCAGTCACAGCGGGAGGTCAGGGAGTGAATGTGTGCTTCCCCACTAAATCCCATAAGGTCATGCTTTATTTGGATACTGACAAATGAGCAATGAGTCGCCTAAGAGGATTATCACTCCACTGGCTTTGCCTGACTTGCCATGTGCTTAACGCAGGTTTGCCAGTGGCCAAGACAGACTGAGTAGGTGAAGAGGAGGAGTAGAGAAGGTGAGAGAAATGAGAGGCAGGGTGGGTGGATCCTGTCGACACAAACATGACCCTGCTAAGCTTTCTCTCACAAGGATGTGGCTCAAGGCCAACCCTACAGACTAGAGACACCGAATTAAAACTAAAACATGAAGTTAATTATTTGTTCCTGGTCCAAATTTTACATGCGAGGCTTTATGATCGATCACTCAGGTTTTATCCTCAACCAGAAAAACTGGGGAAGTTTAAGGTGTAACAGATAAGTTGTCAGATAAATCTATGGCTCAGGTTTGTCTTTGCGATGAATAAAGGTAAAAGTTCTGTTTCAAAATAAGAGATGGAAGTAATCTGCGGTTCTGTTATCAGGAAGTGGGCAGACATGTAAATTATTTATGTCTGTAACCAAAGTGGGCTGAAGTTCATCTGTGCACTGGGGTCTGTGGAGGAGAGAAGCTTGTATTTGACTATCAACCAAACCACAAATGTTGTGACAGTGATAAAGTTGAGTCTATAGATCGATACAAGATAGATGGATGGACGGTTGACAACACTACCTTTGTCATTACTCTCCAAAGTCTAGAGGCTTGAACACGCCACTAAAGGAGCGCTGTTGGAGAACAGGTGTAGATTTCAAAGAGCCAAGAAAGAGGTTAGCCTTGTGTGACGACACATATGAGGGGGCACCAAGCGTCCATCACATTGCCACTCAAAGAAAAAACAACACACTCTGAAGTAGCAGACATTTGATATATATCCAGTTCAGTTCCAATGAGTAATTATCTGTATACTGTCTCATCCCATCCCCTATGTACATGGTAACAAAGAACAGGGTTATCTTCATTACAGGGGAAGTAATTGATGTCACACTAATGGTCTTCTGGCCTGATAAAGGTGCGTTACCTTCGTGTCTAAATAATGAAAACCTGAAAATGTATACACTGTATTTTATTATCGGTGGCTTCTGTAGGACGTAAAGGGTTTTATTTATTCCAACATGGACATTTATTGACATAACGCACACAGCTTGTGTCTATATTTTCTTTTGGAGGCAGTTATTGACAACGGTGTCCCAAAACAAGAAGGCTACACAATAGGGATGTTTTATGTGGTCACTTCAGGTCTTTGTTTTATCTCCCACCGAAACACATTATCAAAACTAGATAGAAAATTCTCGTGTTCGTGTGATCATGTGATCCTTCACTTTAAGAGTGCACATCTAAGGATTTAACTCAAAAATTTACTTAACAATGCTCCTACAAAGTATGCAGTTGTAATACTGTGGGCTCTTTGCCCACAAGCATGTGAAAATACAACCTTGTGTTTCATTTCCTCAGTTTAAACCTCCGGTTGTAAAACAGAGAGGGGTTTGATCCAACTTGTACCAAGAAGTTATTAAGAAGATTAATGCTGAAGAAAATAGGTGCAACTCAGCCAATAATGAAAACCCCTTCTCTCCTATTTACCCTTCACTCTCCATGTATCAAAAGGTGCTACTTACACTGTCCCATTAAGAAATAATTTCAGCAGCTCAAAGGGAGACAGGGCAGTAACTGAGCCTAAGAATCAGTCATGTCAAATTTTCATTCTAATCATAATATGAACAACCTTCAGAGATGTCAAATTAATTGATTTAATTTGTCATATCAACATTCAGACATTTTGGTACTTTTGCTGTAACTGTGTTTTCTTATCCATGTGAACGCTGGAGCTTGATGATGACCAGGTGGATGATTCTTTTTTGCAAGGCGTGATCTTACATAGAAATACTATAGCTAAAATGTGCTATTTTTTTTATCAGGTTTTCAAATGTTTTTCTTTAATTTCATTCCTTTCAGGACTTGTGATACCCCAAGGGATCTTCTCAACTGTTCTCAACTGCATGTTGGAATTATGGCTTGGCCAAAGATCTTTTCCAGCTGATTGCGTAACCTGTCTGTAGTCTCCCCCACCTCCCTCCCTCTCTCTCCCTCTCTCTCTCTCTCTCTCTCTCTCTCTCTCTCATCCATACAGTCTTTTGTGTACTAACTCGCTATCAGCAGAGGCACAGCACCTGAGCCTGGTTTGTGCAAATGACGTACCGATTCAGACGTGGGTAATAAATCTGATGAACAATAAAACATGTGGAACAAAGCCACATCTGTGTTCCTCTAATCTTAAAACAAAGGAACAGGTTGCATAATGGAGAAAATTGCAGGCAGTTAAAAAGGTGCAGCAGTTTTATGATAAGATGTCTCCTCTCTGTGTTGGTCTTCAGTTCACACAGGACTTTGTCGGCATTACACATTTGTTGTGTGTCACATTTGTAATACTCACTAATAATCCAAATTGCTTTAAACAGTTTTTTTAGCTAAACAAATTCAGCCTTAACCTGCAAACCAGCCTCCGAAACTGTCTTTCCTAGTCAAAGATGGAGGCTTGAGATCTTGAGCAAAGGATTCTCAGTGTTTTGAGGTTGTGTTACGATAAATAGTGACATAAAATGTCAGAACTTACAACTCCGCCAAGGCCCAACAGTCCCCATATTTTAATTTGTTATGTTTGTTAATTTGTTTATTTATTTGGATCTGCACGAAATTGCACACATTCATTAATATCAGTCCCTCAAAGTAGGACTTCTCTGAGAATTCTACAAAATTGCCAAATGCCCTATATCACAGTGTTAAAGAAGGTGAAGAAAAACCCTGGATCCGCTCGAAAACTTAAACTTTACCTTGGGTCATACTCCACCCTTCAACAAAATGTCATAATACTGGATGTTGTTTATGTTAACTGTGAAGTGTTGGTGTATGTACTATTACCTCTGTGCAGCAACACTCTCACCATGTTGTCATCATTAGGCGGCCAGTTACTGAAGCGATGATGTAACAAAGGGGTCATATTATCCTTGTGAAGTAGAACAAACGGAGCTCTCCAATTACCTCCTAAAACTAGCTGATACAAATTTGTGTCTTGTAATAAAGACTGAGACAACAATGCTATCTCGCCGCCGCAAAGTTCCATTCCAAACAATGCCCGAGAAAAGCCACTATCCATCTATTCAAACGGATTTGTTTCCCTCATTATCTTATCGCCGCTTGCCACTACTGTGTGTCACCATGGAGACAGTGGTAAACAGCATCGGTGGGGGGGGGTGGGGGGGGGTGGAGAAGAGTGAATGAGACCCAGCTATCAGGGTGCTACCGTGTCCCTGAAACTCATAAAATTTTCAGCAGCTACGCACCTGTCTGGGGTGCAACTAGACAATATTGGAGGTGCAGAGCATGCACTAGTGCCCGGACAAGCCCAATAAAGTCAGAACAATTCAACAACAGTAATAAAGTAAAATAAAAAAAGAATAAAGAGAGTTTTTTTACTGCTACTCTCTCTGCCGAGAAGCCCCTGTGCAACACACTGAACCCTATCTCTTAACTTGCTGTATGTGTGTCAGTAAAAATACTTTTGTTCTTTGTAGTGCAATGCAACAATTAACAAATGTCAAAACACAACTACTTAACACAGCTGACACCTTTTACTCCAGTGTCTGTAACTGCTTAAACAGATCAATGTTCTGGTATTAGACCACAGTAATATGTGCTGTTACAGAATATACATATAGGGTATATGGTGCTGAGATGAGATATTTAACAATTCATTAACATGCTCACCTACTTGGCAATGGCAGCACCGATCCCTTTGAATATTAGTTTTACAAATATATGTATTCACGGTGATCTGATAATACGCTGTCAATCAAAGCTGCAGCCCATATCGTCAACGTGGCACATATATCTCAGCTGGTGGCTCAAGTGATGCTGGCGTGTAACAAATCTGGCCAAGGCGCTTTTCCACTGGCACTTTTCTCATAATACTCTGAACAATACAGTTAAATTATCTTCACACGCATTCGGTTCCAGTTGTGTAACCCCACCACCATAATACTGAGACGTTTAAGCTGCCAACTCAGCACATAAATTGCGTCATCGTTCATGATCATTACACATCTTAATACAATCCAAACCAGTCTCTGGTTGAGAAAGAGAATGAGGTGACTTTACACCTGGCTTCTTCGTGGCAGATGACTGACTGGAGCGTTTGTGCTGTTAGTTAGTGCTTATCTTGGGATTAGTACTGCTTCCCAAAAAAGACGATTCAGTCCTCTTTACACCTCACCCATGTAGATTATGTGTTCCATATTGGGTGGGGTGTATCTCTGTAAGGCAGTGGTGGGTCTGCTACTGCACTGATTACGGATGCTCTTCGTCGAGCGGTAATCACAGGTGCACAGAAACACACCATAAAACTAGAATGTCACTCAGTAGAGTGCATACCTCCACCAAGGCCCAACAGTCCTGTTATGAAACCACAGTTAAATTCACGAAATCCGGATTATTATTTGGGTCTGCACTAAAAAGCTCACACTCATAAATATCAGTCCCCCATATATCCCTGTTTTGCTTTGTTTTTAGCAAGAAAAATTGGAAGAATCCCGGTCCCTCAAAAACCCCACCCCCTAATCTGGATCTGCACAAAAATGTAATGGAATTTGTTTTGAGTAGTTTTTGCATAATCCTGCTAACTACCAAATAAACACCTACAGATGAAAACATAATCTCCTTTGGCATAGGTAAATATCACATATATAATCATATAAACACTCATTAAAATACAACTATTTAGACTGATGAGAAATAACTTTTCAGGAAAACATGCCAAATCGTATTGTTTACAGGTTCTCAAATATGAGGGTTTGATTTTTCAACATTTCTGTTTTATAGTCCACTCATTCAACTGAGAAAATAACAGATTAATTGATAATAGAAATGATCATTAGTTGCAGCAGTACTTGGTTTAGTAATATACAGTGGAGGTTGTTAATGCAAATATTAGATCTCACTCACTTATCTGATTATTGACATGGCTCTCACACAGCTGTACAGACTTGGGGCAACAGTATGGAAATAATTTGAGTGATCAGTATTTTGGGAAAGTTAAACCACTAAGACGTTTTTGTAATGAGATTTGAGCACAATGTATTCGATTGCTGTCAAATAAATCTACATTGCAGGTTATTTGATAAAACCTAGGGTACAAGCCCAAAGCTGATCTACTGCCCCAAACTCTGGCTGCGCCTGACTCAGTCCTAAATTATTTGGTGAATATTTAGAAAAGACATAGTAGCTGATTTATCAATATAAGACTGCAGAATCTGAAATGTGGATCCACTCTGAGAAAGAAAATGGATCAAAGTTTTCAAGGATCAAAAGTGCTTCATGGCTGACCAAAGTGCTGAAGCTCAGCAGGTCAGAGAAAGACAGAGAGAGAAGAAATCCTGAATAATAGTCCTGGATTATGAACGTTTAGCTTTAAACCCTTTTTGTAGGCTATGTATAATATATATAATTGTGATATACTGCCATATTGATCTGGATTTTTTAGCCAAATGTTTTCATGTCTGTTAAACAGGTAACATGACATGTCCTTCAGATTTTCACAACCTCTGTTGAATGGGAATAACAAGGTGATACAAGAAGCTACCTTCAATATACAGATTTTAAAACCGATATGTTAAATGGAAAGTGGCCATCATGAAGTGACCACCACTATGTCTTGTGTATTAAATCTCACACGTCACTTGAAAAAGATATTTAGATTAAAAAAAGACTCAACAACCTTTTTGAGATCGTGTTCTAAACAAGTGTCATATGTTACAGAATCAAATCACTGTTAGTCAACAGCAAGGAGAGCACAGTCCACATCCTGAACACAGTGACAGGAAGCATACAGGCCGCTTTACAGACAAAACCATGTGGCTCTTACTTTGGGCTGTGCCCCAGTAACAGTCGCAGAGACGGCAGGTCTCCCTTGGCAGCAGCATAGTGAACAGGTATGGCGCCAGTGTCGGTGGAGGCCCCGGGGTCCACCTCACAACTCTTCAGCAGCCAATCAGTGATCTCGTTGTGACTGAAGCGAGATGCAAGATGGAGAACAGTGGCCCCAGAGTTGTCCTTGTCCTATAAAGCAGAAAGATTTACTCAAACAAGTTAGCATTTACATTTGAAATTCAGGGGCTGGTAAATAGATGATTAGTATTGATCAATTTAAAATGCTACAGAATAAATATATAAACAAATGCAAAATAAAGATTGTGCAATGGATCATGCAGTAACTCAGTCCTGCAGATGAGGTGACGTATAAAAAGTGCTAAAACAGTGAATACTGAAAGCATTTCCAATGCAAATAGAAGGTTAATACACAAACATATTTACAAGCAAAAGCTGATGAAAGTTGGTAAATGTGTAAGGAACCTGCACAACTTAATAAGGTATATATTTAAGCAAGTATGTAAGTCTGTACTTAGCTTGTGAACAACAACACCTTGTTTGTGAAAATTACACACACACACAAACCACATTCTTGATGAGAAACGTAAGTGTTCAAGTTGGATGGTATAAACAGTGTCAAAGGTACACTCTGGCCTCTGGTTTGGATTGTGACTATACCCTGCTGACTGGGTGTGGAGCCCTGACATATCTAAAGTGGCAATGACTACAACTGTGGCAACTAAAGTGGCCCAGATCATAGTCTTATCCAAACCTGAACCTTTAAGCAAAAATAGCTTTAAAAGCATTTGCATGTGTATGAACACTGGAGTCTTATCAAATGATCTAAAGCTGCAGTCTGAAGCAGTAGAATGAAACGCATGAACATTCAAATCAGACAGAGTTGGCATCACAGCGCAGAAACATAATAGTGAAAAGTGGAAGCTACAGTATGTAAATTGCACTGCGAGCGGTAATTGATAGGTTTTACTAAATGTCAGCCAAGTATCTTATCAGTTGGTTGTTGGCGTGGGGGTGGGGGGGCTCTTTGTTGCTCTTCAGTGCTCTGTCAAGCAGTCCTCAAAAGTAATGGAGACAGTAAGTAGATGACGGAGCTCTTATTACTCTGTGTTTTAAATTTAGAATCATAGATGACCACAGGTCAGATCAAGTGCCGGACCAGCTCAGGTGTGGTGCTTCTGTGCCCTGTGTGGTGGTCTAAATCATTTTTGAAGAAGAGGAGGCCTAATAAGCATCAGTGAAGTGGCTTAGCACTGCTGCCTCAGAACCAACACAGTCTGAGGGATGAATCTGTTATATCTAGTAGAATCTAGTATAAGCAGACATAGAAAATGGCCGACTGAGATGTATCTGTTATTCTGTTTCTAAAGAAAAACAACATATTGGTCACAACAGACTATAATGGCTGTGTAATAATAATAAACTGTAATCATTAAGCATTAAGAACAATAAACTACAACTGTACTTTAGCTCCTCCTGAGACTCCTTCAAAGTGCGTGCTGCTTTCCTTCCCTGGTGTGAAAACGTCTCATCTCACTACCAGCAGCCACATGGAAGTGAGGTAATTGTAAAGGTCTCTCAGATTTGCAAATCCAGTTTTGCATATGCTTCATTAACATGGGAACATGAGGCGGTGTATAATTGCCATTAACAACAATTGCCATATTGAATGAAAAGTTATCTTTTGTTAGAATCAGACCAATAACTTATCACCAGTTAAAGATAAATTGATTCTGGTTTTACAGAAATATTGTGAAGTGTCATGAACAGGTTAAAAGCCCATTTATTGCATTTATTGCATTTACATTAAATGCCTCATTAAACAGAGAAAAAAAAACTGTGTGTGAAACATAATATTTAGCCAGTTCACATTTAAAGGTTGAGGATGTAGCTCCTCATGTATGAGAGTTAATCTGCCATTTGGATTTTATGGGTTTATCGTGTGATGATGATCTAAATATTGTATCAGGACCTTTTTTACGTCCAAATTGGAATCTCTGTTAGGGAAACACTTGTAGTTTATATTTGAAACATGAAAATACACTGACATTAATGAGAATATGCCCCAGATCCACTGAACCCCAGTTGGCCCTGTCCAGCCCCACATGGGTTCACCTGGAGAGGAACTGGCAGAGGGAAGGTTTGACACGCAGGCCTCACATTAGAGAAACGGCAGCCAGGTCAGAGGAGACTGTCTGCCACACTTCAACGCTCACTCACCTCTGGCCGACATCCACCCTGGGTCAGCAGCCACTGCAAGCAGGCCAGGTTGCCCGTGGCTGCTGCGTCATGCGCCGGGCTCGCCCCGTTGTTGGCCAGGCAGTTGCCCGGCAGTCCTGCCTCCTCCACCAGGTACCGCAGGCAGGCGAGTTTTCCGGCCCGGGCTGCGTGGTGGACCGGCGAAGCCCCCAGAACATCCTTCACGTCGCCGCTCAGCGCCTTTGCCGCTAGCTGCGCTTTGAGAGCCTGCACGTCGCCCTGCCTGGCGGCGAGCAGCGCCCGGTCCCCCTCCAGCACCATGGCGCCGTGCACCACTCCTCCCTTCTGCTCAGCGAGGCTCGATCCCGGTCAGCTTCACCGCGTGGATGTGATCAGCATCGTACTCACTAGGTTGTAGTTGGTTTCCAGTCTGTTCACTTTGAAGGGGGAAGCTCAACTATCGCCCCGCATCCTCCCAGAGCCGAATGCGCAAAGCAAGATCAGATTCCATTCAAGAGCTGCAACAAATGACACGTGTTTTTTTTTTTTTCACATGTTGAAGTAAAGCTCAGTTCACTCCTATTTATCTCAGTGATAAACTAACCTGATGTCAATGTTTGTACCGGACGATGTGGGTCAGTAATCCGCTTCTTGTCTATTTTACGCCCGCAGGATGCTGGACACCTGTTGCTCTGTTATTCACTAAAGCGCCCTTTTTAAAATAAAACCGGTTTGTTTACCCCGTTTGCTTCCGGATACGAGTTTACGACCAGGAGAATACTCCGCAGTGTTTTTCTTCTTCTAGCAGATGGCGACATGGGACTGAGCGCCTGCTAAATAATCCATCAGGGGGAGGATCGCTGAGCCGAGTACAGGTTGTTGCTCCCTGGGAAATCGGCTCAGAAGTTAAAGGCGCAGTGCGACGACTTCAAACTGAGAATATACACAAGTTACACAACTGTGGTGGTGGGCGTCAAGTCAATTAGACCCACGGCTGAATACTCATTTGGCGATTAACCTTTTAAACACATGGCCGGTCTGGTTTGTATGCAGGCTTCCTGGCATTAATTCTATATGTCCATGAAAGCAGCATTATGTTTGCAGCCTGTACAGGTCCATCTGGTGGTCTATTGTAAAACTGTTGCCTTAAATCTATTTAGCATGTGTTTCCCCCCCCCCCCCCCCAGTTTATTATGATGCATCTGTGCTGCCCTGCATTGTAGCTATACAAACAATCACTATTATATATTTATGCTGAGCCAGTGTGTCACGATACATTCAGAGTTTATAATAGAACCTATTTATTGAATTGTTATTTTAAATTCTGATGTTTTGTTATTTGTTATTTTAAATTCTGATGTTCTCCATTACACGTGGCATCTGTTGCACTCACCTCACATGTGGCTCTCTCTGAGGTTTCTACGTTCTTTTAAAAGGTTTTTTAGTAGTTTTTCCTTCCTCTTGTTGAGGGTCAAGGGCAGAGGATGTCACACCTTGTTAAAGCCCTATGAGACAAATTGCGATTTGTGAATATGGGCTATGCAATTAAAATTTGATTTAATTCTGTGTGTCATTAATAATGAAAATGTAAGATTACAGGTGCAAGTTTATATGATGATTAGTGCAGTGTTGTGAATAGCGTACTCAATTAGTTGTAATACGAGTAATAAGTACTTCCATTTGACTTTATTTATCCTTATATTTCTAATTCTCAGATGAAAATAGAATATGGGTAACAGTCCACTACGTTTTATCTGACAACTATAGTAGGCCTATACTGCAGATTAACCATTAATATCCAATAGAAATATTAGCCTTTAAAAGCTGTTTAAGGTGTGTAACAACCATAAAGTACCTCAAATTAACCACAGTTATCGCTGCGTGTACGTTAAAGCATATTGACATAACAGACTCATGATACCACTACTCTGAGTGGGGCTGATTTGCATTATAAATATTTTGCTCTGGATTTGTGGGTTATATTTTGAGGATGATATTGGGGCTTACCACCATTGTGTGTCTGTGTTTGTGGAGAAAGTCCGAACCTTAACAACGAGTCAGTTACACTGTTCATATCTGTTTAAAACACAGGGAGGCATCATATTCCCTTATGATGAACCTGACGTTGTGGAGAACTGCAATACTTTGAACCACCAAACGGTGGCAGGAAAGGTTCATATTCTGCAAGGTAGCTCTACCTGCAGAGGTGTGCAGGTGTCAGGTTATCGTCACTTTGTATTGGCCTCTTTATATCACTGTAAACTGTCGCACACGCGTCACACAGCACATTCACCATCTGATCAACGACCATCAGGATTTATTTTTATTATTGTTGCCTATTTCCAGTGCTCCTATGAGTCTTACATGGGCTAAACATTGAAATAGGAGGGTTGTTTAAATTCAAACCAGTACACTTGTATTGGCCTTTATTATAGGCCAATATAATTCTTTTACATATTTGATATTTTCATGTTATAATGTGAGAGCTGATATAATAGTAATAAAAAGGCTTATTTAGAGCCTCACAGCAAGTTTCGGCACGTCGTGCCTCTTTCACTGTCAGATTAGGTTGATTGATTTTTCCGCTCAGAGGCCTCGTGTGTGTGTGTGTGTGTGTGTGTGTGTGTGTGTGTGTGTGTGTGTGTGTGTGCTGCGGAGCCGGGGCTGGAGGGTGGAGGGGGAGAGGGGGGGGGGGGGGGGGTTAAGGGCGAGTCTCGTGCTCGACGCGTGCCACCTCGGCCCATCTGTTGCACAGGTCCAACTGTCATAGACACCGTGGGGGATTCCCACGAGCATTCTTGTCTAATAATGGTACAATTCCCCAAAGGAAATGGACAATAAGTACTCTCTGACACGAATTAGGGGACTCTGTCAATACCTTTATATACCTTCACAGGAGTTATAGAAGGCCTATACACCGCCTTTATAAGCTCATTATTATTTATTATTTATGATTTATCATTTATTATGCATGATTTATTGTTTATGATTTATTATTATAACGATACAATAATAAAGCTATAGCTTATAGATGCTGCATTTAGTTTTCAGTAGGCTACCCACAACTTGAGTTTATAAATTGGTGTATGTGTGTATAAATATATATATATGGATATATACAGTGTATGTCTCTCAGCTTATATATAGTATATATCCCTTGAATAATCATTGTGATTTTTCGTTTAGGAAAAATATAGGCTACACCCACAGTTTAAAATCCTAATGACACATTGACACGAGGCTACACTAAATTTGAAATTTGTATAGACTATAATTTTCTCTATATAATTACACTGTATTTTTAAATGCATGCTTAATTGTCCATATTGGCCTGTTTGCTTATTGAGTTCCAGGCATTAAACTGCAGCAGCAGCTCTGTACAATGGCTCTAACACAGGGTTTAATCATGTGGAGGTGAACCGGACTCTTTCCCAGGCTCCTTCAAAGAAGCTCCCACAACTTGAAGCAATGAGAAAGGCTAAATCCCCATTCAAGTGGAAAAGGGGCTGCCAACGGTTCTTCCACGGAGCCTGGGAAAGCTGGGATTCTCCGTGCACGCGTCAGACGTGCGACAGTTATTCAAATTGGGCTCAGCTATTCAGCGCGTGGGCCCCATCTATTGTATGGTCACATCTGCTGCTGCGCGGGAACATTCAAATGAGGGCACATCCTCTGCTCAAGTCCATGCTGCTTATTTAACCTGCAGCAAACTGCATGGTGTGTTTGAGACTCTGTGTGACCCGCAACCACATTAAATAACACTGGAATACAAACAGGAGAAAAGTCCCCAGTAACCCTGCAGGCTTTAGAATGAATCATTTACCAGTGAGCCCCTGTAAACACTGCAGCCCATGCATCATTTAATAATAATAATAACAACAATAATATTAATAACAATTTTAATAATAACAATACTAATAGTAAATAATGATATACTAAACAAATATATCTGTATTTATTGTAAGGTTTGTAGTTATAGAGCAGTTCCTCGCGTCCATGTATCTGCAACGGCTCAGCTGGTTGACGCGTGCCGTGGACTAATTGCTTTCGCTTGACTAAAGCTGGGCGCGTGCAAGGAAGAGTCTGCCATTCTACGTGGAACCAGAGAGAAACACGTCTGCACCTTCATGTTTAATATGCAATACGAACAACACACCAGCTTCACATGAAACATTTAATATTCATTTTTAATATTGTAAAAAAAAAAGACACCAGGCAATGTTAACTTTATTCAAATGCTGAAAGAAGACAAACACACAAAGAGAGGACATTTCTTTATTCATCTATCTGCACCCTGCTATCCTCCAAACCTCTGTCTTTCTTTCTTTCTGTCTGTCTTTCTTTCTTTCTTTCTTTCTGTCTTTCTTTCTTCCTGTCTTTCTTTCTTTCTGTCTTTCTTTCTTTCTGTCTTTCTGTCTTTCTTTCTTCCTGTCTTTCTTTCTTTCTTTCTTTCTTTCTTTCTTTCTTTCTTTCTTTCTTTCTGTCTTTCTTTCTTTCTTTCTTTCTTTCTTTCTTTCTTTCTTTCTGTCTGTCTGCCTTAAATAATCAGAAAACCATCAAAAACCTGAAACCACGTGGCCTGTGGAGGATTCTGTACAGGATGCATGAAACATTTGAAATTAAACAGACACTGACTCATTTTGCATTTTGCCAACATTGCTTTAGACATAGGACGATAAAACTGGATTACATTAAGTCAAAGCATTTCAAGAATTGTTATATGCAATAAATAAACACGGCAGCTGTATTACATCAAAACACCTGGCCCTGGTTGCAAGGACAATACTCTCACAGACGTCTATATGCCGATGAATAAGGCACAAGAATTTTAGGCCTTTTATAGACATTTTATACGGAAACTGCAACTGATTTTACTTTTCAAATTTCATAATAAATGGTGGTTTTCTTCACTATAAAGATCAAATTCTTATAACACATTGATTGTAAATTCCATTTGATTTCTGTTCATGAGCATATTCAGTATGTGAGGTTTAAATTGCTCTTAAATGTCTCTATCATGCTATTGGAATATATTTAATAACACATTTTAATAACTGAGCATAGACAAATTTTTGTTTTCAGGCGGACATACATCTTTTTTTTAAAGAAACGATTTAGCCTGATGTATACCTAAAGAGTTCATAATTTTATTGTTGATTTCATAGTTACACAGTGTCTTAATAACAAAAGCATGAAACTGCAGGTGACGAATACAGTCATTTCTATCATCTTATCCTAAAGTTCACCTTGATTCTTCTGTCTTCTCTCTTGGAGACATGGGCGAGACCTCTTGTGTCAGCGCGCAGCCGCAGTGTCTCTCCCACGGCGAGCCAGTCATCCGTGAGCTGCAGTGAGAATCTCTCTGCTCAGACTTTCTCACACTCAGGCTCATTAGCTGCAGACAGAGACAGGACGACAGATTTGACGAGACAGGCGTTTCAACAGAGCAGCGTTTACAGTGAGAAGTCAAAAAAGCTGGAGACCACTGGTGCCAGACACTGGGCCAAACTGGACTTTACATTGCTTCTCTGCGTCTCAGCTGATTGTAATTTACTGTAGTAATGACTGTACAACAAGGTACGAAGTATAAGGAATATATAGCAACAGATATATATATGTATAGTAAACAGATTATATACACATCTCACTATCATATAATCTCATCCAAACATTCACGTGTTACAATCAAAACAACTGTGGTTTTATAAGTAATTTTCAACTTGGTGGGAAAATCCCATTATTCAACCTCAGAAAACATTAAATGAAATACTGGCACACATATTTCATAAGCCATGAGCATTTGTTGTAGCAGAATAACACGTTTAGATTAACGAGATTAGAATTAGGCCTAATTATATAATAATATTAATAATAATAACAACAACAATAATAACCATCATCATCCTAATAATCGTATAACTATTATTATAATAACATAGAACTCATACCAGGTCGTGCCATGGCCGCTCCTCTGCTCACCATTTAAAGCCACCGCCTCGCTGCCTGCGTGCAGGTGGCTGCTGCGTGTTGAAGGGTTGCTGCAGTTGTATTCAGCGCCCTTTTGCTCCACGAGGTTTGAGGCCCAGTGACAGGGACGCGTGGACTTTGTGGGCGGACACCTTGTACATGTGACCACGCCCTCTCATGGTCTGGATCTGAGGGACAGTGCAGGAGGACCATGCAACAGCACAGAGAAAGATATTCGTGTGTTTGTAGGCTTTATCATTCTAATTCTAATTCTATAAGGCTAGAGCAGATTTTTTTCTTTCCTTTTCAGTTTATTCTTAATCGTCGGATTCAAAGATAGGAGATTGGATAAGATGAAACTGTATTCATCCCACTTGCTTATGCCAGCAGATTGTCAGAATGGTGGAGACAAGAGAATAAAAAAGGCAAAAGAATAACACATTAAATTGAATACAAATAATGAGAATATGTACATAATAACCACATTTCCTAACCCTAAACTGTATTTCCATGGTACAGTCCCACAGCACGAGTAGTTGCATCTGAAGATGAACAATGTAACTATTTATTTGTTACTTTTTCTAATTAATAGTTTATTATAAAGGATGCATTTCTCGTTTAAATGTTCCAAAGAAACCCAAAGAGGCAGAGGGGTTCTCAGCAACAGGGAATAATCATCATCATGATTGACTTGTGAAGCCTTTATTCGTATTCGTTTGAAAGGAAATATGATATAGTTCAGATAAGATAACCCTTTATTATTCCCACAATGCGGAGATATGAATGTGAGCACTTAACTAAACAAAAAATGGGAGTTTCTGAAATATAAAAGACACTTACGTTAAACGAGAACACTTGTTGTGGATGATTTCTTCGGGAACATTGCTGCGATACAGCATGTCTTACTATAAATGTGTTTCCCTGATTATCCTCCCCCCCCCTGCTCCTTAATTTCCCCCCGGACAACTCTTAATGGTCCCTGTGTCTGTGTAAGTTCAAAATAATTCATCGGAGCAGCGAAGCCATCTGCTGCCTTTGTTCTCCCGGCTCGTGCTGTTCTCGTGCCCCTGATATGGCAGCACAATGGCTCCAGCTACCATCAGAAATCCAATATTCAAAAAACCCGCCAACAAGCCGGCGTGTCCCATCCGTCCCCACCCCTGTGGCCGCTGCAGCGTTTAGAGGACGATGATGGAATAAACCACACTTTACTGTTTAAAGCAGTGTGTGATTGAAATGTGAATGGTTTTTTATTATATATATATATATATATATATATATATATATATATATATATATATATATATATATATATATATATATATATATATATGTAGTGTTTGTGTTAGTTTTAGTGTTTGTGGAGCGCACGGTGAGGAGCCATGGATGACGAAAGTCTGTCACAGCTGGCTTCTGCACAGCTATTGGTGGAGACGCCTTTTTTCTTTTGCGTCGCTGTGAGTTTTACCTTTGTCAACTTCACTTTGAACAAAAACAAACGTGCAGCACCAGATGTGCAGCTCGCACACCGCTTGGCTTTTGGCTTGGTTATTTGGATATTCAAATCCTGTCTGAGCCATTCACCCTCCGGTTTAGAATGTACAATTACGCAGAAGCACTTCTCCGCCTCAGAAAAGGACGCCTGCAAGCTTGATGCTAGGCACAGCTATAGTCCAGACGTCTTTTTCTTCAAAATGGAACAGTGACAACGCATGTGATAAAAAACAAGACTTCATGATTCTCAATCCTGGATCCAATAAACCCAATTTTACAGGATTTCTATGCGAATTTAAAGAAAACATACAAACTACAATTTATAGAAACTAAAATGTGAAAAAAAACTGTCCAATGCATAAATAAATTGTTTCCCCCTTTGTCTTTTCCTTTATCTCCTTTATATTAATTTCGATTATATATTTTTTACATTATGTACTGTTTTATCTTTTTCTAGCCTAGTTAATACAAATGTATCTCCGTGGCTGTTTATTTAACTGTACTGTCACTTTAGCTGGGTGTTTCTGTGTTAAGCACATATCTGCAATATTAATATACACACACGTTTATAAATATAAAGTTCTTAAAAAGCACGAGATAAATAAAGCGTCTCTGAAGCCATTACAGTTTGCATTTGTTTGGTTTGACATATCTGAGTTCTCACAGTTCAAAAATATGTCGTCTAACTTATAGACAACATTTATACATCATTTTTTTGGTATATTATTTAGTATTTGGGTGTGTTTTAAGGGATATTTATTTAAAGAGTGAGTGATGCTCAGTGTCCATGCGTAATGTAGCGCACAGCTGACAGTTTCATTAGTTGATCCAGGAGCATCCGATAGGATTATATTTTTGTTTTTATATCATTTATAACCTGAAGAAAACGTGACATTGTTTAGACCTGACACGAGGCAGCTGAAACGACCAAGCATCATAATGAATTGTTTTCAGACTTTTAGATTATAACCTATATGTTATACATCCTATACACTTTATATATCCTACTAGGATGTATTTTCTGCAATCGTTTTGTTTGATAGCTGAGTGGAGTTTTATTCACAAATCACTATAATTTACCAGCGTCCTTTGTTATCGTCTTATGGAGCACGTGACCTGCGAGGATGCTGATGCAGACTCCGTGTTATAGAATCAGTGACGTCAAGAGGAGCTCGTGCAAGAGGATAAAAAAAGAAGTTTGGGTTTTGGTCAGTGCTGCACGCGGCAGATGCTTCGTGGAAATGGCGTTGTTTTAGGCGTGGGAAGCTTCACGGCAAATTTTGATAGGTCTTCATGTTGCATCCTCACAGGGAGAACTGATGCAATGTCACATGAGAGCTTCACCAACGCGAACAAAGAGACCAAGAACAGCAACGTGGACACGTTTACCAAAAATATTCGAGTTATATTATTCTTGTATCTATATATTCTTTTTATTTTATTGATATATGTATTATCCTTTTATTCATATAAGGCGACGTTTTAATATGGTATATACCCTCTTTCATATCGTTACTTTCTATATACAGTGTTGGTTTTCAAGTGAGGATATTTTGATAAAATATAATCCCAGTTAAACCTGAGCCATCCTTAACATTACACTGTGGACAGATTTACAAATGGAAACAGGATATTACACTCAGTCACCTACACCTGGCTAAAACAAATGCATTCTATTATACAACAGGGCTGTAATGAATCATACCCTCATGAATGTTTCACTGTTTAGTTTGTGTGGAAATGGTTTTTGGGGAAATGTTGATCAGCAGGTAATTTGAAAGGATGTAGATTGGTGATTTGCATTGTACAGAGAGGTGTTATACACATGCCTATGGTGGACAGAGTAATAGAAACACTTTGAATAAAAACACTCAAAATATTATTTGTTAACTTATTATGTTATAACTGTTTCACGACTGCATCTGATTGTATTAGCTGTACCAAATAAGTATATGATGTAAAATGTCAACAAGAAAAAGTTGTACACTCAAATCCGACAAAATATAATTTTAGTTCGTGAGCCTTTGGTCAGAGACCTATTTTAACCTGTAAACAGGTTTAAAATGCTTTAACAAAGGTCTCTGCCCCAAAGCTCTCCAATTAAAAAGATATCAGCTATGACCAAAGTCCGATTCTGAAAGTGAGAATGTGTCTTTTTATTGAAACATGGACCAGTCTCCTCATCTGTCATGGTGGTGGAGGATTCAGTCATTCTACCTGGGTGTTAGTTTGTTCCTCTTAAAGTGAAATCCAATTGAAATCCACATCACTCGTGAGTTTAGGTTAAGTAAGATGTCACATCGGGCATCTGAACAAACAAAAAAGAAAGTCAGGCATGCCTTCCTCACATCCTTTTTTTAAATTTCAGCCTTGGTCAGTGTTAGAGAAAGACAGACCAACATAACATGTAGTCTTCAGTCAGAATATAGCACCACAGCTTTCTCCTTTCACCTCTCACACCTCTCTCTCATTCTTCACCACTAAATGAACAGAGGTCTCCTCCCAAAGCAAATGCACAGAGAGCTGAGGCATCAACCCACTCACGACTCCTCTTGATGTGAGAGGAAAATGCCGCAAGACAAAGGAGTGCATGCACCTACAGTATAATATCTGAAATTCCATCCTTTTTTTTTTACTTTGGTTGTTGACAGAAGCTGCTCTTGAACGTTCCTTTGCTCATGCAGGTCCGACCAGGAGGTTTTACAGCTCTGGGACCTGCTCTTCACCTCAAAGGTGACATCACTTAAAAAACAACTTGGTATCATTACAGCGTGTGTTATTTTCTGACCTGTCGTTTTATTCGTCAGTCTGAGTAGAGCGCAAAATTCATGTTTGTGAGAACAATAACCGAACTCATGAAAAACAATCTTAACTCAGTGTCCACCTACTTACTTTTTTGGAGCTTTCAACAAAATCTAATGGCCTTAATCATGCTGACCAAACTAAAAACTCACTCATTCATCAGGAAGGTCAATCCACTCAGTAAGTGATAAAACATCAGAGTTGGATATAGAAATCAAAGGGAAATGAAGTTAATAGATTTTCTCCATTTTCTCTGTTTCTTCTGCTTGTGTCAAAAACCAACACAACTGCTACACAACCACGGTGCAACTGGTTTTAAAGTAGCATTACTCTGCACTCTTGAACTGAGCCATAGAAAAGGCTGTTGTCAAAATGACGCAGCCTGTGACTTTATGTTGTCGGATTCAGATAAACAAACTGTGAGTGGAGAGATTCACACTTATAAAAACAATGTAATAAACTTTAATATCAACAGTCGGAATTAGTTGATCAATGTTTGTGTCGACTGCTGCAGTTAGCAAACAAATATTTTAGGCCTAATAATTGAATTGTGAGGTAACTTGTGTGATAGCCTTTCAGAAAACCATCAGTCCTGCAAACAGACAGACATCAGTGCAGAATTCACATCAACAATGAGCGTTATCAGGTGAAAAGGGTGCAGCTGAACCGTTCCATGATAATACATTGAGCTGAATTAGGTACTTCACAGTGGACAAAGCTTTGAACAAAGCTCAAACGTCAGAGTGGAATGTGTTGCAAGATTAAACTGGTGTCAACATGGACACAATAGTCCATCAATCAGTCAATCAAATTTCAATTGTATAGCCCATATTCACAAATCACAATTTGTCTCATAGGGCTTTAACAAGGTGCGACATCCTCTGTCCTTCACCCTCAACAAGAGTGAGGAAAAAGTTCAGGAGGAAAGAAAAATGTAGAAACCTCAGAGAGAGCCACATTGGATGGGATCACTCTCCCAGGACTGGACAGAAGTGCAATAGATGCTGCGTCTAACTGAGAACATCAACAAAATAACAGTATTTACACCGTTGATTAAAAGAAACAGTTTGTAACATAATGGAGAAGTGTGTTAATGTTTCAAATAAGTATATATATAAGATAACGTCTGATAGAGATCAAGGGAACAGCAATGACAGATGAATTGCGTTATTGTCAGTAATGGTAGAATATGTGAGTAGGCATATTGTATATCAAGCAGTCTTGTTGTTATCATAGTCCATGATCAGCTGCAACCACCATCAGGATTAGTGTGTTTGAAAGGCTACAAAATCGTGTGTTCCTGTCTTTTTACTTTTATAAACTTACTACAGTCAGTGACCTCATACACACAGAGATGTTTAGGATCAAAAGAATATGTCAGTGCGTGTAGGAGTCAGGAAATGCTGAATAAAGCCTCTCTCACTTTGGTTGATAAACCCTAAAGGACCATGACCCTAAACATGTTGGTATAACTGTGTTTCAGTGTTGTGTTGCTGGCTATAGCTATTCATTTTCATTGGCTGCTTGTTCTACCTATGACTCTGACGTGTGTATGTAATTCCCTGTTCACCATGAGTTTGTCCTCTGGCTCCGGCGGTATAGTGTGTCGTCCACTAACCAGGGGGTCAGCGGTTCCTCGATATACGGGTACAGCCCACTTCAGGCAATGATGCTTCACTTATATATGAGATATACAGATATGAGCCTATAGTGGCCCACTTTACAATAGCAAATATGGCCCAGATATCCCAAAACAAACGTGTGCCTTTTTTGGCAAAACACGTGGTGCTCTAGACAAGGTGTAATCTGGATGTAAACCCATGTGGTAAATGGTGAATATGGCCCAAATAGCACAAAACCAATTTGCCTCACCTTTAGAAACCTTTGGTGAATGTGCGGTATTGCTATGGTTTACCTGTGCCCCAGATCTGGCCAACAGGAGCTGACCACCTAGGTGCTATCGTTCCACATGGCATGTGGGCCAAATGACATTGTGGCAGTGAAGGCCAAGTGGGTTCGATCCCAATTTCACCTATTCCACGTGCTTGGTCCTTGGACAATACACTGACCCCAGTGTGTGATTGATGTGCGATAGAGAAAGTGCTGCAGAGAGATGCACTGTATGATTGTGTTTGTGGCAAAACCTGTATTGTAAAGAAAAGCACTGTGAGTGGTCATCAAGACTAGAACAGCAAAATATAAATACAGCCCATTTATAGATGCATTTAGTTTATCTGCAGACTTGAGACTTGTGTTGGTTCTTCTCCTTGATTCATTCAGTAGCTCTGCATTTCTACAAAATACTTCAGTGTATTAAAGGGATAGTTCACAGAAAATGTTAAATTCACTCACTATCTACTCACCACTATGTCGATGGAGGGGTGGGTGAAGTGTTTGAGTCCTCAAAACACTTTTCGAGTTTCAGGGTTAAACAGCATTGCAGCCAAACCCAATACAATTGAAGTAACTGATAAAAAAACAACAGAGATTTTTTTGAAATGCCTCCATAATACTTGTGTGGTGTCCTCCGAGTGTCAAAAGCCCTGACATTCAAATTCGACTCAAAACGGTGTCATCTACACCATGTTTTAAACCTAAATGTCCACTGCCAGAAGTAGCAATGCTACCGCCAACCCCACGTGTACCACTGGGCGAGAGCTTGTGTGCAGTACGTGGCTCCAGCGGAGAATATCAGAGGACATTTTGATTTGGCTGCAACAGTATTTACCTCTGAAAGTGTTCTGACTATTAGTTAGAATCAAGTATTTGACTGTGTTGCAGTTTTTTCCACTAGAAAGCATTCACATCAAGCTTCTGAATTCTCACCATTTGAAATTGAAAAAGCAATACCATATTGAGCTACATCCAGGTCTTCTGATACATACACTATTATAAATTTATAACACATTTCCAATGTTTATAGGGTCTTCCCACTCATAGACCCAAATGAGAAATATTAATGACATTTTTATATGTAAAACTTGGTTCAAGGGGAACAGAATGATACTACCTTTTACAAGAGTTGTGATTAAAAACATGGCAGTTAAATGCGTATATGACAATAATAATAATACAAAGGTTTAACCAGTTACATTTAAGATAGATTTGATCACAAAGTGGGAAGATAACGAGTCACAATCATGTTCAGTCTGAACCACGTGCAGCATTGGGACAAACACCAGCCTGCAGTGCATTGTACAGATGCTTTCCGAGTCATTCTTATAATGTTGGCGTAGATTTTGGCTTGGGATGCCAGACATCCTTTGAGCTGCAGTCGCGATTTGGAGTCTGGAAAAACACAGAGGTCTGACATCCTCCGTGTAGCCGTGGTGGCGACGATCGTCTTCAGCGAGGAAGACTCCGGTGACGCTTTTGGTTTCACGGCTCAATAAACCCGCGCAGCCCCCATCTGCTTGGTCATGTTGGCTCGTGTCAGTCTCATGCCGGTTATACGCACAAATTATCTCTCCCCATTGTAATTTTACTCCAAACTCATCCAAATGTAAAACGTTTTTTTGGGAATATACTTAAGATTTTCTTCACCTGTCCACATTTTGAATTCAGATTATAAGATACCCTTGCACAAAATAGATTGTGTTTGATTCTTCTTCTTAATAATAATCAACATTAATGATATACAAATATCTTTACGAGTTTTCTTTCTCAGACTTGAATCTTATTGTCAGATTCTGAGTTCAACAACCTGTGGTTTAACCATAAGAAACAAAGAAACTCATCATATCTCTTTCCCCCGTTCAGTCGCTGTAGATTTCTTGGTGATTCCACTTTTCTGTACGTCCTTCAACAAAGGATCCCTGTGCTCTCAGCTTGCACAGATGGATACCCACGCTGAAACCAGGACAAAAAGGCTCCTAACCGAAGCCTCTCTTCAACTTTTTTTTTTTTGTCTCATATCACAGGGTCCGTTCCCAGACTGGACTTGATGGCAGTTATGTGGAGGGGCCCCATGGGACAGGACGCGTGCGAAACCGCGCATCTATAATGCCTGGAAAAAAATAAGGGTGGAAAACCCCTCAAATTACAGCGGGGCAGCTTGCAGCCGAAGAGCAGTGTCTTTTCTTTTAAACCAAAATGATACGAGCTTGTTAAGCTGCACATCTGTTTATGAATGTAAATAAATGTGACATTTAAATAGAAGTCAAATAGAAGCGCTTCAACGAACAGTTCCGTGCGTAAAATTGGTGCGTAAAGCCAGTTTTTCGCATAGATGTATTGTTCATGATATTGAGCACAAAAGATCTATCAATGGATATGATTGAAATATATGAAAGGATCTATAACATTTAGCTGCATCAGTTTACATATAAACGCTATTTAAATAGATTTGGTTTTGGTTTTTTTCCTTGTGAACCTCATAGGGTTTCCTTATATTGTTGTACACCTAGTGCTGTGTTTTTTTCTTTTACAACAGTGCCATTGTGTTAATGCACCGTGACCCAAGCCAAACTCCCTCCAAAAAAAAACAAAAAGAAGCGTAGTCGAACAGTGATGGTGAGGGGTCAGAAGAAGAGGAGCAGGAGCCGGGATGCTGATGGGACCAGCAGCGGAGTGGTGCAGCGCTGACAGGCAGGGGGTGGGGGAGGGGGAGGGCAGTGTTTGTGGTGTGTCGACATGGAAGAGGAAAAGGGGAGGGGGTGTTCACCCATCTGTTGAGCTGCCGTGGCGCGTGCCGAACGCGTGAATCCCACTGGCAGCTCCCAGCGCTGTTTGGTGTCATGGTCAACAGCAGAGATTCACTGAAACTCCTCAACGGGTTTGAAAAAAAAAGCAACAACAACATTGAATTTAGGTTTGACATATATGCGATGTTATAAGTTGGTTTATACAAACAAGGGATAGCTTTATTCCATAAAGGGCCAGTCTTTTCCTCTGTCACTGGCCTGTCCCTCATCGTGTTATCCATGCGGTGTGGGTGCAGACTTGTGTGTTGCGTGGCTCTTTGTGCACACATATGTTCATACTTCAGATATACGCAGTCCTGTGCCTGCGTTGCAGGTTGTCACTCAGTCTCCTCCCCCACATGCACGCCAGGTAAACACCGTGTTGTTGGTATTGGAAACAAGCTGCTGGGGGTTCCATAAGCAGATGTTAATCCATACATAGCGTGGCTTGGGTGGCTGATTTATTAATTTGAGGAATAGATTATTCCCGTCACCACAGAAACGCTCGTCTGGTTCTGTGTTTTTGGGCAAGTTGAGCCCGTGAGCGTTAATAAACGGACTGATGTGCTTTGTATTTTCATATTATAATCATATATAAAACGTTTTCAGTCCTCGTTTATAGCAATATAACCCTCAGATTTGTCATCACACAAAAACACATCTTTGACCATTTAACCCAATCATTTGTGGAGAATTGAAACATAAACCGATTTATACCTATCATACAAAAAGATAATAAACTTAACAAAGGCGAACGAAACGTTAAGCAGTCCTTGGAAAATCGGAAGAGCAAGATAGACGTATATGCTGTTGCATATATGCTGTATTAGATGAAAACAGCATTGGCTCGTGTGCGTAATCGGATCTTGGATGAAAAATAAAAGTTAAATCTTAAAATGTTAACGCAATAAATCGCATCACCATCATGAAACTCCGCATACCAGCGGTAGACGGATGTCAGGGCCCCACCAGAGGCCAGATGGTCCAGATAGAAGCACCGCTCATCTCCCAGGGGCATCGCCCCCACCCCTTCCTCCCCTTGTGTTCCCCCCGCCCTGACGCGCCGGGCCCACATAAATAGGAGGCTCGCCAGCTCTGCCTCACACTTCAGCTCAGCCGCTCACAGCGCAAGTATCTCTCATCCAAAAGCACAACACCAAGAAGCGAACAACATGAGTCCCAGCATCACCACTGAGGCCAACCAGCCTCTCCCCGCCAGGTCCACCGTGGCCCAGAGAAAACAAGCAAACGAACTCAGAAAGGTAAGGAAGGCTGAGAAACTAGACAACTGTTTATTTCATCTGGAAATGTTTCATGGTCCTGATTCTTTAAACGAGCAACATAATAACTGTTTTTCTTCATTTCTTCCAGACTCTGAAACCCTTGCTAGAGAAGAAACGACGTGCTCGTATCAATGACAGTCTCACTCATCTGAAGAGCCTCATTCTGCCTCTTGTTGGAAAAGACAACGCACGCTACTCCAAACTGGAGAAAGCTGATATTCTGGAAATGGCAGTTCGGTTCCTCAGAGATCTTCTTGCCTCTCCTGTCAAAGGTGAGCGTCTCCGCTTGAACTATGATATTCATATTTTTCAAATGCTTTACTTCACACATCCTTCTCGTGGATTTCCAGTTTCTAATCAAACCTTTTCTTCGCTTCCTCCAGATTCCGCAGACAGTTACAGAGAAGGCTACAAAGCCTGCCTCCAGCGCGTCTCCGCTCTGCTTCCCAAAACGAGCCTGGATCAAGACGCGTGCCAGCGGGTGAACGACTTCGTCCAGCAGTCCATGTCCGCCACCGTCACCCCAACCTGCCTGAACTGTTGCGCCCAGAGCTCCAGGAGCATCCCTCAGATCCAACAGAGACTCCTGAGCCTCAAATCCAGCTTCAGCTCCAGACTGGAGACTCAGTCCCGCAGCAGCAGCAGCAGCAGCAGCGCAGTGGCTCCCAGCCGCGCACAGCCAGGCCCGCTGCCTGTCAGCGCTGCCATGTGGAGACCTTGGTAGACTAGATGGACACTTCAGTTCTCATGTGTGTTATTTATTTTGTGAAGTAGTCTTGGTGATATAAGAAGAAGAATTTATTGGAGTTGCTGTATAATGATTGAATTCAGCGTTTGGCTCATTTTGCGTTTAATGCCAGTGGGCACACGAGCACAGATCTTAAAGAAACGGTAAAGTTTATGAACTTTTTAAGACGCAATCCTCTTTGGGGTGTCAAAGATACGGGTTGTAGACAACACTTTTGTAAAACCCCAAGGGTTATTTTATTTGAGGTTTGCACGATGGACTTAAAAGTATTTTGGTCTGTGCAACATAATAGTCTGTAAACACTATGTGTTAAATAGGTTTATTTGTTATACATTGATGGCATAGAAGAGGAATGAAACACATGTTCTGTCATTGACAATTGATTTTCAATAAACGTTCACTCATTGAATATGTTTGTGTGGTTTGATCTTTATACCTCGTGGTGTTATAAGTGTCTCTAGTTTATTATGAATCCCAGTTGCCCTGAAGAGACTCTCGGGGTTATGAAAGGAATAAAATGGCGCGTAAACGCATAAAGCCACAGGTCAGCCGGAGCCCATTGATGCTGCAGAGCAGCTGCTCTATTGTTGATGATGTGTGGCGCCTCTCTAGTTGCCGCCAAATTGGTGGGAAGAGGTTGGTGACTGGTTGTGTGACGGGACACACACAGAGATGACCACTGCTGTGAATTACAATGACAGATCTGACACAACGCGCAACACACGCTGGTTTTCCAGAACCACAATCAGATTGATTATAGGTTTAAGTTTGCTTTGGTGTTTGGTCCATAACGAACATAGAGCAAAGTAAGAAGCAGGAACACAACTATGGGCTACAATAAAACTAGATACATACAAATAAAAGAACAATTAACAAATATAAAACATGTGTTACAGATTCTGCTGAAGTTGTGCAAGTTAAATGCAAGAGGTCCATGTTGTAACATTTAAAAAACATACAATGTCCTTGTGAGGATCAGTATTAGCTTCTCAGTGGTTTTACATTATGGTGCAATATCTAATTAATTATGAGTTCACATCTCATCACAAAAAATTATAAAGCAAAAGACCAACTGCTTTTCACACTATGTGAGATTTCAAAGTATAATAACCCAATAATGTTACAGGGCTTTGGAGATTTTCTGTCATGCCTGTATTGTCTGTAATGTTTTTTTCCTTCCTGTGTTTTTCCCAACACATTGTACAGCCTGTTTTTGTTGATGTTTCTTGTTACAGCTTCTTTCACAGAAGTCACATTTCAAAGAAGAATCCACCTTATCTCCCTCAATATTTGTCTTTTGACTGATATAATCTAAGTCATATTCAGCAGTTCCACAGTTTGCAGCCTATGTGCATTTATTTTAGTAGGAAGTTGTGGATATATTGTCAATTTAACAACAAAATAATTTACAATTAAGCAGAAAATGAGCTGTCCACTCTTCAAATAAACAGTCAAACAGTTATCTCCAGCAATTATACATATAACATTAATGTATAATATTATATACTGTATATTAGTAATATTATTGCTTTTATTCTGGTTGGTGTTATTATTACTGTATATATACTTTTATTTTGTTATCTTTAATTGAATAAAGACTCATAATGTCACAGTCCAATACTCAATTTTATTATTGCTGCACACACCTGATAAAACTGCAACTTTTCCTGGAAATCACTTAATCTTCTTTGCTCCAAAACAACAGTTGCTCTCTGGCGTCAATGACAAGTATTGTTTTTAGAGTGGTAGAGAGGAAGTGATTTCTGGTAGTGTAGCATTAGCCAGTGCTGGCTAATGTCAGCAATTTCAACATATTCGATGCTAGAAAGTCCCACAAGTAAAACAGAGATGTGTACCGTGAAAGACTACAGTATCAGTGTTGCCAATAACAACAATCTCACAAATCATCATACTGAAGAGCAGGAGGAGTTCACCAAGGTGAAGGGAAGAAAGAACAAAATGCAGCTGCAAACTTTGGAAACCGCATTCAAACGACATGATCAATTCAACATAGACACCCCCAAAGCAAGAAGTTAGGAGTTCATTGTTGTGTATTCCAAGATTTATTTCTTTGTTTTCTTTTTCAGTTAGGACTGTCAAACTAGATAATAAAAAAGGTTCTATGGCATCATTCTCTGTATGTATTAGTTTTCCAAAGGGTTTATCTGCGCCAGACCACATCACAATGATAGCAAGCATCACTTCCATACAGGATTAGTAGCATATAACTGTTAAACTATGTTATATAAGCTTTTTTTTTTTTTTAATGCATTGGAAGGTTTGCTACTCGGTATTGGCTGACACGCAAAGTCCAGGTATCAGTATCAGACCATCTCTACTGATCAGAAGTATCTGATATCTGTGTGTCCTGTTTCTGACTTTTCGAAACTGAATCAATGATTAAATATGATTTTGCATTTATGTCAAAGACAAATCCGTTCTCGAGTAAGGAATACAAAATATAGAAGGCTTCTTGTTTGCATTAGTATTCACAACCTTCAAATCAGTATTTAGTATAAATCCAGCAGTCTGACTTGCACATCTGGACACTGCAGTGTTCAAACTGTTCACGGTCTGGAAGATCATGAGTGAGATATGTTGGATCTTGTTTGAAGAGTTTCAGTCCGGATTTAGAATCCATCAGAGCACAGAAACACCACTGTTAAAAGTTACTAATGACCTTTTAATGGCATCAGATAACTGACTTGTCTCTGTACTTGTCCTGCTGGATCTAAGTGCAGCATTTGACAGCATAGATCATAAGATTCTGTAACAGAGACTGAAACAACGTGTAGAGATTAAAGGAACGGCATTAGGCTGGTTCAAGTCGTATTTATCAGATGGATTTCAATTTGTTAACATTAACAATGACTCTTCCATGCACACACAAGTTAGTCATGGAGTGCCACAAGGTTCTGTCCTTGGACTGATACTCTTCACCTTATATATGCTCCCTTTAGGCAGCATCATCAGAAAGCACAGCGTACACTTCCATTGTTACGCAGGCGACACCCAGCTGTACTTATCTACGAAGCCTGATGAATCTAATCGCTTAGTTCAACCTCAGAAATGTCTCAAGAACATCAAGGCCTGGATGACCCACAACTTTTGACTTACTAAATTCAGACAAACTGAGGTGATTGTAATTGGCCCAAAACATCTCAGCGAAACACTGTCAGACCAGATAGTCGCATTGGATGGTATTAACCCCCGGCTCTACTCTGAGGAACTTGGAGTTATGTTTGACCAGGACATGTTGTTTGACCCACATCCAAACTTCCAAGTCTCTAGGATAGCTTTCTTCCACCGGAGCAATATTATGAAAATTAGGAACATCCTATCATCATCCGGAAGGCAGAGGCAGAGTCTGTGGTTGGCTCTAAGCTTGTCACCCTAGAGGAGGTGGTGGAGGACAGGATGCTGGCAAAACTGCTGGCAATCATGGACAATCCCTCTCACCCCCTCTACAAATCACTGGACAAGCTAAGGAGCAGCTTCAGCCACAGACTCATTCAACCCCGCTGCTCTAAGGAACGATACAGGAAATCGTTCCTCCCAACCGCAATAAGACTGTACAATTCATCTACCTCTGTCAGAGCCACCATCACAGAACTGCACTAAATTACCGCAATTATTTTTTATTTGATTCTTTGTATTGTATTTTATTGTATTTGTATTGTATTTTATTGTATTGTATTGTATTTTATTGTATTCAAATATACCGGCTGCTATGACGACTTAATTTCCCTTCGGGGATGAATAAAGTAATCTATCTATCTATCTATCTATCTATCTCAGAAGGATGCTGAGAAACTAGTTCATGTATTTTTTTACCTCTAGACTGGATTACTGTGATTCCTTATTATCAGGATGTCCCAGTAAGTCTGTGAAAAGCCTCCAGCTTGTCCAAATAGATGCAGCACGAGTGCAGGAACTAGAAAGAGAAATCATATTAGTCCTGTCTTTGCTTCTTTGCATTGGCTTCCTGTATAATTCAGAATAGTATTCAAGATCCTGCTCCTCACATACAAAGCCCTTAAAGGGATAGTTCACAGAAAAATGAAAGCTCAGCCATTATCTACTCACCACTATGTCGATGGAAGGGGTGGATGAAGTGTTTGAGTCCTACTTTACACTGGAGGAGTCTCAGGGGTAAACAGTGTTTCAGCCAAAGTGACCCCTTCTTCAGACGTAATAAAACAACAGAAACAGATCCCAACATGCCTCCATACTGCTTGTGTGGTGTCATCCAAGTGTCCACAAGCCCACACATTCATATTTGACTCCAAACAGCGTGATTTACATGAAGTTCAAAGCCTAAAAGTCCACTACTGGAAGTGGCAATGCAAGCGGACGTAGCCACATTCGCACACCCCTTGGGCGAAATTGTGTGCGGTGTTTCCGAGGGTACGTGAACGTGCCTCTGAGGAGGCTATCAGAGGACGTTTAGTCTATAAACATGGTGTAAATGACACTAGTTTTGGGTCTACTATGAATGTCGGGGCTTGTGGACACATGGGTGACACCACACAAGCAGTATGGAGGCATGTTGTGTGTTTTTTCTGTTGTTTTATTACGCCTGAAGAAGAGGTCACATTTGAATTCAGTATTGGAATCAGCTGCAACACTGTTTACCCCTGAGACTCCAGAAGTGTTTTGTGCACTCAAACACTTCCCCCACCCCTCCATCGGTTTAGTGGTGAGTAGATAATGAGTGAATTTTATTTTTCTGTGAACTATCCCTTTAACAATCAAGCCCCTTCATATATCAAGGAGCTCATAACACTGTATTGTCCCAATCGATCACTTCGCTCTAAAATACAGGATCTGTTGTGGTTCCTAGAGTCTGTAATGAGTAGAATGGGAAGTAGAGCCTTCATTTACCAGGCTCCTCTCCTGTGGAACCAGCTCCCACTCTGGGTTCAGGAGGGAGACACCATCCCTACATTTCAGGTTGGACTTAAAATGTTCCTTTTTGATAAAGCCTATAGTTAGGGCTGGATCAAGTGAGTCCTGAACCATCCCTTATGCTGCTACAGCTCAAGACTGCTGGGGGAACTCCCATCAAGCACTGAGCACTTCTCCCCTTCTTTCAGTCTCTGCCTTTGTGTTTTTTCCCTCCAATAATCTCTCTATCTCCCTTTCTCTCTGTCTCTCTCTCTCTGCAGGTATCTCTGACTCCAGAGCTGCAGGATTCAGACAACAGGTATTATTACTACAATTATGACATGAATTGTTGCTGCTGTCATTAATAACATCTTTACATCCATAATTATCACTCGTATTGTTTCCATTTTAACAACTAGTCTGTCAGAGCTGAAACCTGATGGTGCCCAACTGTTCCTGCATGCATGGTCTCTCTCTCCTCTTTCTCCCCCTCTCCTCCACCTACCCTCCCCCTCTCTCTTCTCTCCTCTTTTCCATCATCTACACTCTCCTTGCCATTTTTCTCTGCTCACCCCAACCAGTGGAGGCAGATGGCCGCCCACACTGAGTCTGACATTTTTCTCTCTGCAGTTGCCAAATTGCTGCTCATTGTGGGAACTGTTGGGTTTCTCTCTCTCATTTTAAGGTCTTGACCTTCCATGTAAAGTGCCTTGAGCTAACGTATATTATGATGACGCTATGTAAATAAAACTGAATTGAATTGAATCTGGACTTTGACTGTGTGGCTTCACGCTCAGGCTCACTGTCATGTTGGAACAACACATCCCCAAATCTCCAGGTTGCAGGTCTCTTGCAGACATCACCATATTTGCTCTATAGCTGCATTCATCCCCTACTCACAAGCCTTCAGGGTCCTGCTGCATAGAAGAATTCTGCCACAGCACCATGCTTTATTTTAGACGTTTGTAACAAACACTTACACCTTAACATGTAGGTAAGGTGTGCCTCCTGACATACTGTAGCTTTTTCAAAGTGGTCTCTTCCACTCTTCCATAAGCTGCTGATGTGTTATCATGAGCCAGGCACTGACTTTCCAGTCTGAGGCTCGGAACAGTGTCAGAGTTGTCAGAGTTCTCTTGGTGTCTTGTGCGGTCACTCACTCATGGTTTTCAGTCATTTTTGGCTGAGTTGTTGAGACTGTTCCTTTGTCTTCACAGGTTTCATGCCACTGCCACTCTCCAGCTGTTTGACCTTGAGATACTGATGCATTTATACTCTAAAGGTCTTTGACTTCACACCAATTTCTAAAACCAAATGACTGCACCATGATTTATCTGTGGGTCAGTACTTACAAAGACATGTATTTTATATCCTAGCCCATATCATCGACTAGAAACTCTTCTCAATCAAGGGGTTTCTATGATTTGCTTAAGATAAGATAAGAGAATATGTATATAATATACAACTTTCACTACAGACATTCATATTTGTAGAGAAACATACTTGGATGAAGTGTAGTGGCACAGGATGATTACAATAGGATGTTTACTGTATTTATGTGAGGCGATGTTAATATATATCTATATATACATATGCATATATAGACTGTTGCAAGACTGAGTGTAAGAAGGCATGGTATATTATGGATATTACCATAAAATGGTATGTACTATATGTGTATAAATCCACAATGTTATACAATATGATCTGAATATAAAAAGGGTATGTAAATACAGGTGAATTTTTACAATAAGAGCCATACATATGGAATTATATTATGAAATTGGTATACGTTTTACAAATTCAAGTAATGTGCAAAGGACACTAATGTACTAAAGATTTCAAATTGATATTATTAACAAGTTTTTACTGTTATTGTTGAATTACAAGAAAGGGATTAAATCTCACAAAAGCAACGAAAATGACCAAATTAGCCAATGGCTAAATATATGAATATAAATGAAGACTGTCCACATATGTAAAGTCAAAATGTTACGACTTAGAAAATGACATTAAATGGTGATAAAGTCTCATTTCACTATGTTTTATTGCAGAGAGACGTGTCGTGTTCAAGTTTGCTTTCACTGCTAAACAGAATAATGGATAAACACTGCGGTCAACACATTTCAGCAAAACATTATATTTCTTTGAACTGCTCCTGTTCATGTGTAGGGATCAGACATTGTCCGTAGCTGGCGACGATGCTTGGCGTTGTGTGTGTGTGACACCGGAGCCACATCACAGCAGCGGCAGGAGTCAGGTGGAGTCCCGCTTGTTGCGTCTCCACCATGTGACTCTTAATTCCCATGAAGTGTCGGAACATTGTCAGACAAAGGCTCCCTGTTATCCGGCCTGCACAGATGGGTCACCGACGCCGAATTTGCCTGTAGAGACAAAGGAGGACTCTAACCGTAAGAGCAAAAACTCAGGAGAAGTGGTTGCCCCCACCCAGCGACCTCCGCCCAACCCCCATCGTCATCATCACCATCATCCCTCCATCCCAGCGGGGCGGAGAGGGGCGCGTGCAGCAAGTGTGCCTCTCAATTTCAGGCCAGCAACGCTTGTCTCTTTTCATATTTTTTTTAAAGCAGAACATGATGGCGACTCCACATTTGGATTCTGCACTTTATTTTGTCCATTTCAAGTTGTAGAAGTTAAAATTAAATATATCCTGCATGTGCATATAGCGGAACCACATAAAAGTCAATGTAAACTGCAGTAAACATTCATATCCCATTGTGCCCTGAAAAGGAAAGAAATCCAACCACATAAGTAAGTAAGTCAAGATAAGGTAGAAAACAATATAAAGTGTATAAGCTACAAAAATGGGAGTACAACGTTGGCTGCAGACTTTAGAGTAATGTCAGTGAACTTCAAATCCCTTGGCTAACAGGTTTCCTTTGTTTCATATACTTGACACATTTAGATTTTAAATGCTATATGGGTTATACACTTTTATTTTTGTCAACTTGTCACCATGCATGTCAGAATAAAGCGTTCTTTTAAAGATGTCAACATTCTCACTGTGCACTTTACAGTGTGTTCTTATAATCGACGGGGCTGTATGAGGCAGCGTGCTCCTCCAGACAAACACCTTTCATCTCCATGCGTCATGCGGACTGAGCTTTGTGTTTCGTCATCACCATATATAGCATTGGTAAACAAGTACTATGTGGTGGCGTGGACGCTGAAATATCCACGCATTCAAGCTATAGAAAACAATTGCAGCACGGAGTTAGTGAACGGGGAGGGGGGGGGGGGCTCGGTTTGTTTCAGTTGGACACTAACATGGACCCATAACAACTCGCATGCAGATGGGATACCCACGCTATTACTGCGTGGAGATCATGTGTCTTGGCTTGTAAAGTGTACAGTGTGTGTGTGTGTGTGTGTGTGTGTGTGTGTGTGTGTGTGTGTGTGTGTGTGTGTGTGTGTGGGTCGGTGCATGTGCTTATGGATGAGGGATGGATCTACGATTGGACATGGGGATTGGCTCCTCGGGATGCTGGTGTGGTGAGCAGGAGGAGTGCATGTGTGTTTGGGGGGGGGGGGGGGGGGGGTAAGGGTCGGTAACAGACAGCCATCTGGTCCCCGTGGCGCGTGCTGCACGCGTGGTTCCCCTGAGTGCAGTGGCATTTGATGGGTCGTCATGTCTCTCTGCAGTTTTTATTTAAAAACCTCAAAGATTGTAAGTTTGACTCATACCTCACAGGGCACGATGCTTTTGATTATTAACTAGCATTGAGTATTTTACCAAAGTATTGTGTGTACTAAATGTCCCATGAGTTTAAAACCAGGGTCATTTTACTGTATATGTGCGATGGCTATTGGGATTAAAGAACATGCAGCCTCTGGTTTTCAGCCCCCACCGCCCTGCATGCATGCGTGAGTGGCTGGCAGCAGGGGGATGCTCCCTACAGGTAGAGACTCCCCCGGGCTGAAACTGCACAAAACGTCATATGCAAAACTATTGTTGTCAAAATCTAGGAGCAGATGTTATATGAAAGTAGCGTGGCTTGGGTATGTGATTTAAGAGTCTGTATCTCCATAGACACTTTACACGCACGCAAGCGTGACCCCTATGCCAGCAATGTATGTACTGCACCCTGTTCTCAGTGTGCTGGATATTCTTTAAATATTTCAAATATTCAACATTAAATTACATGTTTTAAAACTGAAACAGATCAAACCGAATGAGATTATGATTAATAATGAAATAATAATAATATACGATACAACCTCAGCGCCGAACAGCAACAGGAAAGAAGCAGGTTCATTCAATCAAACTGAGACATTTTGCTACCGATAAACATCATTTTTGGTTTATTCTGTTATGTTTCATCAGTAGCTCAACGAATATTTACATGCTATTAACCTTACGCCTTTTCCCAACCATATACAGCCCACGTATTGGTGCGTAATTACGCGCCATTTATTTGTATTCAATAAATAAACATTATTTCCCCTCTATATATGAGAATAAATGACTAATATTGACCTAAATTGTTTACTTTTTAACAGTATGTTAATTTGGAGAGTGCAGATTTGTATTTGGTGAATGGGGATTCGGTGCGTCCAAGCTTCAGGCGTCTTTACGCACAGTTTTCTTCATCTTTTGGAGGCACATTTAGTTTGATTACATCGATGGATCTCACCGCAGACACGCACTGCAGTTGTCACGCTTGGATTAGAGTAGAAGACAGATGGTTATCTTTCCCAAATGTGAGGCGCTGGCGTTGTTTTCATCGTATACGTAGTCATTTCAAATCGTTTTGTGTCGGCTTGGGGGCGTACCCGTGACGCACGAAGACTGAAGCCACGGACCTGGATAAATACCGCAGCTCTCGGCCGTTAGAGTCACTCTTCCCCCAGATTTGTACTCCGGACACTTCTCTGGCACAAAGACGACGCTGAAAATGTCTCCAAACATGACTTGTGAAGCTCTCCAAGCTTTTTCTCCACGAGTAACTGTGGCCAAACGAAAACAGGCCCTTGAGCTCAGAAAGGTATGTGAAGTCACTGAATTTTGTTTCGTTATTTAAAATGTTTTCCCCCATTTAGTCCTCTTGATGTAACGAATGAATACTAAACATCATTTGTACTTTTCAGACTATGAAACCTTTGATGGAAAAAAGAAGGCGCGCCCGTATCAACGACAGCCTGAACCACCTGAAAAACCTCATCCTTCCCCTCACAGGCAGAGATGTAAGTTATAATGTACATTTCAGTATATGCAATATATATGCTTTTTCAAATATACTAACACTAAGGTTACGTTAAGAATGATGTATTAAACATGTTCTTTTTATAATTTCCTCCAGAAGACTCGCTATTCCAAGCTTGAGAAAGCCGACATCCTTGAAATGACTGCGAGGTTCCTCAGCGACATCCCCCCTGCTAACACCAAAGGTGGGTTATAGTTCTGCTTGTTTGCAGATAAACAGTTGATTCGTAATTGATTTGAACATTGTTTTGAACAACGAAACTAACATTTCATTGTCTTTTCAGATTCCGCAGACAGTTACAGAGAAGGCTACAAAGCCTGCCTCCAGCGCGTCTCAACTCTGCTTCCCAAAACGAGCCTGGATCAAGACGCGTGCCAGCGGGTGAACTGCTTCGTTCAGCAGTCCATGTCCGCCACCGTCTCCCCAGCCTGCCTGAACTGCTGCGCCCAGAGCTCCAGGAGCATCCCTCAGATCCAACAGAGACTCCTGAGCCTCAAATCCAGCTTCAGCTCCAGACTGGAGACTCAGTCCCGCAGCAGCAGCAGCGCAGTGGCTCCCAGCCGCGCACAGCCAGGTCCGCAGCCTGTCAGCGCTGCCATGTGGAGACCTTGGTAGATCTCTCAACTTCAAGAAGCCGGGTCTCACCAAAGCCTGCGGAGAAACTAAAATGATTAATATGAAGGCAACGTGTACAGAAGGTATCACTTGTAAATATACACAGTGATTTAATGCGTCGTTTCCGATGATGAAAAGCCAGAATTCATTGTTAAATCGTAATGATTGAGTATTATATACTTACGTTTTGCGCACAAGTCTTTTGTCCTGTATAAGTTGACAAGTTTAGATAGTCGTATTTTTTAAATCTGCATGTATGTATACGTTAAATATTTAGTCCTGTTCGTGGACTAAATGATTAAGGGCTGTTGAAACAGCCCTGTAAGACCCAAAGGGTCAAAGTATGTATGAATTTGCACCATATTCAGTTTCCTGAGTCTGTGCAGATGAACATTGTAGACACATTATGTGTCTCTGTTGTATCTCTGTTGGGATGTGTTCTATTTTTGCTATTGTCAGCAAATGTTGTATATATGCTATATTAACAAAAAATAAACTGCGATGTCGTGGTTAGATGCTGTGTTGTCTATTTGTTTTCACTTTATTGTGAGAATACTGGTCTTTATGCGTGCGTAATTACGCATTGTTGACTCACTAAAGGCTACAAGAGGGCCATAAAGACGAGGAAAACACTAATGTAGCTGGATAGACTGGGAAACAAGTCACAAAAATCATCACACAGAAACTAAAACACGTTTTATGCAGCCTCCACCTAACAATAGGTGAAGGGAGACTCACGTCAGCTCCACTACATGACGCGTAATGTCTCCCTGTATGATGGTCAGAAGCCGGGGCCCACACATCTGTCAAGCACATCTCAACACAATAAAAACCGTTGGACTCCATGGTGGATGTTGAGGTCAGAGGCGCCCACAGCAGGCAGCTTGAAACACTGGCTTTGATTACGGCATTATATTGTTAAATGTGGTCTCTGCTGCCCCCATCTGGCAGATGTAGACACTGACACCGGCTGTGTTTCCTACTTGTCTTGCTTCTCTTCCCCGTTTACTTCCCTGAAAGGTTCCAGTCACTGTGGAACATCTCATTTGTTTTTGTTTTTTTTTGCCTATTCTAAGATATTTTAGCTCCTTGGCCCAAACCATTATTCTAGCGCTTCTGTGAAGTCTGTACTACTTGTCTCCGGGATGAGTCATTTCTCAGAGAGACCGTGAACAGAGCGGCTGCTGAACACCGGATGAGCCGGATTCCCCCCTCGCATAGCATAGGAACAAAGAGACAACATCACCACCACCATTATCAGCAGCAGCAGCAGCATGACGGCACCGGAGCCGCGCGACCCAGCATCCTCCCTCCAGTTGTGCAGGTAGGACGTTTAATACGATGCGATCCCGGAAGTGTGAGCAGCCTTCACATGCTCATAACGTGCGGGCCGACGAGAACACTGGCGTCAGCACGAGGTAATCCGCCCCATGTCCTGTGGTGACACACAGACACGTTCATGTCCACACTGTGGTCCACAGAGACAGTGCGGCTCTGTCCCACCCGGCTCCACAGAGTGTGATCATGTGAATCAGTCACAGGGGGGCGGGGGGGGAGCTCAGCCCGAGCCGCGGTGCACACGGTCTGACTCTTGTCGCCTGCATGATGACCTCAAGCACCGGCATGACGCGCTAAAACTACCAAGGAGCACGTCGAGGTCGCCATTAAAAGTTTTATTTAATGGTTTTTAAGATTGAATAATATTGGCTCCGGTTAATGGTTTGTCTGGGACGTGTGGTTAATAACACCACTTGTAGCTGATCCATTGTTATTATTCTGAAAAGACAATAAAAAGGAAGAACATTGTAGTTAAAGATTTCAGTCTGATACCTTCAGCCTGTTACCTAAGACTACAACAAGACTAATCCTCCAGCAGGTGGACATGCTGCTGTTACTCAATGAAAACTGTCGTCTCATCTGAGGACTGACCAGGCCCATATCCTAATATGTCCAGTTTGGTCTCATCCATTGCATTCATTGAAGGTTTGGTATATCCAGCTGATGTGGAGCCATATTTTGTCACACATCGCTGGCCCCACTTTCTGTCTTTAATGTAATTTATACTTTTCAACTCTTGTAAAACAACCAGTCAAAGCAACACTATGTAACCTGAGCAACAGCGCCCTCTGCAGCCAAATGTGGTGGTTGATTCTGTCGGGCTCCGACTCTGTCAGAGCTATTAAGTGGTTTTCATGTGGAGAAAAAACAAAGCCTATCAGTCTGTTGACCAGAGGAGCTGCAGATGTAAGACATGTGGCCATCTCTGTTTAGAATTCTTCAAATTTTAAAAGTTTCCAGACTGAATATTGAGATAAAAACTGCTTTTTAATTACTTCTATGTCTTTTTAACTGACAGCCTATACAGTTCGGTATTAATTACAGTTACATAGAGCAAGAACAAACACAATTACATTACATATTGATCACAGGATGTCTAAAATGTCTAAAATGCTAATAATATAGCAAATAGACACTGTTGTTGCTAATGTTTTTTAATAAGTATGTGTCCATCTGTTCAAACACACAGTAATGCATTTGTGGGACTGATGTGTGTGTTTGACATTGGTGTATACACAGTTGTGTTTGTTTGTTAAAATACCTTTCTTACCTGGTATTGTAAGATTGTGTGGTTAAAATACAGTTCAAGGCCAGTGTTTGATATAAAATCCCTCCCAGCACCATTAGATCTTTGTTCTTTGCTGTGTTCTCATTGCTGGAGCCCGGGACAGAAATGTCACCAAGATGTGTTTTTCGGAAGCTGCTTCACAGTTTTCACCACTGCTCTTCTCTACACAGGTAAAACATGGGGGAGGAACAGGGTTTAAAAGTTTAAAATAGTCTAAAATTTAATAATCTGAATTGTAGGCCTGAACAAGTCTTAAATATGTTGAAATATTATATCCTGGGTCTTAAATACATTTAGGTATAGGTCTTTATTGTGTTATTGTTCATTTAAGGCTACTGCTTTATACTTTACAATTTGGTGTCAAATCTGTCGTATACTTAACAAAGGTCTATAAAAGTCTTAAATTTAACATGTTGAAACCAGCAGAAACCATAGAGGGAAGATTTTGATGATGGATTCAAGGAGTTGTTCATGGTAGAACTCTGCCTTTTCAGTCAGTTGTGATCTTTATTTTCCTGGTTTCTATAACTATAACTCATGACGACTTTGAGGTGTAATGTGTGGGTGCTTCGACGGCCAATCATTGGAAACTGAAAGTCATGACCTGTACAGAAAATCAGTTTTTATTTGATATTTTACTACTTTGACATATGCCTCAACTAATTTTAAGCAGTCCACATGTTGCTGGGTTGTTTACACGTCTCGAACATGACCTCGTGACTCAGTGATGAATTCCTTTCTGTTGTTTTCCATTTCATTGTAAAACCAACTCACACAGTATGATGACGTTTAGACTGTCATTGGCACTGAAAGGGGATTATTATGCTGCACTGTAACATTATTTTGAAAGTTTATATGTTTGAAGGGCCGATGGACTTTCAGACTATTGAGTATTTAACCCTGGCATAGACTTCACCTCTAAATCAATTCTTTACCCAGATTAAGGTGTGAGTGACTTTGCTTTTGTCCACACTAGCTTTATTTGTCTTTATGGAATATGGTCAACAGACAGGTCCTGGTCTCTCTCTCTCTCTCTCTCTCTCTCTCTCTCTCTCTCTCTCTCTCTCTCTCTCTCTCTCTCTCTCTCTCTCTCTCTCTCTCTCTCTCTCTCTCTCTCTCCCTCTTTCAGATATTGTGTGTTTTTGTGTATAACTCAGCCGAAACAAATATTGTGTGATTGTGTGACATATCTCTCCCTGCTGCATCAGTGGGTGTGTTGTGTTGTCATTGAGTCAGTAAGGCGGGGTCAACATGCAGCCATGCATGACAACCTGCCAGGTATTAGCTGCTGTCGGGACCTGAATCCCCGTAGAGTCCGTGGATGTAGAGGCAGGAGAGGAGCTGGAGGTCAGAGGTGAGAGTCAGTCAGTCAGGTGCAGAGATGTGGTGTTTCAGACCTGCTGGGAGGCTGGCGGATGAAGTGGATAAGACAGCGGCGATGGTGAAACGTCTAAGTCAGCCAGTCAGCGGAGGTGTCAGGGAAGGATGGGAGAGCTCCACATGTCAAATCAGCAGGTAGATCATCACACTGGGCTGGAATCGCAACCACAGGCAACGTAGACATCACCACACGTGTGTAGTCAACATGACACTAGCTGCAACTGATATGTGTAAAACTAAATGGTGGCAAAAGTGTCTGTGTTTCACGAGGAGGGATTCAGACACCAGGACAACAAGTATACACACACACTGAGGGATGCTGGATGTACGGTTTACGACACATCTGACAATAGTTTTCACAGCAACAGTATTTATTTTGTTTTTATATAATTGTATCTCCCCATTGGAATCTATTGTGAATTGTAAACAATTCTTTGGAACTGCCACTATGACTCAGACAGGACTGTCTTGTAGGTCTGAACTTTGACATTCATCTACACAAGGAACATTCATCACATTCCTGCAAATCGTAACTCTCTGATTAGTCTGATGTCAGTGCAATGGTGCATACCTGTGTGTTTGTAACCTCTGAGTATGTGAGCAGATCAGATTGTAGTGGTAAGACTAGTTTGAGGACAGCGCACTGCACTCTGTCATAGATAATGATACTGTATGTTGACTGTATATCACTGGTCCCTTTGCCTGCCTTTTGTTAACAAATGTGGTTTCATCAAACAGCCCTTCTTATATTAAAGCTTAAATATTAAATATTGGTCTCATGATTCAATTAAATCAACTAAACTAACTAGAATGGCACTCACATACCTCCACCAAGTCAAGAAACCACATTTATATTTACTCCCACCAATCCCTTCAGTATGTTTTAGCCTAATCATACCAACTAACCAACTAACCAACTAACACACACAGAGGTATTTCACCTCTGTGTGTCTGTTGATCTCTGTGAGTCTTCAAACTTAGTGTCACAGGATTTGCTGGGATACTGAGCTGTCTGCAGCGAATCCTCAACAACATTGTAGGTGGTCGATAGTTGGTGTCATAAACCAACTCCTCCTCTGTTGAGTGATGGTTTTCCCAGGTTGTCAAAGATGGCTTTTTTCACCCCTCTTTAAAACCATCTGCCTTCTCTGGCTAAAATTTGTTCCATTAGCATCCTCAAAAGAGTGTCCCTTGTCCTTGTTTTTTAAAAATAAACTGCTGAGCCCAGGCCTGATGAACTGGCGCACCTATGCTGAGCCATCTGTTTATGTACTGGTTGTTCTATTCCCCAAGTCTAAGCAGTCCTCGTTGCATTACCCTGCACAATCCACATTGCGTGTTTGGGTCTGGGGATCTTGTCCTCCATAAGAAGAGCTTCCCTCTCAACGGTTTAAATGTGTGAAACAGGATGCCAAGAACTATTTTAACACAAGATGCTAATAGCACATGTTTTAAACCCACCACTTCATCAGATCACACAGTTAATGCTAATCCATCTCCTCTTTACTGCAGGATCATGCGGCCAGATGACGCCAACATCATTGGCAACGTCCACGGCGGCACTATCCTCAAGATGATCGAGGAAGCTGGTTGCATCATCGGGACGCGACACTGCAACACACAGAAAGGGGTGAGAGACGAAAATCAGCCCCCAACAATCCTAATGTTTTTTGTTTCTTCCACATTGTCATTAGAGCTGAAAAGCCCTTAGAACTGCTCCTCACTTAACATCATATGTTTATTAACACACTGTCCAGCATTAAAAAACTGAAAGTGACAGCTGTCTTACAAAATAAAAAAAAGAATCCAACAAAGTTCCACAGTACAGCTTTTAAATCTTACCTGTCAAAATGCAGAACTATCCGGATATGCCTTTCATAAAAAACTTTATCATGTTTCATCACAATGTGTTTACTAAGCTACTGCATTCTCTGGTATGTCATACCAAGAACTGAGTTTCCTCAGTCTTCACATAGTTTGTGCACAAGGGATTAATCTTTTACAGACATCGTTGTTCCTTTAACTTATCTGACACTATGTTCAAATGTTGCTGAATAAGATTAAGAGGTTTTTACCTGGCTTTGCCCCAACAACCACAACAACCTGATTGTGCATGGACAAATTAAAATTGCAGGAGCTAAAGAAGAAGAGGCGACGTGCTTCAGTTCGCAACTTATTCAAATGAGATGGCTGCTATGGAGCACCTGAGAAAGAAAAAAACTAAACAACTGAGTTCACTAGGAAGTAATACGAACATTGACGTATATTGCAAGGACAAATAAGCAGGCAGGGTACTTACTCCAGGGAGATTCTATCATATACCCCAATAGAAACCACCACGTGTGCACGGTGTGATCATTGGCAACACTGCAACCGCAGGTCATAGAGTAGAGGGTGATGAAAGTCATTGTTTACCAAAGGCATCTTTCAAAAAAGACATTTTTGTCGTGGCTTTGTGCATGACATTTGTCGAAGCTTTGAGGTTTGCTGTTTCTCTTCTCCAGGACCGCTGTATGGCAGCTCTGGCTCGGGTGGAGAAGACAGAGTTCCTGTGCCCTGTGTTCATCGGCGAGGTCGCCCACGTCACGGCTGAGATCACGCACACCTCCCAGCACTCACTGGAGGTGCAGGTCAAAGTCATGGCGGAGAACATCCTCACAGGTGACTTATTTGGAAATGTAAAAACAGGCACTTACTGTGAACAACATAGTAAAGTTCAGGTATTGCTTGAGCTATCTGATAATAAATGAATCATTTCCTATACTTAGTTTCTATACTTACTATAATAATGTCACACATGTGATGAGTCAATGATTTTGCTGTGTGGAAGTTTGAAGGCGCTAAAGCTTTTCATATCTGAGGATCAGCATCAGAGATTCCTACTAATAAAATATTTGGCTACACGCAAGATGGAGTGAATATTTAATGTAAGCAAATATATTTATTTAATTTATTTCTTACTGCATTATATTCTAATATTGTGATAAAGTAAAGATAGTCTAAAATGTTCTACATTTGTATTCAATTCAAAAGTGTGCATTAGATAACAGTTTGGCCATTAAAACAGTTGACCATAAATCATCATTTCAATATTGTTGGAGTATTTCTATCTCACACAGCAGAAGTAATGTTGCTGAATAACCTTTTTCTGAAAGGAATTTCAAGCGGACACTAAACCACAGATGTTCTAAGAAATCTGTCTCTGTAAGACCTGACAGTGTGACAAACAGTCTGCACCAACAGAAATTCAACCACTATTATTTGTATTATTTATACATGTGCTTTTTCTGAAATGACGTGAAAAAAAATGCCTGTGGCTCTTGCAGGACTGTAATAAATCCATCTGATCATATCATTCACCGGGGAGACGTACACTCTTGAAGCAGAGACAAAAGCCAGAAGTTAGGGAGCGAGTCACTTTGGAAAATATAATTCAAGTCCCTCACTTCCTCATTGTGATATTCTGCCATTTGATCAGTGGAGGGCAGCATATGATAAGTAATGCAGCTCGTAGAAGCCTGAACGATTAGAAACACTTTACAGGAGGAGCTGCATTTAGAGCTGAGACGGGGGAAAAGAAACTCAGAGTCATGTTGGTGTCTGGTTTGAGTGATGCAGTCTGTATGTCTTGTTATTTATTAAGATTTACATAGAAAAGCATGCACGCACGCACGTACGTACACACACACACACACACACACACACACGCTACCCAGAGTCCCTTCAGTAAAGACACAGGGAGGATCAGATTGTGCTGACCTAGCGTTGTCTCTGAACCTTTAAATGCCAGTAGCAACAGAGATTCACAGACTGCCTGAAACAACCAAATGCCACGTGCTGTACTGCAACTTCTTTAGTTCATATCCAGGTTGGATAGATGCAGCATATACCTGTTAATACATGCAAAGATAGACACACACAACATATCATTGAAGTTCTGCAGCACCGGTGCAGTTTCTTGAGATGAACAACAGCAAGGCTCACTGGAGTGTTTGGTATTTTTAATTTTTTAAAGGAATTTGAAATGAAGAGGTAGTTTGGCATTAAAGCAACATGTCCCTCTTCCATTTCAGTAGATTCAGGAGAGTGACGAATACAGAAAAAAACGAGGGAGATGGAAGTGAGACAGGAAGACAAATGGGAGGAGATAACTAGTCAGACATATCAATGGGCAGAAAGACAGCTGAGAGAATGAAAGAGGAAGCAAGATTGAGAGTACGGAAGAGACGGAAAAAAGGATGAAGGAAAGGAGGTGTGAGAAACAAAAGAAGTATCCCCTAGACAGCCGTTGCCCTAGCAACAGGCTTATACTGGTTGGTTGGCTGGTTGCTGGGCTGGAAGCAGGTTGACGGAGGCGGAGGCAGTGATATGAGATGACAGGTGGAGAGAAGCGGATGTACATATAGGCATCTTCACAGGCAGCCCACTATAGTGCATGGGCCCACCAGGAAGGACCTCAGTCAGGAAGAGAGCTGATGGACAGAATACACTCAAGGCTCAAGACTCTAGTCATGGTGTTACAAACTGTATTTTGCCAAGATCTTTTGTAAATTACATACATTTTTGGCACATTGGAATTAATGTTGGCGGCTGTGGCTCAGGAGGTAGAGTGGTTTGTCCACTAATCTAATTCTGCATGCCAAAGTGTCCTTGGGAAAGATACTGAACCCCAAAGTTCCCCTGATGGCTGTGCAGACGGTGTTCTATTGATAGAAATTGAAATTGCTGCACATAGATGACACTGTATGATTGTGTGTGGATGGCAAAACTGTACTGTAAAGCACATTAAGTGGTCATAATACCAATTCCCAGCTCCATTATTTCATCAGAAAATGACAATGATGTGTTCCATAAATGCACAGCTTTGCATGTGAGAGCTCAAAGAGGAGTAAACAGCTCTGAAGTCTAGGTGCAGGTTCACTGTCAGGGCAGTGTGGGTGTAATGAAGATGAGGAGCTCATGCTCGTGTCGAGAGCAGGCGCAGAGGTGAGTTCCTCCGGGAGGACAAAACTTCCCTTCGAGCTCTCTGGAGGCTGCATGGGCCAACCACAACATCTGGGATGGGATTTGCTCACGCAACAGCCCAAATGATATGTATGAACTCTGCCGTCACCCTGATTCAGATTAAATGGCATCATGTTTAACTCAAAACAAAACAAAAACATTGCGAAACACGTTAACCCCTGTGTCCCACTTTGAGGAAATAGAATAGAATCGAATTTTCAAAGGATTATTCTCCTGTACTGTGTGGAGTGAGCGGATGACTGTGTGTCCTCAAGTCAGGCCCACACAGGCAGCGTTGACATTAAAGGAGAGCCAGAGGAGGCTGCAGCTGGGTGGTCTATTAGTTCATAGCTATGGGATGTAGGTCATATGTGTGAAAATGGATGTTTGTGTGCATTTGAGTTGACACAGCTGTTAATCATTACATACGTATGGACGTCTCTGTTTCTATGGATGTTTTTTTTTTATCTAAACCTCAGTTGCATCGTCCATTCTTACACACAGAATGTAGGTCTGTGTAAATGTGACAGAGCGCATGTTTTGATTTGTTGCATATTTAGGTTTTAGACATGTGAATTTGTGCAGGAGCTAATGTCAAGATGTTAGATGTGTTTTCCACTCTGCACCTAGATGCATGTTTGTGTGTCTGCGTGTGTAACACAGTATGTATATGCACTGTATTGTATACATGAATGTGTGCGCATGGATATATGTGTGTATTTTCATCAGTGTTTGGCCCTTTAAAAGGTTCCTGCAGGGCCGAGGGGGAAGAGAAGATAACGGGAGCAGACATTATTTGCTTCTGTCATGTCGTCTTAGCGTCAGGCCTCACACACTGTGGCCCAGTCAGATTCAAACACCAAGTGGATGTACCTGCACACATGCTCCGACACGACGTACGCGCGTACCCGACTCCCTGGCATATGCGGTTGTGTAGGGATGACCTGTGTGCTGACCTGATCTGCGCATACTGACACATTCTGCACAGAAAAAGTCACACACACACACACACACACACACACACACACACACACACACACACACACACACACACACACACACACACACACACACACACTTCCTTCTAAAGGACAGAAACAGGACTGACTAGTGTCACATGTTCCTGGCTGCACTTTTGCTCAGGAAAGATTGTTATTCTTTGGCTCTACAATATGATATTTACTGTTTATTTTGTATTTTTATGCATATTTTTGTACATTAGAGGTTGAGTGTATATGCAGCCGTGCATGCTTTTACAGCTCATATGTAAGTGTGCATGCGTCTGTGACAGTATATTACACTCTGAGCATGCATGTTTGTTTTTATATATTCATGTTTATTTCACGTGTGTGCGTGTGTGTGTGCGTGTGTTGGGGGAGGAAGCAAGCATCCAGGTTCCACAGTCAGTCAGGCAGCATCTCGTCAGGCAGTCCTCAGTCACGGCCCCCCAGGGGAAGGCTGCCTACTGTGGGCACGAGCCGTGATGATTGTCCCCGCTGGGGGGGATGCACATGCGCACAAATGTCCTACACATGCGCACTCACAAAGAGACCAACACACAACAGCACACACAGATTTGCATATACAGATATACGTACATGCATGTTCAAACATGCATGTAAGTACAGTACACTTACACTCAGTATCTAGAAAACTGCACACAGCCACATAAACGCACACAGATCCAACAGGATACACACAAGATACACTTTACACTTACGCATACACATGCACACACACATTCATCAAGATCTGCAGATATGAAGAGAAAAAAGCGCTGACTACATTAATGTATGAATAGCGCAGTTACACTTCGAACAAGCAAGCAGAAGCAGAATTCTCAGGTAATAATGCTTGTATCGCATGCACACTCAGGCGCACATTTGCATAAAGACAGCATAGACAGATCGTGCCCCCTCAACACACACACAGACACACACACACACACACACACACACACACACACACGCATGCATAGACAGAGCTGAGAGCAGTGCATTGTGGGTTGAGGCTTAAAATAAGCATGACAGTTCCTGCCATGATCCTGGTGGGTCACACAACTGCAACATTGTGGGAATACACACACACACACACACACATACAACCTTTTAAGATAATAAATAACATGTATAATAATTGTTAGGATTTTATTTGAGCTCTAAAGCCTTTTGCACTTAAACAAGATTATTTATGCTTTTTTAAAGATGTAAACATTCATTGTATCAGTAACACCCACACAAACATTTGAGGCTAGGTTGACTTTTGTAGCAGAGCAAATGGCCTGAGGGCAGATCTGAGGTCTATAACTGGACAGACAACACTACTCTCATACTAAGCACAACAGACTACAGTTGTTTAGAGTCACTGTGCAACATGTCAACTGTGGACTTTTTGTTCTCCCATTTTAGAATCTAGTTTAAAAAGTGAGGAGCTCACTATATCAATATTCAGTGCTGAGTCTCATAAACTTAAATATACAATAATGTTAATATGCTCTGTCAGAAAGCTCTGTCACAAAACTCTACTCCTGGCCTGATTTCATTTCTCCCTATCAGGATGTAGCATCCCACAGAGCAACTGTAATGTAGTTAAAACTAATGGAGCCTTGGCTCAGCACAGTGGAAAATGTGGTTTTGAACACAGGGATCCAACACTGAGGATGAATCTCTCTGCACTGTCTCTGAGCCTGGAACACGCTGTTCAGGAAGGAGAAAAGGAAATAGGGGGGGTTCTGTTTGGGAGGAAGAATGAAGGGTATAGTGGGTTGGAGACAAATGGGAGAGCAGAGGGGTGAACGGGTAAAAGGCAGCAATAAATCAAGTGAAACTGCTTGAGGTGAAAGAAATGGATGAGGGTGGAGTGCACAGAAAGGTTGGAGCAAAAAGAGAGGGAGAGGAACAAGACGATTATATATTAAAGATCTTAGAGCAGTTTAGGCTGAGGTTTGGTATTGTTTTGTGCATTTAGGAAATTTCAAGAACAGTATGAAGTCATGATTGATGCCTAAAGCTTAGATTTAAGGGGACAGGACGATGAATAAACAAAGACTCTTTCCTCTTGAGCACCCATAGTTAAATCACCCCCCATGAAATGCTTTAACTTATAATGAAACCTGCAGCCTGTTTGAAATGGACTGTTCTCTGGGACTGTGTTAATGCTCCAGGAATCCTTCAGAATGATTCCTTGTCATGAGTGAGGCCTCCTTAAACAGTTGTACAATATACTGTCACTTTTTATTGTCTCCACACTGAATGTTGTGTGCAGAGCTTTTCATCTAAAGTGTATGGTGCAGAGTAAAGTTAGTAAACTTTGTTCATCCTGCCATGACAGTCAATGCTTTTCATAAAATTAACTGAAATGGCTTTATTACTGTTCACGTGTATGGCTTTTATGTTAGTTTGAATGATTGACTTAACTGGTGTTATATTTTCATACGTTGCATGTCTTTAAGAGGTCTGTCGACACAATTTTCATACCCAAGTTCACTCAACTTTTCAAAATAAAACACCTGTAATTCAGCTCGATATATAAATTATTGCATCAACAAAACAAACAATGTGCTTTAACTTTGAAGACAAATCACCACAGGAACAGGAAGTGATTCTATAAATGTTAAATCGGCACCTGTGACTCAGAGTGTGCTTTAAAAACACTCTGCCGGTTTGGCTCCTGCTTCTGTTTGTGTTGATACCTGATTTACTGTAATCAGCGGAAAGTTTTATATTTTTGAGGTCAACGTATTAACTGTCAGATAAATCTGATTTCTCTTATCCCTCATCTAACTGCCAGATTTTATGCGCCTGTGCTTTCCATTGTTGCTATGTTTAAATCGTTATTTTTCATTCACTGCCTATGTTAAAATGTTTTCTGTTTGCTGACAACATATTCCGGTAAAATGTCAGCTGGACTGTCTGATGTGTAAAATCCTGCTCACATGCAGGTTTCTTCTCGCAGGTTCATGCCCTCATTGCACTGCTGCAAATCTGTCACACAGTCATGTTCCACCAATACAACATCAATTTTAGGATAGAAAAGTGCCTTCCACTGCCAAGTACCCGTCATCGGAAGAGCCACAGTTCCCTCTTCCATTCATGGAGCTCCTGGTTTTAAAGCTAGGAGAGACTTGACAAACCATGATGCACAAAGTCACTATGTTTGTTGTGTGTTTCCTCAGAATTCTGCCAGGGTGTGGAAATCTGACTGAGCAGATTTGTGGAGCTTGTGTTCAGTGTGGTCGCAGCCAAATTCGTATTCTTATCCCATTCACACAATTCATTAATGCTAACTAAGTAAGCCAGCTGTCCTTCCTGGTAGTTGAGCCTCCTCCATTGTGGCTTATTTTAGTTCTTCACAATCGCTTATCACGTAGAAACCAACACACACAATACACCAGTTTCTCAGTATAGAAAAATTAACAGAACTGAGGCAAATATTCTACATGTTACAGTTTTAAGGTGAATGTATGTTTGTTTCCCCTTAACAACTTGCATGAGACTGTGAAGTCTAAGCACTGTGAAGGTAATAAGGGTGCAGGCGATAACATGATCAAACACTGACATTGTCTTCATTTGCTACAGAGGGATTTCAAATTCAAAGCCAGTGCCCTCGTTACTTTCTGGTCAAAAAAGGTTATCAGCCAGACTGGGAATGGTTCTTAGCTGGCCGGTTCATTCCTGTGCTTCACCCTCCAGTCTTTGTCTCTCTTTCTTTCTCTCTTTCTCACTCCTCCTCTTCCTCCTTCCATCCTAAACACAGTTCCCTTAAAGGGTCCAGCAGGAGCTAATAATAGACCGGAGTCACTCTGTCTTGGTAGAGTCAAGGATATGTAAATATGCCTCCCTTTTCTCCTCTGGGCAACTTCCTGGTTGCTGGCAAGGGCGGGAGCCAATGAGAGGAGTAGGAGGAGAGAAGTGCGGTCGGCATGGTAACGCGACTCGGCTGTCTGCATGGTTTTAACTTGGGTGTAAAATGCAGATGTTATTCCCCATAACTAGCCTGCTACTCCCTCTGTCTTTCCTTTAACTTCACATCTCCCTTGGCAAAGTCTCAGTCACAGTGACACCACAATTCTCCTTTTTCATTTCATTATTTTTAATTATGACATGTCCTACCTTTATTTTCTGTCCGTGTTGATGCACTTCACACGTATATGCAGCTTTAGGTTTGTAAACCATCCATCCCAGTGAAACTACCCTCTCAGTTAATCAGATGGTGCAGCCTCAAGTCAAAAGCCTCTAACACATACAGACAGTGAGTTAATTTCAACCTGATGGCCCTGTGCTGTCTTTAATCTGTGCGCCTCCCTTGCATGCCATAACAACACAACCTCAAAATAGCCCCCCCCCCTCTCTCTCTGATAGGGAATTAAGTGAAAAAGTGTAGGCAGAACAGAGCAGATATCACTATGACAACCTCTGCGCCTGATTGCCATGAGATGTGATTTCCATGAGTTTTGTACTTTGATCTTATGGTTCTTAACTTTCTGTAGGAAGGAAGAGCTCATGCTGCAGCCTCCAATGTTTTATGATCTATAAGGAGAACAATCTATTTCCAGATACAGTTTACTTCCCTCATTGATTGTGACGGTTTAGGAGAATCTAATGGATAAAATGTTAGTGTCAATATTTTTCCATTAAATTCAATTAAGCTGCATCAAATTACACACTCATGGATGTCAGTCCCCTAAATATGTCTGATTTCTTTCATCGAGATCCATGAACTATTCTCTGAGAAATTAGGGAAAATGTCAAAAAAACGTCATCACGATGTTAAAAAATAATCCTGGATCCACCCCTGTCCTGGCTCCGCCCCCAAAATGTAAGAGGTTCTTATTTGTTCCGTGTCTCATCCTTCCACCAACTTTAGTGGAAATGTGTCGTTTATGCGTAATCTACAGTATGTCTGCCAATGGTTAACGCCCTAGCTTGCCATGTTGCAGAAAGAATCCTGGATTCACCTGATCTGTATCCAGAATTGTTATTGGTTCTTTCTGGGGTCATGCCCCACCCCTCCTCAAAATTGATTGGAAAAACATTTTTTTATGTAATCTTGCACCCTGCAATACTTATATTGAAAATGCAAATTTACATACCTAATATCTAACCCATTGAGGTAATTGATATACAGTATATAAAAAAAGAAACCAAACAAATCCAAAAACTAAGCTCCTAAAATAAGCATTGGTAACTGACCTTAGAAATTTCTATCAAATATAACAAGTCACTTTTCTTTAGTTTACATGTGATCTATAATAATATCTCAAACTATCAACAGGTTTATTCAGTAATTCTCTTTATCCTTTCTCATTTGGGGTTGAGAAAAGAACAGAACAAGGAAGAAAAATAAAGTTGACACAGCTATCAACCACAATATAAACACATTTATATTTTGCTAGACTGAATGAAAGATGTCTTATTGTGTGAAATCTGTATTTTTTCCCCCTCAATTGAGAGACTCTTGTGTATTGTTTGTTTTTAAAAGTGCTCATGAAAACCATTTTAATCTTCACAGAAGACAACACCTCTAATAATAATGTGTCAACCGGCAAAACAGTAAATGTCACAACTTCTTTGTTTTAATGAGTGAATTTGTATTCTACCCATTTTATATTCAGAGTATACAAATGCAGATAGTTTTGGATTAGCAGAGATCAGGCTAAACCTTCTGCAAACCTCCTTATAATGGGTTAAGCGAATGTGAGCTTTGAACAAGAATATAATTATTGTCTTTGAATATTTTCCTTGTTTGTATTATTTCCCTTTGTTTGCAAGAGAAAGCAAATGTTTGGACAGCACCAACGGCTTTGTAAAATTTGGATTGTCTTGTGGTGTTGTGTTAATAAGTGTCTGCCTTGAAAACAGCAGTTTCTAAACGGTTTGCTCCATTGTTGTTTTATTCAAAAGAAACATCAAACGCATCAAATGCATGTCAGTTTATTTATCCATGCTGACATTTTCCCGGGAAAAATAATTCAACCTTTTTTCTCTGTGACCGCAGGTACAAAGAAGCTGGCCAACAAGGCGGCGCTGTGGTACGTTCCCTGCTCTCTGAAGAATGTCGACAAGATTATGGAGGTCCCGCCCATCGAGGTACATCCATTCTGACCTTAGCAGACAGATGTTTGGCATTTTCCCTGTCAGCAGCACTCTCTCTATCAGACTCTCCCTCCTCCATATGTATAAGAAATTTCACGGGAAGTCGAGGAGAGCGGATCCATTGGGTCAAAACAAAAATGACATTTAACATAGCTGTTCTTGTTCGTCCTGAAACACAGTGTATTAAAAGGGTTTTATATATAGCCATGCAGGGACAGGTGTTTGATGGATGTGTAAATGTGTTCTGTAGTATGCCAGTGCAGAGCAAGGGGAGGAGGGCAGGAAGCGCTACGAGGCTCAGAAGATGGAGAGACTGGAGACTAAAACCAGGATTAAAGACGTGGTGTCACCTCCATCCCACCCAGGTAATATCCTGTACCCTAAAGGCCCCAAACCAAACTCAAACATACAACAGAAATCTGAGGTTATGGATAATGTTTTAACCCCCTCAGGGATTGAAAGATGTTGTAGTTGTTGTTAAACCACTGTAATTACAGTGACATATTAATGCAAAATACTGATTTAATAAGTAACTTCTTGAAGAATCCGTCGTTCCTTCAGTTTTTAATGTACAGTGGTCCATTGTTGCAACGTTACAACTTCAACATATATTGGAAATATAAGAAAATTGTATTATTGTCAAATATGAAATGAATTCTGTGTAAATGTTTTCAGTCATCATGTTAATAAAGTTAATAACTTAAAGTTATTTGTCATGTTTGCTGAACCGCAGAGGATCCAACAAAAGGTATGATAAGCCGCTGAGCATGCTGGATGTCAGTCCATCACAGTGGGGCTGTGCACAACATGTGAACGCATGAAGTGTCTGTGTTGGCTTGTTTGGGCAAAAATACACACTAGCTAAGTTTTTTTGGTGTGTTTGTGTGTTTGCACTGCAGAACAGCACACTGTGGGTTTCAGCCAGTCCAGTCTGATCCATCTGGTGGGGCCCTCTGACTGCACACTGCACGACTGTGTTCATGGAGGTGAGTCCAACTGTTACTTTTTTATTTCCTGACTCATGTCCAGAGTCCATCCGTTATATGCTGCTGTGAAGAAAGAGTAGTCTCTCTAAGATTGCCCCTGATCACTGTGCCTGCAGAGTGTGAGTGATGAGTTATAGAGAAAAGGCTGCACAGATGCACTGTGTGAACGGGTGAATGGAAAAACTGTACTGCAAAGTTCTGTACTACTCTAAAGAGTGGTAATCAAGCCTAGAAAAGGGCCATTTACTTTCAGTGGTAACCAACGTGTCCAAGAGAGGTTGATGTCGTTTTCATGATATCCAGTGAGGAGTGCAGTACAAGATGCAGTGATGAGTGATTACACATTTCAACATCTCACACTGACATATACACACAGCACCTCCTACATACAGGATGTACAGTGCATATTCTCATATGTTTTCAGTATCTAAATTGTTTTGTTAAGGCCGTCCTCAGCAGTTTTCTCATGAATCACCAACAAAGTTCCCCCAAGTTTTATATCCTTTGGCATCAACCCCCCCCCCCCCCCAGTCTGTACACTGTGTGTCCTGTGGTGACACAGTAGAGTCGCAGAGGAAGAAATGCTGCTGAATTTAATAGAAAGTGAAGCATCCTTGAGAAAGAATTTTATGGCCATTAGTGCTTATGCTCTCCAAAGTGAGTGGACGAGAGATGAAAGTCAGTTGTGTTTTTAGGTTCTGTAATGGGAGTTTCTGGATGTGAGTGTGATCACTGTGTGATGTTCTGGAGTTGTTTGTGTGTGCACTGTTGTCTCGCTGAAATAAGTGCTGGAGTTGTTCTTTGTTAGTTCCTCTGACAGGTTTCTGCTCCTGTTAAGAGCACGGCTGTAATGGGGAAGAAACAGAGTGACAGGGACAAAACAGGAAATGCAGAACTAGAACAATTAAAGGAAACAAGAAGGCTGCTTCACTCACGGCAGCTGAATACACATCAAAATCCTTTTTGCAAGCAAGAAGCTTCCACTTGTGCTTTAACCAGATATTTTGAATAAAAGTTTTCCGTCAACTTTAAGACAAACAATTAATAAAATAAAGATTTGATGGTTTAGCCACCCGTAAAACAAAAATCGTGATTGTCTGATGTCTCATGCGACATAAATAATGCAAATCCTCAAAGGAAACCTTTCTGCCTACATCTGCAACAAATCCTACATTTTTATCAGCACCGAACAGAAGACAGGACGGGGGGGGGGAGGGGGGAGCTGGGCGGAACTTATAAGCAGTCACATGTGTCATGGTTGCCTTTTTAAATATGTCCAATTTAAAAAATCAAATGTGAAACAAGAATGCGGGTCACTGCGAAAACACACACACACACACACACACACACACTCTACTGCTCTCTCTATATATGCCATCGCTCATTAGGCAATGTTCCCTGTTGTTCGCTGCTGCTGCTTTCACTACACTTATTTTGTTTACATAACCGAGTCAGGTCAGGCACCCAGGGCTCTCTCTCTTTCTCTTTCTCTTTCTCTTTCTCTTTCTCTTTCTCTTTCTCCGTCTCTTTCTCTTTCTCTCTTCCTCTCTCTCACCCCGTCTTCTGTTGCTATTATCTTTTTGGACAAAAGCAAACTTACTTCTCCATGACAATGACAGGTTATTTACGCACTTGTTTCCCCTTTGAGATGTAGAGAAGCAGCCTACTTAGAGCGTTAAGGAGACACAAAGCATGTGCACACAAACATGAACATCTGAGGACACACAGACACACATACATACACACAAACATTTACCTTTTCTTCACTCAGGGAATCCTGACTGACAGCAGATGGTGTTAGCAGAGCCACAACTAGACACCATTTGACAATTATGTCACTAATGCTAATGCAATTACATTTTTGACATTTTAATACCATCAATTTGGTCAGGATTGATTCGACAGTCACATGGGATTCCATTCTGACCTGTGTGGGTGTCTCAGTCTCTCATTTAGCAATGATGGTTCAAATTATTGAAATTAAATGACAGACACATCCTGTTCATTAAAATAAAACATAGCATTGATATTTTTTGAATGACATCAGATATTTCTGAAATCTTTTCATTGGAACTGCCTTCTACTGATTCTCATATGTCATTTTTCAAATTTATATTTGTGATTTGAATTGTAGGTGGACCATAGGTTGTAAATAAGGATTGAAGACATGACCGCTCCCAAAAGTGAAGCCAAAGTGTCTCGTGCCACCTGGTGGCTGGCTGCAGTATAGGTCATTAACCCTGCCTTCTCCATGTTAGCGGATGGGACCTGGACCAAACTAAAAAGTCAAAGTACACATCAAAAAATGATTTCTCAAAGATGGTTCCTGTCATTTTAGGTACTTCATACCACACTGATGTATATTCAGGTGCTCATTTTTCTGGGAAGTTTAGTAACGAGTTATTTGATGCTATTACAAACTGTGAAACATCATGATTGACAGCTGAGACTGACTCACGGTTTGTCGAGCAACTTTTCTCGGCAGGACATCGGCTCCATCTTTCAGCTGCTTCTGTGAAGACTCTGGCTCTATATTAACAATATAGCTGCATTCATGTCTGGGATTGTTTGGCTTCATCTCTGGATAGTGGGAGGATAGACAGTCAATGAGGTGGATCACATTTGTGGAGTCAAGAATTACCTGTCTATCTATTATCTTATTATTCAATGAAACATGAATGTGCTGCTTAGCACTAAGGGAAGGAGAATAACCTGTGCATTTTGTCAAAACCCTTACTCATTATTACACAAGAACGTTTACAGGGCCAGATGTTGTCAGTCGAGGCCTGCGACCGTACAGCTGCCACTCAAATGGCAGACACGTGAGCGTGTGATGAAAGTCTCCAGCATGCCTGTTAAAAAAGATCAAAGTATCAGAAACTTTGACTAGAGCCCACCATGAGTCCCTTCAACTCAATGTCCTTTCTTTTCTCTCTCTCTCCTTTTTCTTTGTTGCAGCTTCTTTAAAGTCTGTCCACCTCTCCTCATTATCTCATGCTCTCTCTTCCTCTTCTCTCCTTGCTCACTCTCCTCCCTCCTTCATGTTCTGAACGAAGCGTACCACCTGTTTCCATAGAAACAGCAGTTGATTGCCACAGGTGGACAGAACCGCAGTCCCGATTAAATCAAACGAAGCGACGAAAAGGCTGAAGCCACAGAACTGTTGTTAGAGGTTGGGATTTGTTCTGTCGGTTATTCCTCTGAATGAGGATGAATATATTTTAGCAAGTTGGTTTTTTATCTGTGGACAAAAAAGTGTGTGTGTGTGTGTGTGTGACAGAGCAGAGCCAGCTTGCTTGAGCACAGGAACACATCCATCACTGTGGCTCTATATATTATCTGTCCTCTGCTCTGATCTATGCTCAGTGAGTATATAAACATGTCACTGCCTGAGACACAGGAATTCATGGAGACAGGGATATGTCCACTGGAGCTTGTGTGATCGACCTTTATGAGGAGTTTGTGTGTGTGTGTGTGTGTGTGTGTGTGTGTGTGTGTTTGCGTGTGTGTGGATTGCTCCCTCTACTTTGTCAGCCTTTTCCAAACCAACATTTATACAGAAATTAAATACTGAATCAGGTTGGGGCCTAGACTCAGGAGGACAGTCTGTTAAGATTGGGAAATCCAGGTGAAAACAAGCACCTGTTATAAATAAGACAATGGTTCCTTCCCTGGTAGACTGAAATACATGGAGCACCTCATTAACCCTAAAGTTTTCTTTAAAGGTTTTCATCTGTTCGATAAAACGATAGGAAATCTTCACACTTGGCATGTGTATTGATAAGGGCCCAAGGAAGTGCAGTGTCGATATTAGATATGGATATGGACATGTGATACATTCAATATTGATCAACTTTGAATAAACAGGGGACCAGCTCTCTGTAGCAGGAACAGGCTGGGACTATGCAGCTTATTTATTCTTAAACTTTGCGCTCATCTGTGCGAGCGCAGAACCATACTTGCGAAACAGACATTTATGCTCCACGTACACAAACTGTCGGTCCGCACTCGCTCACTGAGACAAGCGCAGATTAGGCCTTCGCTATGCGCTCGCAACTGCTATACACCGCCCTTGCCACTTGGTTGTCAAGTTGAATTTTCTGACCTTGGCAGTGAGAGATAGTGGCTGATGCTCAGCTCCTTTGGTCACTTTGAACTTTAAAGTCCCAGCCCATATCTGACCTTCTAACCCCAGCAGTGCTATATATGATCCACAAAGTTTAATATTGCTACAGAAAAGTGATGGGGGAGAGGTTATAAATGCTCTCTTGCATGTGTATTTCAGGCTCACACATTTTTAGATGAATTAAACATCATATAGGACTCATTAGCACTGGTGGCTGGGGCTTTACTTGCCCTGGCTCAATTACTGCAGGTCACTTTTCAGAAAAAAGTGTTTCAGAAAAAAGGCTGCTACCAGCATCACCACAGGCCAAGTCCATTCCAAACAGGCAGGTTTAGAACGAGCACTGCACTAGTATATTACAAATAAATATACATCAAACAAAAGTTGTATAGTCGTAGTTTTCTGTGGCTGCTGAGATGAAAAGTCTATAATCTGGGCTGGTACAAGTGTGAAATCAGTGAGGAAACTTGAACGTGGTTATTACTGAGTAAAAGGATCTTCAGTGAGCTGAACCAAAAAGACAACAGAACAGCCTCAGCTTGTTCAAATCAGCCATTAAATGAAAGGAGAGTTTCTTTACGTGTGCTAAATGCTGACATTAAATCAATATGGAATACAAAAGGCATCAACTATCACCCTGCATCAAATTGATTCAACACAAGAAACACTACAATACATACAATTATGGCCTGTGCTTATCTCTGTGTGTATAGAAGAAGAGGGAAAGGAAATGGTCATATACTTTAAGCGATTCCTACAAGCTGTCAGGTGTCTATTATTGTGAGTCATGCTATGAAAACGGTACAAAAGCACACACTTCAGACCACAACAACCTTGATCAGTGATACTCAGCCAAAGAAGACAGGAAAACACTGCTTTTCAGCCTGGTGTCAAGTCACTCTTTACCTTTTATTCTCTTCTGAAAGGAGCAGAGGAAGGTGGTGCATTTCTGAATAGTATTTGCAGCTCCTCCCCTCAGGTCACCTGCATCTGCAACAACCTTCCACCGGTCAGAGTGTAGTAGTCGTTCTGGACAAAAAAGAAAAGAAAACACATAGAAACACATAACACGACCAAATACTCACAACATGTTGTGGTACATTTGTGAGTACTTGGTTGTGTTGTGAGTATTTGAACATGTTGTATTTGGTTGTGTTGTGGTAGTGTTGTGAGTATTTGGTAGTGTTGCGAGTATTTGGTTGTGAGTATTTTGTTTGTTGTTAGTATTTAGTTGTGAGTATGCTACTTGGTAGCGTTGCGAGTATTTGGTTGTGATTCTTTGGTACTGTTGTGAGTATTTGGTTGTGAGTACTTAATAGTGTTGTGTGCGTATTTGGTTGTGTTTTGAGTATTGTTAGAGTTGTGAGTATTTAGTTTTGCTGTGAGTATTCATTTGTGTGGTATTTGGTTGGGTTGTGAGTATTTTCAGTGTGTTTGACAAGCAACAGCGTAGTGAGTAAATCAAACTGTGTAAAGATACTGAGCGGCCTAAATCTAAATCATCCCCAGTGAAAATACAGCCATGCTACGTGTAAAACAAGCTGATATCGACCAAAGAGGAGAAATGACCATTACCGGGTTAAAAACAGCACACAAATGAGCTGAAGGCCAAGTTGTACACTGAGAGAACACATCTGCAGAAGCAGAGGACATTTACCATCACAGCTAGAGGTCTGTTTAATCTGAAAGCCCTTTATCTGACAGAATTTCCATCACAGGAATCGTATCTCATTGATTTTCCCAGGCCTGCGGTGTGCATGGAGCTTATAGTGTAACAGTAATCATCGCCGCACTCACCTACGTTTTGCAGGACTCAAAGCCGCACATGAATCTGTTGATGCTGCCTGGCGTTTAGTAAAGCGTGCCACAGCTGGAATGGTTAAAATATAAAGAAAATATGCAGCTTATGGGACGTTGCTGCATGGCAGTAATGTTAACAGGAGCTGTTTCTATAGTAACAGCTCATTAGGAGGCAGTTTGAGCCGTTTGATACTGTCCATGATTAAAGCACATATTGGGGAGGGGATGAGAATGACAAGAAGAGAGAGGGGGATTGTCAGCGGGGAATAGAACAGGGAGGCGAGGGAAGGAATAGAGATTAAGATGGAGGAAGAAGGTTTCGGATGCGATACGAGGGTATGTGACAGATGGCAGAGGTCACGGATTCTTTGCTGTCGATCTCTTGGTGTCACACTCTCTTCACCCTTGCATCACTGGGTGCTTTGCGTAGTGTGCTGTGTCTGAGCCGTTTCTAATTAAACAGGCTTGAAGTTGGGTGACAGAGCTGACGAGTGACACGAGCTGCCCGGAAGACTCTCCCCTTTGTTCTCATGCCTGCTGCCAATGGACGGCACTGTGCAGGCCGATTTTGGGTAAATCGTCACATGGAATCTAATCACAGAGGTATTCTGCCCCGTGGCAAACTGGGCTGCACTAGGGACTTGGTTACTAATTGCCCTTTTTCCCCCATTTGGAGTGAGCTGTCTTTCCCCCTTCACACACACCATCTCCAAACCACCCCTCACCCCCACCCCACCGCACCCCATCCCCACGCTCTGCCTTTCGTGTTCCCACCCTACGGGTAAGGGAGAGTCATAGTGTGCCATGTCACCCTGTGAATGTGTAACGCCAGGCCCAAGGCTGTCTTGGCCTCGCTTGTCCTCATTTCCAGTCTCACATTGAGCGTCGCTTCAACCTTTTACATCCACTGTACAAGGAGAGGGTTGAGTTGCATTAACAGTTCCACTGATGGTTTGTCACTAATAAAGACAAGCAGCTTTGCTTTACTCAAGGACAGTTCAGCCCTCCCCTCTTTGTCTGGTCAATTCAGTTACAGGTTTCTAGTGCAACGGATAAATTCTCAGGCTGCCTGCTGCATGAAACGGGTTTAACAAGAGCATTGAAGCCAGACCACATGAAAATATTATGCTGAAGCTGCTTTCAGACATGCACTGAACTCCAGGATAATCTCCTGACATTCTCTGGAGGGGCTTTATGCAAGAACGCAAATGTCCTAGTCACAGGCGACAGACTTTCTCTGGACTTTGCGAGTAAAGCCTTCAGAGAATGTCAGAGTAAGCACATCTTCTGAGAACACTGCAGAAGATCCTCAGAGATTCAGTGCGAGCTAGTGAGTGTGACGATGACGTTTCTAACGCGTGGCACACACCAGAATGAAAAACAAAATACATTGAAACAAAAAGATGTGGAAGACGTGAACAAAGATGTCAAAACACATGATCTCCACAGCAGAATTATTACGTTAAGTCCTGCCTCTGCCTGCTGCTCCACCCCTCAGCTGAATGCTGCCGAGATTTGTGTCGTTGTGAAAGGGTCTGAGCAGAGAATCTCCTGCTGTGTTGTTCATGTATGAAAGAAAGACTCGGCAGAAAGGGGCGGCCATTCTCCAGACTTCATGTCTGAAAACGGCTTGTGAGAGGCTAAAAAACTCCAAGAATCACATGGTGATAATCCTCTTTTAATAGTTTGTTAGTGTGTTATAGATAATAAGAAATATATAGATTTAAAATGTTTAAGTTACGACAGCAAAAAAACCTGTAAAACTGTAGAAAGGTGTACACTTCATTCACAACTGAAATTTTCTTGCTGTGATCTGGGACTTGAGTCACAGGAAGGTCTGTACACCAATCAAATCAGACCACAATGCACCACATCCACATTTTTCCATCGTTTCCCCTGAAGCGCTCAATGAAGGGTTGATCTTTCTGTCCAAATTAAATATGTGCATTTACATCGTCACTGCTGCTGCTGATGACAAATTCAAATGAGCCATTTGGGGAAAGCGCTGAACCTTTTTCCCACAATGTGCTGTGCGACTGTTGCCTCTCAGCTCTGCTGTCAAGCCGAATGACAGTAATTTTCAAACATCCAAACTTACAGGTTTTTAATACTCGTAGCCACTCTTCGGACGTGGCAAGTCTCTCCAATGTGGCAAACTGGTGTAATTATTCCCCCAACACCCGCCGTCCTCTTTCTCGAGGCATCTGGGGAGGTGTTGAACAAGACCATGGCAGCCAACTGTCACTGCTCCACTCAGTCTCACAATCCCTCAGAAACGTTCAATCCAAACCAAAAATAGAAAGTCCTCAGTCTATTTCTATTTAATTCATTTTACAGAGTCACAGGGGTCATGCGATCGAGTGATGTTCTTAACTGGTCCAGTCTAGTCACTTTCCCATTAGCATTCATTTCATACCACAGCATGCTGAGAGGGGCTTTTTTCTGTCCCATGTGATTCCGCATGACCTCCCAAAGATCGTTTTATTCTGATAAGAGCCCTCATACCATTACACCACAATCTCATTCTCGCCAGTTAATATTTGTAAATTGAAGATCAAACAAGATGAAACCTCACCAATGCCGTGTCACTTAGTTTCAAGGATTAATATCATCATAGTTTATCATCTGATTTGTGCGACCAGAGCTGCTGGCTCATTCCACTGCTATGTGAGACCAAAACAAAAAAGCACATATAAAGGCCACAGCAAGATATTGTTTATCGTAGTTTAATTCTCTTTTTAAATACTTCTTGACTATTATAGTGTTATAGTATTCCTTTATAACAAATAATACCACAGTTAGGGACCTATTAGGTTCAGTAGATTATCTTATTTTCAAAGCTAGCAGCATAATCACCAGTAAATGCCACTGATGCACCATTATGCACCAAGCAAATTGTGTTTTTAGCTCCCAGAAGCTTTGAATGAAACATACACATAAATGAAAGGTTATCTTTAGGATACTGATTGAATGCATTATTGCAGCAAGCCTTCCTGAAGGGGATTAAAAAGCAGTGACTTCATCTGATGTTCATGGTTTGTTGCTTTCAAGTGCAGCCTCCCTCAGTTTTGGGCTAAAGAAACTTTCAAAGTCTGTACATCTTCAAGATTTCAGGGAAGCAAGTGGACCATGTAAGTCTCATAAGAGGGAGACAGTGCAGTAGCAGCAACAGAGAACTACTTCAGTTTGAGTTCATGCCTCAGTCAACATTTACTTTCTGGCTTTAATAAAGGAATGGATAAGTTATATATATATTCATGTAGGTGTTCATATTCTAGACGTAACCTTTTTCTCAACACAACACTGCCACCCTAAGTCGACATGGCAAACTCGTTGCTTATTCACACATCGAGCCAATTCAGAACAACAATATCATTCGTTTGGAATCATGTCTCTTTAATTTGGTCTCCACCAACTCCTGAGGGAAATATCTGCGTCATCAGCTGCTAAATGCTCCACTATGTTCACTACTTTGTTACAGAACTTTTTATTTCTGTCATGTGGTGCTGAACAGGTAGTGTACAGTGTTTTTTAATGCTTGTTTGCTGCAATTAAAAACAAAAGTGATGAGATTGGGGAAACACAAAAGCAGTTTGTTTAATTAGTGGAAAACCAAAATAATCTGCTATAGTTTGCTATAAATATCGACAGAACTGGGGAACTGCAGAGCTGGGGGATGAGTCTCTGAGTTAATCTCTTCTCATACAGTCAAGTGATCCATTATTAATGTGAAAATATTGATTATAGTTATAATAACTTTGCTATGATCCCATTAGCCCCCATTACATAGTCATAGACAAGTTTTATATCCGAATCGAGGAAAGATGGAGACCACTGTGATAAAACTCAAGTATGGCAACAGTGTCTTAGATTCGAAATGAAACGTTTAAATTCAGTTTATTGTAATACAGCGTTCAATTTCATCATCTCGTCAGGTCATGATCCATCAAGTGTTACAGGCTCAGACACAACCACTCACTCCCAGCTTTGAATAGCAGCAGCCTGCTGTGCTTTGTACTCGGGGAGGAAATTTCAATCTTAGTTGAGATCCCATCAATTTTCAGTACATACGTAGCTGAGATGGGAAGAAAACTAATTTTAAGATTGGTTTTGAAAAATGCTTTGGAACTGGCTGAAGGATGAGAGATTTCTGCTTGTCCTCTGGGCCTCTCACACTTAAGGCACAGCATCAGCCTCAGTCAGAGTGTGTTCATAATAATGACAATGATAATAAGAATAATGATAATAAGAATAATCTTTTTCATATATCACTTTTCGAAACACAAAAATAAAAAATATAAATGACAAAATAATGATAAACGATAATTTTAAATGGATTTGGGCATGATTATAAGTGCAAAGGTGCTATATTAACATTCAATAATAACATATTAAAATGAGTAAAATTATCGACAAGATAAGAGCCAGGAGAGCTCGAGAGCTTTACATAAATGTATGTTTTAAGAAGTGACTGTATACAATTCAGTATTCAGATTCCAAGCCCTGAGGAAGCTCACTTAACAAAATGTGTCTTTAAAATGTATTTAAAAGAGGTTAGTGAGCTCGCTTCTAACAGAAAATGCCCAGTCACCCTTAGTCCACAGCAGAGACGGTGGATTGTAAATATTATCGATCAGAGTTGAAGATGATGGATCTGTCACACTGTCTATCCTTTTAACCACATACTGTACTTCAGAGTCACAGCTTGATCCAATTTCTCCTGCCTCCGGACTTTTCCTGTATTTGAAATATCCAGTCAGAATTGTAAGTATGTCAGAAAAAGAAGTCCACGTTTCCAGCTACTTTTGTGCATATCAACACAATTAGCAAACATAAAATCAGAGTGATGTTGCATCCATTTAAGAGGATAACAGGATGTCAGAGTAAGAGCATGTTTCAGTTTTAATCAGCTCAGTCCTTCTTCTTTTACAAGGAGCGTTGCATTTGGGAGCAAGCGGCACAGTCTGTTTGTACTTCCCACACTTTTGGCCAACATAAATAGAAATGGTGGTGGGAGCCTTTTTGGGCCAAACTAACTATCAGCGTGCAGACTTATTGATTTTCTGTAGCACGAGAGACACAAAAAAAGCAGCTGAGAGGGAACGACTGGGGCAACTGGAACGTCTAGCAAGGGCCTGAACATCTTTAAATGAGCATACGTTTCCCAAAGACGCGCACATTACACATGCACTCACACTTTCTCCGAGATGAGGAACAGATGCCACCCTCTTCCTCGCTTCGCTCATCTACAACCCACCCACTCCATACAAGATGTCCCACTTTCTGCGAGAAACCCACAAACAACTGTTTTCCTTCACACATGATACAAGCTGCCGAGGGCGGTGCGTGCGTGTGTTTGTGTGTGTGTGTGTGTGTGTGTGTGTGTGTGTGTGTGTGTGTGTGTGTAGGTGTGTGTGTGTGTGTGTATGGGTGGTGCAGTCTGATAAACACAGGTGTAGATTTGCGAATTCCTGTGTCCACACTGTGAGGTCTGCTTTAATGTGATCGTCGGACTTTGATTTCCTGCTCAAAGTGTTTTCTCGTGCTTCAAATCATCTGCAAGCATTCAGCGCTCTGTGTAAACATTTTGATGACGGTTGTTTGATGGATACGTCCTCAGATCTTAAAAGTGATGCTTGACCCAACATCTGTATAGTTTTAGTATCAAATAGTTTACCCGGCACATGTCAGCTTGAAAGGTGGCCATTAAATATTGGGTTGTTTCTCACGCAGAGAACTAGATTCATTTTACCGTGTTAGTTTTCATGGGGAGTATAAACTCTCAAACAACCGTGAGATCTAGAGCACAGGGTCACAAATAAAGCCTTTAAAGCATACAGAACATTTCAATTAACAGTATGTCTTACAGATCAGGGCCCTGATGCACCAGTTCGAAGCTACAATTTGTCTGATGCTCAAAGATCCACATCTACTGCACCATAATCCACTTCTCTGTTCTCCATTTGTAGCTCACGGTGTTCAAAAACACATAATACCTCACTATTTCATCAAATTAGGTTCAAAACACTTGTCACAAGTAATAACTAAGCAGCTAACACCGTGTGCTAACTGTATGTTTTGAGCATAGAAGACAGTGAAACAACAAAATAGTTTATTTATCAGTGCCTACCAAAGAGATGTGATGTGATGTGGGATGGTCAGTATACTTACTTTAAGTTAGTGACAGATCGCCTTATTTTGGAAATATCCTGGAGATCAGGTAGATTGGGGCTTAGCATTTCCCAATTTGTTGTAAATGGTATTGTTTTGTTTAGTCATTTTGTTAAATATTTATATTACCATGAATGTGAACTATATTAGGCAACATTTATTTGACTTTCATCAGCTGCAAAAAAAAACAACTATCAAGACACTTCATATTAAGGCACGGTCACACATACTGTACACGAATGCAAACTGAATACTGGGGGTCAAAGTTCACCAAAGTTAAGCCAGGCTGCAGGTTTACCGCGCCACAGGAAGAAAATGTTTTATTCGCCCCCTTCCATCACACAGACTTGAAGCGAATAGGAGGTGACACTTGCCACTGCTCCATTCGCAAACTTATACACAGGGGACTCATAATACTGAATGAGAAGCTGATGTTGAGGAAATATCAATGAGACCCATTCAAAGTTTAGCTTCAGGTGGATATTGGATCAAGAAACCCAATAGAATCTCATCTGTGTGAAACAGTATCTCAAATAAACCATAAAGATCGATGAGTCTCAGTTAAAAACAAAAGATCAAATCAAAACAAAGGAGGCACAGTAAGAAGACAATTGAATCCCCCTTCTTATATTTGCTGTGCCTCTTACTAAAGTCAAACTTTGCTTGTGTCTGGCACAGGCGTGACCATGAAGCTGATGGATGAGGTCGCCGGCATCGTGGCTGCACGGCACTGCAACACCAACATCGTCACCGCCTCTGTGGACGCCATCAACTTCCACCGCAAGATCAAGAAAGGTGAGGACGACACAGAGAATCTATTCAGAGCTTTGGGTCACTGATACATAAAGATTGTCCACAGTTTTGAAGAATACAACCCTCTGCATTACGAGCAGTGTTGATACAGGAAGCTCTGTCCATTTTCCATGAAGCTGCTTTTTTACACACAAGTGAAGTGTACTCTGTAAAACCACAATTAGGGGATAATGTGGAAAAACCCAGCAGTCCATAAATTCAGCCTTAACACCGGTCACACTGTTTCTAATTGAGACCAGTTGTGTTCTGTAGTTCTGCTGCTACATCTGGAAAGACACAACTTTGTTATGATTGAGGTATTTTCCATTACCAAGCTTTATCGCTGAGGTGTTACTTTGATTTGAGAGAGTGAACGTTTCAGTAAACAAAAGTTATGATGTGTTATAAATGCCAAACGTTAAATGTCATACTGGGGCCAATATGGTGTCTCAGTATATTTCTCAATATATTTTGTCATTCATTTGTTTTAGGCACTGTACCTAACTCCTGTAATGGAAGGGGAAACTATTATTTTTCTATCCTTAAAGTGAAGCACTGAGATAACGGTTTTTATTTGCATTTCTTTGGTTGTTGCCCAAACAAGGAACAAACAGAACAGCTACACAACTATAGACAGAAAACACTGTTAATACAAAGTCTTCTTTGGTCCTTTTATGGAATCTAAATATGCTAAAAATGACTGAAAGCAGTTTCTTCAAAGTGGCAGAGAACAGCGGTGTGTTACAGTTACATTACATCAGTGTTTGTGCTATCTGTTCAAGTGCTGGACATGATGTGATCCAGACATCCAGATGTTATGATTACCTCAGGATATGATGTTAACAGAGGACTAGCTTCATCTCTCCCCATTGTTGAATTATGAAGTGGCAAGATATTTTTTTGTACTGCTGTCAGCTCAGCTCCGACTGCACTGCATGTACATGCAATTTCAAATACTGCTGACTTTGTTCAAGCTTAACAAGTCACTCAGTCCAAAAGTGTTTTTCCAAAGTAGGTCTGAGTACGTATGGAGCGAGTGGTGTGGGATTGTTTGACTTTTAAAACATTTAAAACACACCTCTCTGTCCCTTTGTTCAGACATGCACTGAATTCAGGATAATCTCCTGTCTCCAGAGGGGCTTTATGTGAGAACGCAAATGTCCAAGTCACAGAGTTTCTCCTTTTATTACATTATACCTGCCTCTGAGATTTCTGTGTTGTAATGTAATCTGTGAAAGTCCAAACCCAATGTGCACACATTCTCCGTTATGTCAGAAAATGGCTTGTGAGTCTCAGTCCCAGAAAACTGAAAATGAAAGACTTCAGTTTAGATCTATGTCCACATCTCTCAGATGCTCCCTATCGCTCCAGTTGTTGCCTCCTCCTTTCCTCTGAGTTTAGAAAGTGGTGACATGATTTTATCTGGCTTCCACTTTGACATAGGTGTCAGTGTCACTAGTAGATTTTCCAATTTGGTCAAGGAGCCCAGACAAAAAAACTAAAAGAGGTGTTCATAGGAAAACAACTGATTAAGGATTAAAGCCAGATGAAAACAGCTACTGCAGCAACTCTGCATGTATTCACTCAGTTTATGGTGTTTATTTCCTCTGGATACTTTCTCTCGATCACTAAGTGCAGATAATATACATCATTTGAGATGTTTCCTCCACAGATCCAACAGAGGCTGAAATCAAACTGGTAAAAGGATCCAAACTATCTGCGGTTACTTTCCACAGAGAGCATTCTTATCGCAGGCAGATGAATAACTAAATAAATAGGCGATAAACAAACTAACAAACTAACAAACAAATTAGAAGGCAGCAGACAATAGTAGGTTTTTAAGTCTACTCTTGGTCGTTGAGTCACACCATAGATTCTGGCTTATTTGTTGTAGATGTGGCTCACAGTCGCTAAATGAAGCCTCGGCAGACTCTTTTCCTCTCAGTCTTGGAAAAGCAAGCAAGTTATTTCCAGAGAGGTGTTATGGTCTGGTGCAGGTAGGACAGCAGTATGTTCTGGTGCTAAGCTATTTAATGATTTATATACAGGCAGTAACATTTAGAATTCTGTCCCGTAAGACACTGGAGGCCAATATAAAGTCTGTAGAACTGCTGTGGTGTGTTCTCTTTCTAAACAAGGCAGGTTGATGGACAGGAAAGTTTTACTTTAAAAACAATGTCATGGCTGAAGAATCCTGCACATGATTGTCTAGTTCTTATAGTAGTAAGTAAATATTAGAGACATTAATCCCTGTAAATTACCCTAATACAAGTTGTTAAATGAGTTATCTCCATCGGGTGGTTATGGCTCTGCCTTTGAGAAAAGGTGAGGAGTTCAGAACCGCTGCTTCGGTCGCAGGAGGGCTGGAGCCAATCCCAGCTGACATTGGCTGAGAGGCAGGGTACACCCTGGACTGGTTGCCATCATATCACAGGGTTGACATATGGAGACAAACGGTTCACACTCACTTTCACACTTTTATTGTCTCTAATTAAAGCTAAACTATTAACTTAACTAAACCAAATCTCCATGTCTTTGGACTGAGGGAGGAAGCCTGAGAAAACCTATGCAGACCCGGGAAGAACATGCAAACTCCACACATTCACACCAAAAACTATTGTGCTGTGAGGCGACAGTGCTAACCACTGCACCACCAATACTTCTTTAAGAATTTGTATTTGCAATTCTATGTAATTTTTCTAATTATTCACTAATTTGTCCTCCCATTCAATTCCTCCTCACATGTCATTTGTCATTTTCTGTTTAGAGAATCAGTTTTGTCAGCACTGAAAGCTGTCAGGAGACCTGTTACACAAACATGTATACAGCGTGCCATGCAAATCATTTGGTGAGGACCAAAATGGCAATTATCATTAAGCGGCTGAAGACAGTTAATGTCTTTTGTGTTTGCAGCTGACAATCATCTTGTCTGCAGCACATTTCTCGAGAACGTTTGCTTTCTGTAAATGCTGTAAAACCTGACAAGCGGAGGCGTTAAGTTGAGTCTGAAACACGCTGCCCTCACCTTTACAGCTTGTAAAAAAATCACTTGTTTATTAGACTCTTTCGTGTTCTTCTCCGACACAGTGAAGTGATGCAAACTTTGTGAAAGGTGAAGAAACTGCGGTGTTTGAACAGTAATGTGCATGATTCTGAGCTGAGAATATGTCAGTGAGGTGCCGGCCATTGATGTGCCACAGTGCTCAGTCAGAGCTCTTCTCCTTTATTCATTACAGTAAAATGCCCACAGGTACAAAGATTGAGAAGAAAGGTAGAAAACTTCAAAGGGTGAAAGTCAGATGAAAAGAGATTTGTGGGAGAGAGAAGAAAGTGCTCAAGGTGAGAGAGAAAGTGTGGGAGAAAGAGTTGCAGAACTTGTGATGCATAATGAAAACTATTCTTGTTTATTTATTTTAAATCAGATTTAATTGATCCAATCTGAATCCAGGTTCAGCCGGGGTCTTTCTTTTTAGAGTTTTCATGTTCACCCAATGTCAGTGAGGGGTTTTCTCCGGGTAGTCAAGCTTCTTTGACCACTTGAAAAGGCAAATTCCAATTAGGAAGCTCTGGGAATACAGGAAAACAGCAAATCAAATATTAATCTTAGTCGATTTTTTGGGTCTTGTTTTCACAACCTGTCCCAAACTCAGACTGTAGCTAAAATAGGAAATCTATAGCTCAAAGGTGTTACAGTCCCAGTTTAGTTTATCCAACACCAAGACCCGGCATGGACTCGCCTCACAGCAGATTAGCTGCATTAAACAGTTCCTCAGAGATCAGACTCAGACAGTTTTTCCTGTTGGCTGACCTTCAGTACTGCACAAATCCATGATCTACTTTCTGCATAAATCAATTATTAATCATGAAGGTCTTTTAAAAAAAACACCCAAGAATTAGCCTTGATGAGATCAAGGCTAATTCTTTTGGTGTAATGTCAGTGAGGAGAGCATGCTTCAATAATCCTAATACATCTGCACCAGAGCTAGTTTACCTGAATAAGTCAGGCTGCTTAAGGTAACACAAAAACAGTTAAAGGGCCAGACAACAAGAGAAAGAATAAATATTTCCAGTGAATGTGCTATTTCCATGCTATCTGCATCCAAATAAATGCATTGTTACTTTACTATCCCTTATCCTGTTTTCTTATACAACCATGCACTTCATCACCTTCTTAGAGTTGATGTGATTTCAGAACACCAAACTGATATAGTGTGTGGATACCCGACCTAAGATCCAGGCCAGGCTTGAACAAACATTTTGAAATGATATTCGAGTTTGGGCCAGGGTTCAGTGACGTTGCTTCACGTGCCTGTAATTGGAGAAAACGCTGGGCTCGGGCCTGGTTTAGACACAAAAACAGAATGGCTCTGCTAATTTTCTCTTGGGTTCGCTCTGATTCGGACAGAAAATTGTGACCTGAGCCTCTATTCTGATAGAGGTTACCAACCAGGGTACAAAAAAAATATTCTCCCTTTAAATTTTTCCCGGTGCACAGAAAACTGCCTGAAGTCCTAGAGTACAGGAGCTCATGTCCAGGGCTTATTGGTTAGGTCTCTCACACACATGTTGTGGACTCGACCCACTGGCATTCTTGAAAATAGGGTTTGTTAAAAAACATTGTTTGTTAGAGCCATGGCTGTATGACAATAACTGTATACATGAATCCAAATGCTGCCGGTGGAGTCCGGGGGAAAATCGGTCACTCAGGAACATCGCACTCCAAAATTTCCTCTCTTCCTTGTTTGCTTCTGTGTTTTGTGGTCAAGGACATGTGTACATCAGCATCTCTTTCTCAGACCTTTCTCTCTCGACCCTTAGACTTTACATCAAAAGCTTTTCAGCGCTCTGGGAAGGTTTTACAAATATGAAACCTCCACGTAATAATAATTCTCCTTGTTTGACGTTTTCTGTCAACTCTTTTTTAAATGGAAGTCTATGGGGGGAAATGTGGTTGGTTGAGCATAGCCAGAGAAAAAGAGCAGAACTCTTTTTTTCCTGTTGAAGTAAAAGTTCACAGGATGTATGCTCACACTCTGGTTTTTGAAGGGGTGCCAAAGGAAGTCTGTTGAAAGAGATGTAGCCAAGGGTGGTAACACACCAGATTTAGTAACAGTGTGACATTTCCCACACTTGTGTGTGTTAATAAGACTAAGGATTTTCCAAATCTTTTCGTTCTTATTGTGATGCAATAATATGTTGAGATCATTCTTTAATTATATAATTATATTGGACCCCACCTTCCTCCCCACTGTCCAATGACATGCAAATTGGGGCTAGGTAAATTGGACACTCTAAATTGACCAGCGGTGTGAATGTGAGAATGAATGGTTGTTTGTGTCTGTATGTGGGCCTGTGAAATGCTGGCGACCTGTTCCCATAACATCAGAGTAGTTAGCGACAACATATTCCACTTATGCATCTTTTATTATTTAAGACAAAGACTGTTTTATAAAATCTCTGTCTTATTCTGGAGGTCTGTCTCAGATGGCAGGGATAACACCTTCTCTCACTGTCTCTATGGCAACAGCAGTAATAATACAGTACAGACTCATGAAAGGGAATAAAGAAACAGATCAGTGGGGCCCAGTACTATTACTGGACTTTTTTCTCCATATCCCTGCAGTGACTAAAGGAGAGAACCAGTCATTTTTCATGATTGAAACATTGGATGAATTTCAATGAATCTCCGCAGCAGTGGAAATGACATGTCCTCTGAATTTATGGTAACAAACATTGATCTCTTTGAAAAGGTTTTAATCAAATACAGCTTAGCTTTTCTCTTCTATTTGAGCACAAAAAAGAAGATCCTGCTGTGTATTAATCTAAACAAGTGAAGGACAGATCAACTGGCTTTAGTTTGAGTCTGAGTGGAAAAGACTTCAACAAGTTCATGATGCAACAATGTGAAGTCAGTTGCAGTAGCACATGTTAAAGTTTCCTCAGTTGACAACCTACCAGCTAACTTCATGTTCAGTTTGTGCTCAAAACAAAGACACATCAAGGTTCTTCATTTGATTTAAATATTTTCGAGTGTGAGGTAATTCCAACAAAATATTAATATTGTTGTAAAACCTGATAACTTTGTACAACTTTTCCTTTTATATCCTGTAAAAGCTTTAAATAACACAACAAAAACAAATTCCTGTGGGTGGCTCAAGGACAGAGTTGCTTGAATCAAACAAAGACTTTTGAGCATAGAGTCACACATTGGAAATGTTAAAATATCAAATTGATGATATTCTTCCTCTTCTCTCCAAGGCTCCGTGGTGACAGTGACTGGGCGTCTCACATTTGTCAGTAACAAGTCAATGGAAATCCAAGTGATCGTAGATGCTTCCCCGCTGATGGAGGAAGAAAAAGGGAAATACCACGCGGTGTCCGCCTTCTTCACCTTCATCTCCCTGGACAAGTACAACAGGGCTCTCCCTATTCCTCCTCTAAAGGTCAGTACCATCCAGGCTGTGCACTCTGAAGCTTTATTCAAATCTGAATGTTAAATTTAATTTGATCCTTCATATCATTTCATGTCCAAATTCAGCCTACATACATTAACACAGGCCATTTATACAGATCGAGAGTGAAATATGGATTTTTTATCCCAGACGAGTGTGGTGAACCCTAAAACCCTTCTTTCTTACATCCCCACCATTTTATGATGAAAAGACATGCTTTTCTCTTCTGTTTTCCTGACAGTAACATTCCTTTAGTCAGTTACACTTTTGGAGAGCTCACAGCATGTGAGACACCGTCCTTTATTTAGTAATCCTGCCTATTAGCGTATTTTCAGTACGTTGAATTCTTTGCTGCGTCTACGCTCGGCCCGTAAGCACAAGGGGCTTAATGCTAATATCCCCCCCAATATCCCAAGATGGCAAGGACTGGATGACTCAGCACTTGTTGTGCAGATGTGTGTGTATGTTTACCTGCAGGAGAGGGGACGCCTGCTGTTTGATCTGCCCCCACGATGATTCCAAACCCTGTTTATATGCAAACACAGTATGCACTGGCCATCTGTTTAAATCAGCACATTCAATTAAATTATTTCCTGGCACCGCTCACGCACCCTAAATGTCTCTGTGATGGTCCCTTTTAAAACTCATCCAGCTTATGCATGAGATGATGTCAGCTTGTCAGTGAGTGGGGGTGTGACAGGAGAAGAGCGCTTTAAATTTTATTCCTATCTCTAAATAAAGGATTTAGTAGATTGCAATTCATTTTAACATCAGGTTTTATTCTATTTCACTGATAAAAACAATCCCTTCATATTTTGAATTGACAATTATTAATCTGCTTAATTTCGCCCTTTCTAGCTCGGTTGGATGTTTTGTTTGCTTCCCCTCACAACATATGAATCTGTGTGTGGATATAATGATTGATATGATTAGCTTTACATTTGAATCAAGCAAAATCCATAAAAGTGGCTCCAGCCGAGTTGGCATCTTCAGTGAAATGTGACAGACCAATAGCAGGTTATTATTCTCTGTAGTGCACACTTGTACAAAATGCACCTTGGCTAATCACTAAACTTTAAGTATGGGGCAGCATGTACGCCAGGGAGGTGCATTGAAAGTGAATACGATAAGGTAAGAACAAAGCTGTTTCGTGAGGGAACCTGCATATTTTCTCCGCCTAAATAATTTCCCACCAAGTTTTAAGGAAAACAAGCGTGTAATAAGAAACTTGGATGAAGAAATCCAAGCTTGGCTGAGAGTGAAACGTGGAAAAATGGTCGTTATAAATGCCATCGAGCGCTACCCTTACCCTGCCCACCTTAATTATTCATGTTCTCGTACATGTAAAGGTGCAACATCAGCGTTTAAAACCATGACACGTCTATTTCGGAATAAAAATGAGCATCAAATCCATGTCCCGCTGGTCAGCCTTTTCTAAAGTGCCTGTGCATTTCCTCATTACCATTTCACAAAAACACCACATTCGGTTCGTCTATTGTCCGCCTCCCTCTCCGAATTCATTACCTGCGTATCCATCTTGCACAAGCTGCTCTTAGCCTCTCTGTTAATGACAGAGAGTTGCAGTGTTGATTAGAGTCACTGTAATTTCTCTGTTCACCTCAATTTTATGAAAAGAAAAAAAAGAATCTCTTGGTGATGTTAATAATTCATCCTCAATGCTATAAATGGAAATCTAAATGGAGCCCTGGGCTGCCAAGGGCTCTGATGTAGCATGTCAGATAAACAAGGGCAGGAATCGAGAAGTGTGTGTGTGTGTGTGTGTGTGTGTGTGTGTGTGTGTGTGTGTGTGTGTGTGTACAAATAGAGCTCCTCCTTGTGCAGGTCTGTATGTATGAGAGAGGGCTTTGTGTGTGGATGTGCACGTGCTTGAACAGATCGCTGAGCACAAATGCGTGTGTTTATTTATATGAGTGAGTGAAGGATGGCGAGGCTCAATCAAGGCTATTTCTGGCTTCGTAACTATTTACCGAGAGCTTAAACATGGGATGAGGTTGACTCAAACGGCGGCAGCGGCAAAATCTATTGATGGCAATAAACGTATTCATGGATGTCAGTCCCTCTGTGTGTAGAGGAGATGTGTCGCATGCAGGAGAAAGGGTTTAACACGTCAATCTAATCAACACCTGGATTTCCCTGAGCAGTGGAGATGGGACTGTGATGGAGGGAAACACAAAGATGACACTAATATGCCTTGTAAGCCAGATGATAGCGAGTTGAGTAAAGCTGAGAAACCTTTTGCCTCCCTTTACTTATAATTTTACCCCGGGCCAATACTCTATTCTGTTATATTGAATAGTACTATCAAATAACATTTGTACACGTTTTGTTACAATTTGCGACCAACAGCAATACGGTGTATTTTCCAAAAACCACCGAGTGAAAACAGTCACCGCTGTCATTTTTTCTGCCTTCGAAGTACAATAGTTGCTGTTTCTATGACAACAAAAAGTTTCCTCAAAGATCATCCTCCAGAGAACAAGACTTTCCTCCTCTGTGTTATCATGACAACATGGCTGATTACTCACAGCCCATAGCTTTGCATTAACACCGGAAAAGGTAGATGATATCTAAACTGGCTCACACCACAAATTCTGTCGAACCAGCACTCAGCAGTGTACAAATGACAAACTGCAGTGTTACAAAGGTCAAGTGCCCATTTCAAGACTAGAGAAAGTCACTGTGTCTTGAGTACGTCCTCACGTAACCACAAGATGGCATTTTCACATTTTGCTTTTTTATAGTGATTATATTAAACAAAGGTTTAACATGTTAAAAGTAGGGAACCCATCAGCAGACAAGGGAATAATCTTTATTCTTTTCATTAGCCTTTAATCACCTGAAACTAAGAATTGTTGTTTTTTGTTATAGAATGAGCCCTTCCAATCAGAGGGCAGATCGTCTAAGTCAGCCCTATTTTCCAGTCATATTTCTACAGTAGCCTAGAATGGACAAACCAACCACTGGCTCTAAACCTTTTGCATTTTTTACTTGGCCTGATAACCATCAGGTTCTCAGAAAAGCTTGGAAGAAGGATTATTAACTTGGTTGCAATGTGCATCTTTACCACTAGATGCCACTAAATCCTTCACACTGAACCTGTAGTTTGTGAGCTGCTATACTAAGCTTACTACTGCCAATACCGATGTAGCTAAATGTTAAGCATACAGACATGTGAGCAGTATTTATTTTCTCGTCCGACAAAGAACTCCGAAAATGCAGTACCAAACTTTCTTGAAAGATCGTGGTATTTTATCTTGTACGATTTTATAAAACTGCATTTTCCTTTTTCCTCCTCCTCCTTCTCCATCTTCCATCAAGCTGACCCTAACCCCGTCCTCCTTTGCCAAAAATACATCATCTCTCTACGTCAGACCAACTTCATCTGCTTGTGTTGAAAATCCTTGTCATAAATCAAACAAAGCACATCTTAAAACAAACAATTCTTAATTTGAATATTGTTTACCTGTAACCTGAATAGCAAAGACTGACAAAATCCCATGAAACATGAGGAGGTTAAATTTGACTGCCACCATGTCTCTCTGATCCTGTGCTCTCCACATATCCATTCACATTGACAAAAGATGATGTTTTACACAGGACCCATATGTTTGCACATTTTATTCTCAAACCATTTCAGAGGACCGGCCCAGGTTGTCTCCTCCTCCTCTTAATTCAGAATGTGATATCTTATCTTTGTTTAACTTGCACCCTTGGACTTGAACACAAAAACATCCCCGAAAGCTACAAATAAATGTGGGACCTTTCGTTGATGAAACACTGTGGCAGATTATGCTCCAGTTGCATTCTATAAATATCTTGAAGGAAAATAGCTGAAGCTATTTTTGACTGCAGGTGCTTTTCCCTGATTCTCTCATTCTGGCTTTCTCTCAAGTGGGCCTGCTGTGTTTACTATCTTTAGATTTCCCTGTTTTTGCTCAGCGGGGGGGGGGTTAGGGACACTCTCTCTCTCTCTCTCTCTCTCTCTCTCTCTCTCTCTCTCTCTCTCTCTCTCTCTCTCGCTCTCTCTCTGTGTGTGTGTATGTGGGGGGTTGTAGATGAGCTGTCACTAATGTTAGCATACTGTGGGTACTGCTGAAGTGGGGAAAGAGGACAGCATGAGCAGAGAGGGGAGGATATCAGGGGGATGCTTCGCCTCTCGGCAGCAGTACCCTTGAAAAGTACTGAAATAATATATGTGCAGGCTGGGCCCAGGGTAGATGTAATCGAAAATGCCTGAAGGCACCTTAGGCCGTCTTGTTTTTTGGATTATTTGTAAGGGTTAGCCGTTGCCTCCAGGTTAGAAAAAAGAGGTTTGTTACCAGGAGCTCTGCACTTTAAATCCTTATCCAGGACAAAGTGAAGGCCAGCTGGTGGTGGGAGAATGTGTCCACTGGGCAGAAAACAAGTGTGGATGTGTGTTATGTGATGAATGAAAAGCTCCAAAATCCATATAAAGGCTGAAACAACAATAATAAGTGAACTTCCTTGTGAACATTCAATATAGGTTTGGTCCTCCTCACATCTTGCTCTTCCTGACCATTCTTCATTCTTGTTTCGTAATATCTCTTCCCCCTGCCGTCTTTTACTCATCCCGTCATCTCCCCCTTCTTCCTCTTCCTCCATCCCCCCCCCCCCCGCCCTCTTCGCTGACAGAGGCTCAGCTGGCCTCCCTTGACACAAAAACAAGCCCGGTTGTCATGGCAACCCCACCGTAGTCCACACGAAGTGATGTACATTTATTTTTAGACGAATCCCATTCAAGACAATCAGCAAAGGGTTAACAGGTACACACTCGTGCCAGAGTAGCAGATATTTCTTCCACTGTGGAAATCTGAGGCATGACACAGGGAACAAACTGACATTTGTCCTAGACATAGTGCTTCAGTGCCTGAATCTGTCAAGGATGGTTAATTTTTCATTATGCCTTATTCATGAATATGCATAAAAAGCTTTCCGTGTTCCATTTTCATAGCCAAAACTAAATTGCTTCCATTTTTTGCACTGTTTTGTGAGGAAATGCAACCTGGCATGATCGAATTGTGAAGGTGTTAATAATTCACATCCATACAGCAAACTACTTTTCACCCTAACAAAAATAACACATGTACAAGTTTTGCTAATCACTCTTTTTTGGTTTGTTTAATCTCATCCAGTTCTGGGTTAATTTTTTATTTCTTACATATCCCTTTACCCACTACTCAGTAGGATCATCCGCATTTGACAGCATTTGTTTAATGTCTACAAATAAAACACCGTTCAGCTTTGTCTAAAATGTTGTCCCTTGTGCATGAGTGTATCTCAGTATTTCTGTGTCACACACAAACATATACTGTAGGTTATTCCAGATGGTTGTTCTTCTTCCTCTTCTTTTCCTTCCTCCTCTTCTCATGTCCTTCGAGCTACTTGCTTACAGCTCAGTGGTACTTTCAAGACCCTGGCATTTGGCAGTGCCACTGATGCCCTGTGTGCCCACTCTAATAACAGCTTGTGCCAGCACTGAAGAACCCCTCTGGCATTTTGCTGGCATTGTCTGAGCGAGTCACTTTTACAAGCCTTGTCCATGTTCCAAGTTTACACCGTTCAGTTTGTCACACTCCATCTGACTGTTCACCTAATGAGTGACCAGCATGCCAGGTGAAGCGGCTGTTTGTCTTGGCTCTTTGACCCGATTAGCCAAAGTGCTGAGGTCTGTCTTTGTCTCAGTTCCTTATTTTCCAGTGTAATCAGAACAAATGACATTGGATTTTGATTATTTGTACTTTATTTATTTGTTTAGGTAATCTAATGGTGTGTTTTTTTTGGGGGGGGGGGTAACATCAGTCTCTAGGTTTGCACACTTTGGTCCGGACTGAAATATCTGAACAACAATGGATTGACTTTAAATATTGTGCTTCAAAATGGCTTTGATCATCCCCACGACGTCTCACATTTCGGTTTTCATGAAACTTGGTACAGACCTTTATGTGATCCATGATCCATACTGTACATGACTCATATTTGTTTTAATTATTATAAGATTTGTATTTTTTTTTGCCAGGTTTGCCTTCATCGGACAGTAGCAAAAGAGATTTTAAATGTAATTTATTATCTCTTCACTCCTTCTTATGCCTGGTTCAACTGATTCTGAATGAGTACAAATGACTACACCAACAGCCATAAAATAAAGTAGGCCAAATTAAATATGTCATTTAAAATCATGAGATAATTCCCAAATAAGTGTAATCTGCCTTCAGTCTTATACAGATGCAGTGGAGCTATGAAGCAGTGTGTCTGAAGTATGATTTATTAATCAAATCGTGGTTCCTGTGGTATTGTATTTGCAAGTTTTTAAAACGTTTGGTAGCCTGAAATGTGAAACACCAAGGGAATAGAAATAAACACATAAAACAAGCATGAGTGCTTTTTGGGATGTTGACAGGTTCTGCATCAGCGAGTCACCAGTAGTAGCTGATGATCCTGCATAATCACAGTTATTAGACTGGGGCCACTGTGGGAATACCAATTACATGGGGACACCAAAAGGACATTTGGAGCATGGCATTGAATTGTCTCATTGAGTTATGCAAATGTGATCCACATTAGCATAAACATATGCATGTGCAGTCTAGCAGTAATGCGCTCATAATACATGCAAGGCAAATAATGTGTCCACATAGAGATACACATGTACAAAAGAGTATAGGGACTTCAGTATTAAGTGTAGATGTTATATCACTGACATTATGGTTCACTTATCTCCAAACATTATAGACTTAAGCAATATTACAAATTGAAATATTTGAGGTTGAATCACATTATAATGCAGGTGAGAATTTCTTCTCTTCAGATTTCTTCTGATAACCTAAAGGAGATTGTCAGAATAAAAAAAATGAGCATTTAGGTCTGTTGTCAGGTTTGACTCCAGAGAGATAAAGGGCTGAAAAACAGCATATGTTGTTTTAAAGGGTACATATTATGTTCATATTCACGTTCATGATAAGGATTACATGCTCTTATGTTCAGAAAACCCAACACTTTCCCCATATTGTTCATTGCTGCAGCCCCTTTTTTTCATCCCCTTGGTTTTAGCTCCTGTCTCTTTAAGGCCCCTCTCCAGATTAAGCCCATCTGCTCTGATTGGCCGCTAGCCCACAGAAATTACGGCCTTCACTCTCGCTACCTAGCTTTGTTTTGGGGCGTGCCAGACTAGCCGCTGTAAGCGTACATGATGCTAATGTGCGGCAGAGTGGTGTCACATGACATCGTGGTGGTAATGATATGAGGCATGTGCGGAATGGTGCCGAAGTATCAGGAGCTTCAGTAGCAGTGTTTTCTGTCAGAGACGAGCTCCCTGCGGCGCTGACTTCGGGCTTTTGAACTTCGCAAACATATTAAAACCTATAAAACCTACTATAGAGGAAACTGAAAAATCATCCTTTACTAAAAAAATATATATTGAGCCAGTCACAAGAAACCTCATTAAAGCCCAGGTAACACCAGGTTATCTATAGTCTATAGTTGTTATGACTCCGTTTGTCATTCAAACAATCAGCCTCTCATTTAGTCCTGCCTGAATCCGCTGCTTCCATTGTGTAGAGCACCATATCTTCTACAGTTATGGATTGTCATTCTTAATTAGCAGTAGTCAGGTGTACAGTTTATATTAATTGTCTTGTTCATTAAATCCATCTCAAGTTGTATATCAGTATAGTTCAATTAAATAATAGGTCCTCATGGGCCCGAGTGACAGAAGGAGGGGGATACAAGGTTCAAAGAACCCAAAGAAACTGTTTGTAATTAAATTCTACCACCTCCATCTGCGCATCACTACCATGTGGGCTTTCATTATGTCTTTGTATGTTGATTTTCATTTACATCTTGTTGCATCGATTTGCAGTCCGGACTTGTTGCACCTATTTATTGACCATTCCTTATCTTTCCACCAAGATTAGTGGTAATCCCAAACAAACAGATGATATAATAACCTCCTTGGTGAAGGTAATCGATAGATCAATAATCATTTTACCATCATGACTTTGAACTGATCCAAAAGTAATCTCTTTATGATATGGTTATATGGCTGCAGTCTCTTGTCAGTCTCTATTTCACTTTTCTATTTCTCTCCTTCATGTATTTGCTGTATGACTGAACACAGTCAGTTTGTATCTTTCACTAGAACAAGATTCCACAGTTCTTGTCACGTATTTATTGATTTTTGAATGAGCAAATTCATTTCAGATTTTTTTTAATCAGCGTTTGTGTTCATGTAAATGTTAATTATGTAAATACTGGAGCTTTGGTGCAACTTTCTCTTGCTCCCTCTCTTTGTTTTTGCTTTTGAAGTCAATGAACTGGAATCATCCATTACTTTCAGATGAATGGCAAAAGCAAAATTGACTGAGCAGTATGTTGACTGTTATATAACCAGCACACAACAAACACACCAATACCACAGCTGTAAACTCCTGAACCTGCTTCAGTCTCATTGGTGTGTTTGTAGCTCAGCGTCACTATTTTAAGATTCTCATCACATTTGTGTTGTGACCCCCCGGCTCATCTCTGGGAGGACTTTTATTTTGTCATATCTGTTCCCACCCTGCTCTCTCCATCAAGTCAAGGTGCCATCTGTCAGCTTGCTGCTGAGTGGCAGGTGCTCTGGAGTCTGCCAACCACCTGGTGTATCACAGCACAGAGCTTCTATCTCAACACATCATTAACACTACATCCTCGCCTAATGTATACTTTACACACAAAAACAAACACAAACATATATATTATGGTTACAACATCCTCCCGTGCTCCTGAAGAACACTGCACGGGAGATGTGTACTGGGAAGTGGGTAGCACCATCAAACTTAGCGTTGACACTGTCACTGGTGGTGGTATTTGTTGTTTAAGTTGCACAGTTGCCAGGCAATCTAATTAAACTGTGCAGGCCAGCAAGTGCCCCCTCCCATGAATCAGAGCTATGTCAAGCTAAGTGAAGGAAAAAGCTTGGATATGAACCGGGATGGTTTTGTCAAACTATACTAAAATACAATACATAATGCTGAGCCTCTCCAAGACTAAATCAATCATTGTGCACATCACCAAGAAAATGAATGAGTAATACAGTACACTGGGAAATTATATGAGAGATCAATGCTCAATGGTTAATATCTAACATCATTACTATGTCTTTATTTTGACTTTTCCAGTTCCAATCATTCCAGTGTGCAATGTGTGTAATTGAAGAATGTGTCTGAAAACATTGTCTTTTTGCTTGTTTCTCAGATCAAAGGAGAGGAGGAGCAGAGACGTTTTGAAGAGGGCAACGCACGTTACCTCCATAATAAAGCAAAGAGACTTGCAGCGAAGGAGAGCCAGCAGTGACGCTGCTGTGTCGCACACAATTTAACGCCTGCTACAGTAGTTTATTAACCCCACACAACACAATGTACTGTATGAAGAAATTAAAATAACCCTCTCTACTGTTCTGTAACTGTAGCCTCCTGTTAAACCTGAACCTGTGATCGCTTTCAGCTGTGCTACACACCAAAGTTTCCATATATAGTTATATACGTATATAAAAGAGAGAGGGGAGATTTTTAATGATGTATGAAGACTATTTATGAACCCTTTCCATGCAAAGTGACAGTCTGACTGTAAATGTAGAAGTAAGAGCTCTATTTTGTGTTAAGGAGATTTTTTAAAATGACGACTTCATGAGTTGTGTCAGTGCAAAGAGATAGTCTGAGAGCAAGGAAAATGATGAATAAGTGAGTGAATAATAATGAATAAAAGATCCAAGCATGAGTCTGGGCCTCTCGCCTTGTGTCCTTGATGGTTTGATGATTTGATGATGAAGATGACGATGATGTCATTGTCTTGGGCATGCCTCGGCTGAGAGGGCCCACGCTATTCATCTTTTCACCACTGTGTCTTTCACATAGAAATCAGGGGAGCTCAGGGGCTTTGACTCAACTCGCATCTCTCCCACGCCTGCCCGCCCTCCCTCCCCCTGCTTCCTCTCCGCTCCCCTCCCCTCTTCCTCTCCGCCTGTCTGTCACACTCTCGCTCCAACATTCGCTCTGCCTCACCTCACTCCCCTTTCCTTCTCCTGGTTACTGTCACGTCCTCGTCCGTCTCCATTCTCCCCCAATGTCACATTCTTGCTCCTCTCGTTTACTCTGTTTGTCCCTCTGTCTCCTCGGTTCTTTTCCCTGCCTGACTCTCTTTGTCTCCAGTTTAGATGTGAGGAATCCTCGCAGCCTGATGGGAGCCAGAGAGGGGGGAGTGGAAAACTATCAGCATGTGAATCTTTCTCTACAGAAAGATCAGAACAGTGAATTGAGGTCGGCAGCAGCAGCCGGTGAAAAATCAATATCCATATGGACTGAAATGGCAGTGATTAATGACCTGACATAAAAATATTTATCAGGATTGGTTTATCATTTGTGTACCCAGAACACTGTTAAGACTTCAATCTGATTCATCAAGGGATGGAGTTAGGTTTCAACCATATGCAACAGATTAAAAAGGACGAATGTGAAATCAAAGTGAAATTAAAGGAATATGAAGAACAGAGGTTTAAACCTCAGCAGAATGTCTTTTTGTTTGGACCCTTTTGTCGTCTGCGCGCTGTTTGTCTGACAAAGACAGAATCTGATTTGTCATTGGATCTTGAAGGTTATTGTTTTTTCCGTGAGTCCCTCAAACACAATATGTGTGCTTTTCATTTCCCGTATGAAAATAAAGTTAGGCTGAGGCTGCACTGGGAGAATATATCTATTTTTAACCCCATTGAAGTCGAGGCATCTTGTGGGTGAAGGAGAAAACGGGGAGACGGAATCCAGCTTAGATGGTAACATAGGACTTCTGGGAAACCTTTTTTTTTTTTTTTTTTTTAAATGAGCATCATCAGCACAGACACATCAGATTCCTCCTGGTTTTAAAACATACAGAAATTAGTCTAATTTCTCATCATTCCGCACAGGGTTCATTACTGTCTGTGGCCATTTCAGCTGGCAGCAGCTGGCTTTTATACGTAGTGACACAATATGGTAACCATGGTTACATATGTGGAAGAACAGACTTGGAATAGAAGAGATGACATTATCAGAAATAGATGTTTCTCTAGCTAAAAAGATGGAATCGCTTTAAATCGCATCATTGAAGTCGGATGTAAATGACCTTGCAGTATATACTCTCAGAGAAAATAGACAATTTCAGTGAATGAAGCCACACATCAGTCTGCTTTTAATCAACACAAAACTATGGAATCAAGGCAAAAGCTGAACTATTCGTGTTTTTGCATCTAAATTCAGGGATAGCAGTCTTCTCACTGTTGTATCCCTGCAGACTGTCAAGGCTATTCAGAAGATGAATGAAGCTCTGATGCAGGAGAAAAAAAACATTAACGACTCAGAACGAAGGATAAAATGATAAAGTGAGGTGGTAGAGAAAATCCCCGGCTTTCATTTTCTCCTCGCTGTACAAAAAGGGGCGAGAACGTCTTCATTGTCAGTCATTCCCCTCTCAGCAAGGGCTCTGCTGCATGAACACAGAGGCCCTAACCATATGTGCACATTATACTTCAAGGTCACGTGGAAATAAGTTCGCCGATAACTGCGCGAGTCACCGCTCACGATAGGTTTGTTGGCAGACGTTTCAGATGCTCAAAATCGGAGTCTCTAATGTTCCCATTTTGTCTGTAGAAGTTGTTTTGTTTTGCTCTTCCTGGAACACCTTCACAGAGCGGAGATATGAGTCCTACATTCAGACCTCTCCTGTTATCTGGGCTCACAGCCAGCAGGGCTTTCCTTGCAGAGGAGTAGGTGAGGGGCCGTACTTTGTCTAGCCCGGCACCTCCCTTTCTCACAGCCACAGGGGACCTCGCTGGGAGGATACCACTAAATCAGGCTGCCTCTGACTGTAAGGTGCAAGAACCCCTTCACACGGAGAGGTGGCGATCCTGGCAGGCCGCGGAAATGTAGATTGTAAAGGAGCTAATCAGCAGGACATTCAAAACAGTGTTAAGTATTAAACAGCTGCTGTGTCTGTGCTTATGTGTGTGTGTGTGTGTGTGTGTGTGTGTGTGAGGAAGAGATGTGATGTGATGTGTGATCATGGAGCTGACGGTGAGAGTGGAGGGCAGCCCAGTGCCAGTGGAGCCAGTGGGCGGGAATGCCTTCTGTTACTTTTTACTTCCAGGTCACCTAGCATCACACAGGAGAAGCTGGAGATGGACAGTCTGCTTCTTTTACCAAACTCTGTTGCCCTGTCCGATTCTTATGAAGGACTAATTTACGTTTAAAATGAAGTATCCTAGAGAGGCTGCATGTCCTGCACTTATCCATGCGCCAATAAATCTCAGAATCTACACATTACTAACACAAGCTTTATCCAAATCTATTTAATTTATTGCCAGAAATCGGTTTGATTTATGCAACCATGTGTTGTACTGCAACAAAAATGTATTTTCAAACCTTACATCTGAGTTATCTACATACTTTACAGAGAAAGCCTGTTCGAGTGCAGTGAGAGACCATGTTTCCATCATGACATGGTTGTTGGGGGGGGGGGGAGGTCTGGAATGGACTGTTGCTATACCGTACTTCTTAAAAACCTGGCAAATACACATGGTCATTATTTTCGTTCAGTTTCGTTGCTGGAGATGCAGTCTCGTCAATAGACAGAGATTTATGGTGGAGTCCAACATGACGAGTGCTCAGACAACGTGTCAGGTCTCAAACAAATCTGTTTACCCCAGTCACCTGATACCTCCTTCTGGAAATTAGAAACCAAGTTATTTCACACAAACCTGCACAAATTCATAGCAATGCTAAGTGTAAGGTAAACGTGTTATGGGAGATCTGATGGGTTTTGGTAATACAGTGAACTTAATTCTTCTTCTTTGTTTTTACACATGAAAATAAGCAAAAACTGTAGTAAAGACTCATCTTGTCTAAAAACTGTCTAAAGGTTTGTATGGTGTTGGAATAGTTTTCTATATCTCAGCCATTAGGTTGGCAAGAAAAATGTCATGTATATGGAGTAAACAAGAACTCTCACTGTTAAGTCTTGCTCTTAAACATGCAATAAATTTGTCCACCTCTAACTATTGACTGGATCGACTGGGAAGCTCAGGGGGAAAGTTTCTCCTCTGCCTCTATAGACTGAGAACCGTCTCTTTTAAAAGCCCATCAGTACTTAAACTCCTGCCTGTATATAGGCCTATATATATATATATATATATGTATATACACTGCACTGGCAGCTCCCAGGTATGAGAGTGTGTATAGGCTATCCATTCTAATAAATAGGAAGCCGGGAGAGCGTGAGGCACTCATCGCACACATCCGCCAAATAAATGAAAATGAAAATAATCCTTATAATGGTGATACAAACCGAGGCACCAGGGACCTCTCTGTGTCTCGCATCTCATGCAGGGACTATTAGTTTTCTCGCTGGGTACAATCTAAGCCCTGAGGGGAGGAAGCTGTCCATACAGAAATCATCCAGTCTTACATAACAGTCGAATAAGGTCAATGAAAAGGGGCCATTTACAGGAGCACGAATTACAGGAGAAAATAATGTGCATTAATTCCAGCTCAAGATTTACCTCTCTATTATAAGCACCACTTGTTTTCTCTGGTGTCCTTGGATCAAAGCTTAATGAAGCCCCCTCTATTGTGTTGAAAATTCCACACATTAGAAGACAAAAATTCAGAATGAGGTAGATAAGAGAATAAAAAAGGCAGATTATATATGTACACAATATACCCCTTTCACTACTGACGGAAAATATTTTTTGTGGAGAAACGTACTTGAGTAAAGTGAAGTAGCACAGGATGATCTCATGACGATGTATACACTTTATTATATGAATACAAAGTTGGATGTGTTTTACATTTGGAATGGCGCTGTAGAGTCAGACAGTAGTGAGAATATTTTTGTATTATTATTTTGAGGAGCTTTCAGTGAAGGTAGCTGTGCTCCTTCATTCACAGGTTAGAGGACCTGTTTTGTTTTCAGATCCATGGTGCAGCTTCGTCAAAACGACCTCTTTTTCTCTTTTCTCATGAATTATTTCTCATTGCATCTCTCTCTCTCTCTCTCTTTCTCTCTGTCTTTCTCGCTGTCACTCGCTTTCTCTCTCTCTCTCTCATGCTTTAGCTCTCACTCACTCGCTCTCTTTCTCTCTCACTCCCCCTCTCTGTCTTTCTCTCACTCTCACTCTCACCCCCCCTCTCTCTCGCTCCCTCTCTCTCTCCCTCATTCTCTCTCCCCCTCTTTCTCTCTCTCTCCCTCTCTTACTCCCCTCTCTCTCTCATTCTATCTCTCTCTCTCTCTCATTCTCTCTCTCTCTCTCTCTCTGTCTCTCTCTCTCTCTCTCTCTCTCTCTCTCTCTGTCTCTCTCTCCCTCTCTCTCTCTCTCTCTCTCTCTCTCTCTCTCTCTCTCTCTCTCCCACGGCCACTCAGAGTCGGGTCTGAGCCGCGCGCACGAGCCCTGAGCTGTCGGGAGCGCGCGCAGCGAGTCATGCCTCGTCCGTCGCTCGCGTCGCAGCCAGTGTCAGAGGAAATAAGAGAGAGGTGAAGAAGAAGAAGAAGAGAAAGAAGAGGAGGAAGAAGAAGAGAATCCGCCTTTTTAGCCACAGTCACACGCTTTTCCCAGGCAGGGTGCGTGGAGGAGAAGCAGAGACTTCCGGCCAACACGTGTATGATTTGTCTTCCTTCGGTTTGTTTTCCCGTCAGTGAGACAAAAGAGGGCAGGAAGACACGAGAGGAGTACAGCTGATGATGCAGAGGAGGATTGTGCTGCTCCACATCCTTCATCCCCTGCAGCCCACTGCTCTAACTTGGTGCCTCGGTGTGGGGATGTAAAGCCTTTGGGAAACACTTGGAAAGAACGGACCTGGGCTGATGTGAGTGTGCCCATTCGCCCCCGGGAGCCTGGAGGTCTGTGTGGAGACAAACGCGGGTAAGATCAGAGCCATTATCAGCCTCACTGCTGATCCCCCTCATTCTGATGCTGCCGTAAGAACAACAGGGCTCCGTCCAAACAGGGGGGTTTCCTGCAGCACGAGCAGGGGGACGTAGCGTGCACGTGAATGTGTGCACTTAAAATGAAACGTGCCTGTGCCAATCTGACCCATTTTGGATTGGTCCATTGATAACCAAGTGGCCTGTAAGTGAGAGGTGGCACGTGCACTAACTTCGCTGAGAGTGAGGTCTTTAGGATGAAATGTGCAGGATGAAGACTAAGGAACAGATAATCTAGTGTTAGTGTTTTTGCACTTTAGTCTTTATTGCTTTTTAAATGAATGAAACAATAACACAAAACATGGCACACAACACTAGAGAGGGATTGCATTTTACAGTCTGTGGTTTATCCATAGGCATTTCCTGTACAATCTATTTCTAACCATTGTAGTTGTAGTAGTGATCTAGTATTGTACTTAGGCTGAATTTGACTTTAGTAAAAACGTGGAGTATCCATGTTATCACAAATCTTATCACACATCCTGTACAAACAATCTGAGAAATGTGTTGTGCACATTTAGCCTTACAACTCCACCACTGGTTTTATTAATGCTGTACTTTATGGATTCTTTATAGCTGTTTTGTTAAGATATGATAATCTTTTGATTTGAAACATTATCTCATGGGTTCTCATGGTTTTTCAACTTAAATATCGAACTAAAAAGAGTAACACTACTTGAAAAATGAGCAAATCCCATGTGCATCCTTGTATTCTAAACCCAAAGATAAGATTATCTATCATGTCTTTTTAAAACACACTACAAAGAATACATGAATTAGCATTTATTTTATTATTTGAAAAATGCACACATGATTTGTTGATTTCATACTTCAGTATGAAGCTGAATGAAAATACTAAAAAAATCTGGATCATCAGTCACGTTAAGTGTGGAGTATTAGTATCTTCATATTGACACAGTACAGCTGAATGCACTGTAGTGATGGACTTAAGATACTGGGTGTACATTTTAACTAGGTCAAATAAATTCTGTTATGTGACATTTTTACAACATGCATATAATCTTAATGGTTTTTATGATCAAGAAGTTACAGTGTCACTCATTCCCTAACAGCTTTCCTGACATTGAAGTCTTTACTTTAGGAAGTTAGATACCGGAGTTCTAAAAGTGAAGATATACTTTAAATGTGTGTTGTGTGTAACACAAGCACTGCAGCATCTTTTCACAGAAATCTCATGCGCGTGACAAAAGATGGGAAAATGAAGAGACAGTTTAATCTTTATTTTCTTTCAAATGTTATTTTTCAATATGATTTTCCTGATAGAGAAATGGCCACAAGTCAGAAAAAGTGGCCATGTACAATCATCATCACATCCACAGCTCAGAGACAGTGCTGCAGCCTACATGTGACAGTTGCTGCTACACCACAAAGCCTCACTACAGATCTCAATGTTTCACAGGGCATATGTGACATTTTGTTTGTCACACGTTGGGGCTCTGTCATTTTGTGACCATGTTAGGCCGAGTTCACACTGCTCTGTTTTTCACACAACACAAAGAGTATGCCTTCCCTCATACACCAATATATAGTAAGTCAAATAAAATTATAATAATATCTGGATCCTTTAAGCCCTTATGCATCAGTTTGAATTTAATAATCAATATCATTTCTAATTTTTAATTCATGCTGTTTTCCCACCACATTAAAAATCCCGGCGGTTTCTGAGATGAAGACTAAACCCTCTGCCATATGGCGCCCAGTGATCCAGCTACAGTCGTAGTTGGAGGTAGCTTAACATAAACAGGAAGAGAGCCTCTAGGGTTACACTTGTGATGGAAAAAAATCAACTACTTGCTCTGGGACAATCTGGCCACTCAGTTAAGAAACGTGTTTAAAATGAGCTGCAGCTACAGTACGTCAAACAGACCCTTAAATACCTTTTATCTTATTAGTTAAATTGTGCAGAGGCATCCTCCTCACACTGACTGCACCTGCACTGCTGGTAGTCATTGGCGTTTACTGCAGCTCTGTGTTACAGGACAATCATGTGCATGCTGGGAATTATTGAAATCACAGTAAATGTTTGAGATCCAGCCGGCGAAGAAGTAGAAGTGATTTCTGGTAGTGAAGCGTTAGCCAGTGCAGAAGCAAACTTTGGAATTTGCATTATAACGATCTATGAATTTGACAAAGACAGTCACAAAGCAAGAGAGATAATCAGCAAACTTGTCAAGTTCATTGTTCTGGACAACGAAACCCTGTCAGTTGTGGAAAAGACTCATCTACCTCATTTTAACTGGTCGCATCTTAGCAGCTATTTAAAGGAGACAATTGTTGTGTATTCATAGATTTTATTTATTTGTGTTCATTATTTAGTTATGACTGTAAAATAAAAGAAGTTCTATGGCATCATCCTCTGTATGTATTTGTTTTTCAAATGGTTTAACCTGAGCCAGGACACACAACAATTACAGCAATCATCGCCAGGGTTAGTAGCAAACAGCTGTTAAACTATGTTGGATAGGTTGTTATTGTTTTGAATGCACTGATATCAGATGGGTACTCTCTATCACCCGACATGTAAAGTCCAGGTATTGGAATCAGTATCAGGACTGGTAAAAATGGTATCAGAACATCTCTTGTAAACATGGCACATCATTGCTGGAACCTAGCTGCTCTCTTATGACTGCCACACTCTATTTGAGAAAATAGTGTCAAGCTCGGCTGCGATATTAGTTTGTGTAACGCATCCTCACAGGATCTACAAAAATAAAGGACACTTTCTAAACTTTTTACATTTTCAGTTGCACCAGCAAATTACAGTTCGTTTTGGAAGCAGCTCTCATCAGCCACGATGTGGGTTTAAAACAGCTTCACTCTGGAACCAGTTACCCGTTGAAGGTGTCTTGATGTTATTCATTCCATGTTTACTGTGGCGAGAAGAGCTCGGCAGACTCCATTTAACTGCACTGCAAAAGCCAATTAGAGCTGACGTTTGAGATATCCTCAGAGTACCTCTGCACAATACCAGAGATAGCAACTGATGAGCATCAATCAGTGATATTTAATCAGATGTTTTTGATCTTTAGGATCAGAGAGCATCAGTGTGACACATATCCTTGTCATCCTGGATTGATTCATGATTGATTGACGCTTTCCTCACGTTCCCATTGACAAATGATAGTCTGATTGAAGCACAGATGTTCTGAGGCCATTTTTCACCTCCCTGACACCGTTTCCAGATACCTGGACTTTACCCTGTCGATCGTGTGTAAGAGAGTACCCATCTGATACCAGTGCACTCAAAACAATAACAATTTATCAAACATAGTTCATCTCGTTTGAAGGTTTTTAATCATGTTGAAAAGATGCATTTCAGAATTAATAATTAAACCTACCTTAATACCTTAATACCTTACTTTAGAGGATACAAACGTTTCTTTTTTGGAAGAATATCCCATTCATGAATATGTAAAATATACGTAACTCTATATTTGGCACTATTGGGCGAAGGTATTGAGTTGAAGTAGTGGACCTATTGGTACATTGATCAAGGAGGTTGTATTGCATTCAATTTGTTGGTTTGATGGAGAACCGACAGCAGCAGGATATCGATTCAGTGGAGAGGCTGTCTCTGCTTACCTCTCCTGACCGGAAGATCAGAGGTCAAGGGCATAGACCACCTCTAGAGCTTTCTATTTTCTGACGACTGGAGCTGATAGAGTTCCACTGGTTCCGTTTCGAGACCTCAGTGGAGCAGAGATGGCACCGGGGCTTGAATCTAGATCTGGGCCCCTGGTTGCAGAGAACAGCCTCCAGCTCACCGTGCCTCCCTGCTGTGCATTGGTGAAACGCTGTGATTAAACAGAGGGGGCATTTGCTCACAACCTGTTATTGTTGTTGTTTCGGTCCTTGAGTAGGAGTGCTTGTGTTGTCCTGTTTCATATGCGGTAAGTGGATACTTAAAGCAACTAATGAGAGTTACTCAATTTATATAGGGAAAAATGTTATACCCTATATGAAATGGAAGCTGTCATCTGGTCTCAGGTTCAATGTCATCCTGCTCCAATAACACCATACTGTGTCTGAGATATGTTTTATTCATGGCTTTTATGGATGGATGGATCCAAATGGTGACTGTTGGTGAAAAAACTATGATTTTATGGGTCAAGTGTAGATAACTACACTTAATAGTGAGAGTGAAGTGATGAAGATGATATAAATAAACCTCAAAAAACATTTTACTTATTATTATTATTTATACTCTCAGTCTAAATTGTTTTTATAAATTGTAAGGAGCTTAATACAAGTCCCCAATACAAAGCAGAGCCTTTGATTCTCATGGAAATCCCCCTTGTGTGAAACTACAGAACCTGACGCAGAATGGTGATGATTCATAACCACTGGAAACCAGTGTTAAATGGGGAATATATGGAATAATTAATGAGTGAACAAGGGAGTAATATCAGACACCTTTTACCTCTGACTCAGATTTCCATCGATTATATCATTGCTGTAAAACTGCTGACTCGGGAATGTTGACACAGGAAATGCAATGTGCCCTCACACTGTTATCACCATTTTCTAGTACTGCAGTAGCTGCTCAACTAGACTTAAAGGTCCTATAATGTATGAAGTGAGCTTTTCACAGCTTTTGGGATTATAAAGCAGGTCTTGGTGTAATATAAATACTGTAAGAGTATTAAAGTGCTCAATTGGTGGAGAAACGCACACAGCCCATATTCACAAACTGTGGCTTAAAATGAGACGTCAGGACTTCCATACCTTTGTGATGTCACAACGAAACAGCCACGCTCCCAGCACAGCCCACCGGGAACCCCAGTCCCACATCGCAGAGTTGACCATAGTGGAGGGCTTTTATCATGTCCTGTGGTTGGCCTGGCTATGTGTCACTCAGCTTGAGCCTCTCTTCTGATTGGCTAGCTGACCTGTTGTTGATGAGATGTAAAACTACACCTTCAGATGTTTTGTAGTTCTTAAAACCAGACTTATAGATATTAACACTTAAATAAAAACACCAGAAAAGTGTAATATATTAGTCTTCTAAATTGACTTTATCCAGGAAATCACTTAAATAATTCACCAACTTTAAAAGAAATAAATGTACTTTTATTGGAGACAAGCCACTGGAGCACAGAGGATGTGAATTTTTCATTTCAACCACACAATGAAATTTAACAGACCACATAAGAAGACTTGACACAGATTATGGAGTTCATTATACTGAGTAAATATTAAACTGTCGGAGGCACACCGCGCTCTGCTCTACATAACCTGTCGCTGAAGCTGTGGGGTGCACGGTGGTGTCTTCCTCTGTAATGTATTCTGTCTTTACAATCAGGTAAACTAGGCCGGATTTATCCTTGTCGACCTGCTGTGGCCTTCTGAGTCTTCCTGGCTTCCTGGCTCGGTGTGGGATACAGTCATGCTTAAATGCCATATTTATTTTTATTACAGCCTGTATTTTCACTCATGGAATAGGCTTTTTTGCATTTATGAATAATATGTGGTAGCCCATTTGTCTGTCTGTCCTGTAGTGATACATTTAACTAGACCATTTTGTACAAATACAAATTCCTGTAGGTAAAGTCAAAACCTTACAAAGTAAAAAAGATATATTTAGCTATAACTCTGTCTCTGATAAACAGCTCGGCATACACAGACTAACTAACTTCATAAGGCGAACTTTCATGTTTTTTCCCACTGAATGCTTTCTTCTAGACTGAGGCAGTTGCTATGCAACATAGAAATAAGAGAGGCAGTCTGGTTCCAGTGCAGTGAAGCAGACTATCTAATGTGATGGTGGTTTGCCAATGGGCTGATCTTGGTAACGCAGTAAGCTGTTTGGCTGTCATGTAAATAAAAACTGCTTAGTGGCCTTTAGTGATTTTCTATGTAAAGATGAAAAACAACACAGTTTACAGGTTCTGAAAAAGGTTTGTATTTATGATTATGGTAATATTTCTACTTCTTCAACTGATTTTTAAAAGATGGATGTTTTACTCAATGATCTTATTGTATTTGCAATGGAGGCTTCAAGTTTTCACGCTACACTTGTGTAAAGGCTGATTTATATATCTGCGTATGATTGACCGAGACCTAAGCTGTCACCTATATTCAAGTGGCCTACGCTGATGTGAGTATTTATACTCGTGCTCTTGTGTGTCTGCATCGCTCCTCAATCATACAGTAGATGGCGATGGAGTTTCTATGTCGCTGTGTTGAGTGTCTTTGTGTATTTCAAACAATGATGACTGAAACTGAGCAGATCATGGTGGACTTTCAGTTAATTAAATACTAAACAACAGTTAATTTTACTGAAACTTTCTTCGATTCCACTCAACTCAATTCAAACAAACGAGCAGTCGGAAGTGCCAAGGAGAAAATGCGATGCTACCAATCACAGTTGTCATCAATACATGTTTAATGGGGTGCACTTTAGGCTATGGCACACCTCAAAGGCAATAGGTTTTGCGACCTTACTATACCTGTACTAAGCTTCTACACAGATGTAAACTTCTTTTTCCCTGAGGAACATAGGCCGTCCACGAACACCCTCCATCCTCTCCGGTCGCGTGGCCTTCGGTCAAGTTGTTGCCATGACAGCCTATCTGTCTTCATCTCCTGTTCTCTGCATCTTCTCCAGGTGTTTCTAGGTTTTCCTCTACTCCTCTCGTCGTGCAGGTTCATTACATTACATTACATGTTATTTAGCTGTTGCTTTTATCCAAAGTCATCCAATTAGTGCATTCAACTATCTATGAGGGGACTAAAATATTGAAGACTAAATTGTGACCTACGCTCTGAGTCTTGTGATCATCATTTTGGAGTGAGATTACATAGATCAGTGATCAGAAAGTGCTTGTTCATTTAAAGTTTTGCTGCTGAATACATACAGTATGTCCAGGATTAAAGAACATAAACAAACAGTAATATTAGAGATCGGTCAACATAATTCAATAATTTTAAAAAAGACAGACAAGAAACAGAATTTAAATATCTATAAATCTGAAAGCAGTGCAGTAACCTTAGCGTTTTCATAATTGCTTTAAAGTGAGATGGAGAAATGAATAACATCCCTGACATTTCCCATGTAAAAGCATTAGAGGGCTGTGTTAGTACTGGGCAGCCCCTAGCCTGAGTGGTTATAACTGTGTAAAAGTGGGGCTGGCTGCTGCTGCAAAAAGCATACCTGCTGAGTAGACCTTCATAGTACAGCAACTGTCATGGGTAAGCATCAGAGATGTAATATTAAACACCAGTACTGTGCTCTGCCTGGTCTGGCTATAAAAGACCCCATGCATCACACCTGTCGGCAGGGAGCTTATAAAACAGGTCCACTCCCCTTCTTCTACTCCAGCTCCTGCCAATTTGAAGATGAGGGATGTGGATCAGCACCACTCATGTACATCAGCGTTCACTGTGCACCACACCCAACACACTGAGCAACATGGCGCTGATGGTTAAAATATGGCATGAAAGGTTCTTGGAACAGGTTTCTGTGTAATTACTGCTGTGATCTCATCCATCTCTGCCTTTGATTTGATGGGTAAATCCATCTTTACGCCTGCCAAAATCTGTCCAGACACACTCGCCTCCTCTCTTTATCTCAGCTGATTATCGTTGGAGATGAACAATGAAAAACCATTTGTCCTTTTTCTCAGTAGTTCAAAATGTGACTAATGTGCAAAGTGATAAATTATTCATCAGGAGAAGACGTACTCTGTGCCTAGAAAAAAAAGCGAATGCTGACTATGTGAACTGAAAAACAAAACACTGGTTAGAACGCACTGTCATACATACAGGTGAGCGACCAGGAGTAATTTCGGTTCTATGTAATGTGCTCTGCAGCTTTGCTCAATGAACATATTTGATCTATAATACTGGATCATCTTAAGCAAGTGTCTTTATTTAACTTCTTATTGCTTTATTATTTGCCAGAGAGGATTTTGGCAAAGGTTTATCAAGGATTTTCCAAAAACATCATTATTATGAACTAAAACACTTTTTATCCTTTTTATCACTCATTATTGGTGTCATAGTTTTAATAGTTGCAGAATCAATAATTTTGTGATGGCAGAAGTCTCAGGAACCACAGCTGATACCAAATTTAATCAGGTCAAAATTTGATTTATTTACTGTACCTTTGCTCTGAAGCAGTTCTTTGTGTTGGGATGTAAACAGTTCATGTGAGCTCAGGGAAGTGGAACATGAGTAATCATTAAAAGACATGGCACTTTTCCACTTTCCAATCTCCCTTGTATCAACACTTCCATGAATTTGTGCAACTCTATTAAAATTCAATATCCTGATGTTTGAGCACAAGTGTTTACAGCATGTGTGTAATTGTTGGTGCTGATTTCCCCTGTGTAGAGGACAGATTTGGCTTAGAGGCCCATGGGATTGTGGGTGATCAAGCTGTTAGATTCACTAGGGTTACGAAGACCATCAGTCAAGGGTTTAAATATAACCAGTCCTACAACTACTACTAATGCGATTCCTATTACTACCACTAATACTTCTACTTCTACTAACGCCACAACTACCAGTACTCAAACATTACTACTGTAACTGCAATGAATTACTCCTTAGTGCTCTGACAATGTGTTGCATCGTATTTGTCATTACCTTCATTGGATTAATGTCCTGGCAGTTTACGTTAAACAAAGGTTTCCTGTGGTAAAGACAGCTGACATGTTGCTTTTACTCTGAGAAAGTAAAGAGAAAAACAGGTAGAAGAAGGAATATAATGAGATATGAGGGAAGTTCAGTCAAAAAACAAAAACCAAGAGAGTTGAACAACAGAGCATATTCTCTGACGGGTTGCTAATGAGGGTTTGAAAAGAGGCAGAAATGTTACTGTGTGTGCTCTGTAGCATCACTAGGAGTCTGAAGAAAATCTTCTCAGTTATGACTGCCAGTATTTACAGTGTGTGTTCTTTTTCACACTAAAAGCTACTGCGACCGTCGTATCAATATACACAATGAGCTGCTTGGCTTTAAGCCGGGAGACTTGTACTTAAGAGGATGATATGTCATCATGGTTATTATGATCCTGGACATCTCAAGTGTTACTATAGATAAGGTGCAGATCTTTAGAATAACAGTGTCTCTGTGAGAACATTAAACCTACAAACTCAAACAGCCAACATTTGGGTCGGAGGTAGTACAAGAAGGCAGGCTCTTACGTAAATGTCAGATTTTTACAGCCAACAGTCAATCATATTCTGTGGCACAGCAGTTGCTGCAAATAGTGACAATTCTCTTTGTGATGCAAAGCCAAACCCTAATTTCTAGTAATCCAATCCACTAATCATATTTAATTCAATCCAGTATCCCAGGAATTACAATGATTGGATGATTGTGCAGCAAGGGCCAATGACATCACGCAGTGCACATGTAGGATGTGGTGTATTCTTAATTTAGCTTGGCAGATTGTGGCAGATTGGCAAATAATGATTCCATTTTCCAACTTCCGATGTGTACGTGCATGATGGAAGAGTTGGAAAATTGGAGTGGGGACGGTGCCAATGGCATCTTTTGTCCATCAATTGCCTTTGCTGGCTACTGAATTATGTCAAGCACTGACCAATTTTTCACCATAAATCGAAGGTGTATTCAGTCTAATTTATGGTGGTTTTAAATATGAAAATTCTTCTATGTGTCCTTTATGGTGGTATGTTGTTAGGCATTACATCCACTAGAAGGCAGCCAGAGGTGAAAGTTTCTGATAACAACCAACATGGCGTCACTTGTGATAATGTAACAGTCAAAAGCAACTGTTTGTCCCTGTCTCTAGTTTTATCTGGTCTGAGCTGTGTGCTGCGCCCTCTAGAGGAATCCTGCAGTAATCGGTTGTCTATTTAACCAAATCTCTGGCCCTTCTGTAGCAGCACTTTATTAGCTGTTTGATAATGTAGTCCAGCTACATTGTAGAGAGTTTAAAATAAATTTTGACAGTGAAATTCAGTCCAACTTTCAGCTTTCCAACTTTACATTTGCTATATTCTTTTACATGTATTCTTGAACATGTGCCTGAATTGCATGTTTTCACTTACCACTGTGTTGTAGTTAACAAAAGAGAAAACAAGCAGATGTTTGTCAGTCTGCGGGTTGAGATGGAGACAAGGCTAATTTATATATTCATTGATTAGCAAACACTTAATGAGTCAAAGGTGACGACTTATACCCAAGCCATTTTAAGGCCATGACGGGAATCTTTTTTCATGGGAAAAAAAACGGAATTTAAGGAATAAAGATCCTTTTTCAGGGTTTAATCAATGCCAGGAGAGGAATCTCCCCACAGTAAATCCAGCTGTTCCCAGAGGCAGAAAAAGTTGCTTATAAACATCCTGGAATAAACTTGTTAGACCTTATTGAAATGTCTTGTATTTAATTGAAAGCTGACATTGTCCCTCTAGAGCCTCAGGTCAGCCCAAGCAGGAAGGCTTAGTGTTATTTTCCACTGCACTCTGTCTATGTTGGAACATGACTTATCTTGATTATGGAGCACACTGTTGGATAAATGGTCTTCTATTTTCTGCTGAAGGAAATATTATGTGACAATCAAAACCAGAAAAACAGCCAAAGGGCTGGTTGCTTTACTGAGACTGAAATGTTTTTTTTTCTTGGTTCTAGTTAAACCGTCCAACACACAACAAAACCAAGATAACAGTTTATTGTTATGTAACAGGACAGAAAAAAATAGACCGCAAAGGTGTTGATAAAGTAATGACAATGTAATTACATGAATTATTTTATACCTCTGCCAATGTGGTTACGTTTCCCCCTGACCGTTAGTTAGTCGGTTGGTTGGTTTGTTGGTTAGTTAGTTGGTTTGTTGGTTAGTTAGTTGGTTGGTTGGTTGGTTAGTTAGTTGGTTGGTTGGTTGATTGGTTAGTTAGTTGGTTAGTTAGTTAGTTAGTTGGTTGGTTGGTTCGTTAGTGGCCCTACACATCCTAAACATTTGGTCACTTAAATATTTGTACTATTCCACTATTTAAAGTTGTATATAAATGTATCTCAAACCACAACTATGCACAGCGGTTTAAGTTAAAGAGGGTAAATTACATCGGGTCAATTCCTCTCTGCAGCACTTTGGTTTCGATTTCAGCTTCCTGACTTGGCTGGGAGTGTTCCCCTCCCCTTCCCCTAGAAAATGTTCCCCTAGGAATTGGGACACCAATCGCTATGTCATCAGCAGCAAACCAACGTTATTACAGTGACAAACGATATCAACTAACAACCGTTAGAAACCAACATTAGAATAGTGATACATCCGATGACAACTGCAGGACAGACGGGACAAATTGATCTATTGATCAATACACAGTCAGTCAGTGTGTTTACATTGGTTATTTCAATGTAACATTGGTCCTGTCCATCATTCTACTGAAAACATTACAACATGAGCCGGAAAGTTTTTTTCTGAACTTCATATACGGGACATGGGGATAACGAAAGTTACTCATTCCTCTCACTAAGACTGTTTGTTTTGATGGCGTAAATAACGATTTTTCTATAACGCTTGTCACAGCGATTCAATTACATTATCATTTGCTGCTGGATTAAATAAGATTTTATAAAAGTAAATAAAAATGGGATGGTTATTTTGCAATATTTCATACTTAAGTTTATGAGCATTTTACCCACAGTGTTAGGGCTGAGGGGGGAATTGGGACAGGGCCATAGACTTGTTAATGCACAAAGAGCACACGTCCAAGTAATAACATTGACAGTGGCTCCACTCCATTAAGTGTGCCACCATGTTATTGAGTGAGCATGCACACGTAAATGGAATGCAGCCATCATTATTATTGCCGATACTCAAAATAAAGTGCTAGATGAATAATACAGCAGGGTTTTAGAGCTTTTTTTCACAACTGTCTGCTGTGGCTGTGAGTGAAATTATGCCAGTGATGATCATGAACTAAAACAGTAACGTTCTGGACAAGATGAGCTAAACAGTGAACTGAGAGTTGCTGTAAAACCTGTGTAGTACCAGGGGCTGTCAGAGCTGTGTTGTACTTCTCTGTAGGTTCTTCACTGAGCAACCGTATCTCACTGAACGAAGGATCTTTTGGGTTGATGACTCCCCAACAATAACACAAATACTTAATAACTGGGGAAAAACTTCACTCCAACTTCACTGCTTAACCTGTGTACTCTAATCTGGTGTTTTTCCTACATCAATCTTTGTTGCTTCTAAAACTATTTGGAGCCAGTTCAGATGAACTTTGGGGGGATTTGGACTCAAGCTGTGGTGGATTGTGCGACACTGTTGCATTGTTTAGTGTGAGACTCAGCTGAGGTTTGAGTCCACAGTCAACACACAAACTGTGTCTATCCCAACCACCTGGGGATTCCTGGATCAAAGCGATCTGTCATTCTTTTTATATCCCAGCCTGCTTTCATGTGTTTTCTTTTTTCAGGGCGTGATAACACTTTTCAACACAGTATGTTTTCTTTGATCATCTCTATGGTGAAATGTCAGTGGAAAAGTTTCTTTTTTTAGGATCTTCTTGTGTTTGGTATCACGCTATAACTACTGAACAGTTTAAGTCTCAGCGACTAGAAATGTCTCCCATACCGATACCAGGATTGGTGCCAAGTATTTCAAGTATATTGGTTTCAGATAAAATTGCAAGATTTCTTCCCTGGAAAGCACTCCTTTGCCAAAGCAGAAGTGAGCTAAAATGTCCAATTCCACAATAGAAAGTCCCACAAGTAAAATGGCGACATCACTGTATGCAAGACTTCATATTAGACACTAGTGTTTCCAATTGTTATTTATTTCTAGCTTTATTTAAATGTAAAGTTGCTGTTTTATACTGTTTCTGTGCTGTTTAAGTCTTTAAAAGCTCTTTTATGTTTATGATTTGTGGCTGCATTTAGCAGCTAATTAAAGGAAGTAATTGTTGTATATTTGTAGATTTATTTATATATAGTTTAAGAAATTGAATATAAAATAATCCTATTGATGTTGTGTGTTTGATCTAAATTGTACGAATTGTTTTTTTTCTTTACCCTAGAATGAGCCCTTCATATTTACATCAGGAGCAGGTCCTGTCTAAGGAGGCAGCCATGTTTTTTACAGTAGCCTAAAACTGGACAAGCTGAAGACCTTTTGAAGCCTACCACAGGTTCTCTTTCATCTTTTGCAACATGCAACTTCACCACTAGATCCACCACTAGTCACTCAGTTCTACACGCAGAACTTGAGCTAAGTGTGATAGATTTGTAATTCAGTTCAGATTGAGGTTTGCCCTCACATCAGTCTGTTTTACCACTGGCTGTCAGATGTCAGTTCTAGCATCCTTTCAGTCGTACAGTGTTAATGTGGTGGCATTATTTGATTGCTAACCAACGGTGCCACATTTTCCTTGGAACAGAAGCGAGACTTTACATTGTAGATGTTACTTGGAGGCTAATTGATGTTGCTCTCTCTTGGCCAAATGGCAAACACGCAGCTGTTTAAAAATGTCATTTCATCTCCTGATTCATGTGGTTACACGGTTCCTGCAGGGGGAGCTCACACAATGCTGCTCTATAACCTTGTGCTTTAGCAGGACTGAATCTGATTGGCTCATAGTTAGAGAGAGAGAGAGAGATGGGTGATGATGACGTTGCTCTTGTTATTTCCAGTGTCCCCTCTCAAGGGTCTTGCCCACAGCACATCAGTGTTTGGACAAGCCAAAAGACAGGAAATAGATGTGACACCATGCTCCAGCTGTGCCAAGCATTTTTCACACCACAGTGGATGAACCAAAGTCATCCTCCTCTGAAGAGTGTCTCTGCCTGGAACTGTGTTATACTGGAAATGACCCTCACGAAACTCAACAAAATTGGAGCAACCCACTCAGTTTTTGTAGAGAGCTACTTCTACGAGTGGTCGCCTGTCTAGTGAGGAAAAAAAACAAGCTGGAAAACAGAAACACCTATTACAATAAAGAGAAACCCAGTAAATCAACATGATGGATGACATGACAGCTCCCCCAAAGTGCAGTTAAAGCCTCGCAATCTCCACTCGATGCCTCCTCCATGTTACTGGATGAGACATGGACCAAACTAAAACTTCAACATTCACATAAAAATTTTTTTTTCAAAGATGCTTTCTATCATTTTAGTTAGTTCTTATAACTTAGTTTAAGTGTTAATTATTTCTGGTGATTTTGGTTCTAATTCATTATTTGATGCTATAAAAATGAAGAGAAACGTCTTGATTGATAGCTGAGACTGACTCACGATTGGTCAAGCAAGCAGCTCCATCCCCCAATCACTACTGCACAGACTGTGGCTTTAGCTTCATTTCTGAATGGTGGAGACGTGTCGTTCATCTTTACATACAGATTATGATCAGCACCATAAAGTGCTGTGCTAGCACTTCAGATATTGATTATTATTTATCATCAGAGATACTTAGTCTTAGACTCAGTCAGCCCCAAACTCCCGCTTGATGAATGACTTAAACTATTAATTCATTATTAAAATTCTAAACATAGCTAATTCTAAACATTTAAAAATGTCATTTATTTCAGGAGGATTTTCTATTTAATTTTTTCATTTCATCATGTGCAAAGTATTCCCCTCATACCTTTTGTCAATATTTATATCTCCCTGTGCACCACTGGAGCAGTTTGGACTCACACATGACTGTAACTTAAGTCTTGCTCTGCAGACTGATTCCTGTTCTGTTTTAACTACATGAAATGGATGGCTTCAAGTATTAACAGTGATAATTAAACTGTTGTGATTAATGTAACCCTATTAGTCCACTGGGATGAGGAATTATGTATGATTAAGGATTATTGTGACTAATATAATTTTCTTTTTATTCTGCTGACTCCCTCTGTCTCTGATCACTGTGTCCCTCTCTTGTCTCTCCCTCTCTCCAGCCTCAGGCTTATAAAGGAACTGGCCCAGCTCTGCCATCCTCCCCCTCTAACGTCCCACTGTGTCACTCCACTGCCATGTTCTTTTCCCGCTGTGTCCAACCCATGGAGAATGCACGCCCACCCAGATAGGATGCCTGCCTTGCCCGAAGCCCTGCATCCCCTCCTACCCATCACCACCTCCTCCTTCTCCTCGTGTGTACCTGCTTTTGCCAACAGTTCCTCGAGGCGCCCGCCCTGCCCCGCTCCAACATGGTGGATGAGGTAACCACCATGAAGGATGACGTCATCAACGCCAACACGCTGGCTTGGCTGGTCTGCTCGGGCGTGTCCATCCTGGCCAACACTTGGAGCATCCTCAGCGTCAGTGCCAAGCAGAAGAAGTGGAAGCCACTGGAGTTCCTCATCTGCACACTGGCGGGCACGCACATCCTCAACATGGCCATCCCCATCACCATGTACTGCGTCATAACGCTGCGCCGCCATCACTCCAATTACGAGTGGAACGAGGGTCTATGCAAGGTGTTCGTCTCCACCTTCTACACTCTCACTTTGGTCACCTGCTTCTCCGTCACCTCACTGTCATATCACCGGATGTGGATGGTACGCTGGCCTGTGAACTACAGGTAAGATGGTTTCTGAAGATGGTTCTGTGGTGTTGTTGTGGTCCTCACACCACTAAAATGACATTAAATATTATGGCATCAACATTTCTTTCCACAAACAATGTTGTGGTTCCAACAAATAACAGAAGATATAATCACCATGAAAACTGTTGACAGTGTGATCTGTAGATGATCTCCATAGCAGTGTGCAAAACGGAACTAACAGTTTTGGACACGTCTGCACATTCTACACACACATTTTAACCAGATATATTCTGTAATTACAAATATGCCAAGACGAGAAATTTGTGAAAAGACATTTTATGAGTTAATAGCCTCCAAGGCTAAACACAATATTTGCCAAAGACACCAAGAGAGTTGATATTCTGACATTTATTTTAGTCCTCTCCCTGCATTTCTGAGCAGGTTCCTCAGGGGGGATGGGACCACTGTTTAGATCAATGTCACTTGTTGGCCTGTTTACATCTGTTTTTGAGGGGGATGCTCTGCATCAGGTGAAATCTCTCATGCCAACACCTCTGCTGGTTGCAGTTATTTGGGGTAACACAGACTGAGGCTCTGCCAGCTCTGGCTTCGTTCTTCATTTGGCTCCACACAACACAAAGTGATATTACAAAGTAACTCTGAATAATCAGGATGAGGTTCACCTCACATTAACATTCAGCGCTCTGCTGCAGTAACACCATGCTGGTCTTGTTAGACCTCCAAGACATCTGCTGTTGACACGTAATCAGATGTTCTGAGCATCAACTCTGCTTCCGCCACAACAAGCTTTTTACTGTATTTCAGGAATTCGTGAGAGCTGCTTTAAGATAACTCAATACCCAATGTCTTGTGTTGTTGTATTAACAAATACTTCTGATTACACAGTAATACTATTATGCAGCAATTTTTCTTTCATCAGCATTTTTTTTTACCTGGTATTTTATTTGCAATGATAATGATAATCAAACAATTAAAACATTGGTCACATGAAATGATCAGTATACACATTTGAATTTGTGTATCTTTAGATCATCTCTAGTCATCAGACACAGAACAATAATTTGCAGATGCATTTATACTGTGGAAAATACAGGTTGAGCACTTCTGAAATCATATTCATATCTACTGTGTGTGCTGGTGTAGAAGCTGGTGCTGTGGCACATGTGGTGAGAATCACTTTTCTATTGCCTTCCTTCTCAACAAGGCCTGATTGTACTTCCTGTGGCATCAGGCCTGCAGATGCTCAGCCCACAGTCAGATTGGCCAATTTCACAGCTCCATGCAGATAAGCTCATATGAAACAAGATATGCAAACTTCCTTTTAAATCTATGCTCAATCTTGTTATCTATATTGCTTGTGCAGCTGTTGCAGTTGGTTAATGCCCACACAGAGATATCAGGCTTTACGCAAATGCTTTTATCTCCCTTGTCTGTTGTCTCACTCATCTGACTATATTGTCTCATCTCCTGTCTGGAAACACCGTTTTTTCCTCTCAGCAGCTCGTCTGCTTGTCTTCAAGTCACTCTTCACACTGGTATGATACAGTGAGGGCTCAGGTGATGCCCTGCGTAATTGCCGTTCATCTTTCATTTAAATTGCCCCACGTTTGCCTTGCTGAGCTTGCACCGCTGCCTTTTCTCTGACATTAACTCACACTGAAGGCCTGATTATGAATTCCTACCTTGTAGTTCGGCAGCTGTTCTCATCACCCCGCGCTCGCTATCTCTTAGGAGCATTTTCCCTCGCAACGCGAGTTCTCTGGTAATAGATTCAAGCAGCTTGGTGACGTAACCTTCCCATCATATGTACCCCAGGCACATTCAGGAAAGGCTAGCATTATTACTCATGGTGACAACAAGACCCACTTGTCTTTGCACAGAGCCACAGTGCAAAGATAGAGGCCACCGCTGCCCCCTCTGTGCCACTCACACTGTGTCAGCGCGTATAAGCTAATGAATTACTAGCTCCATATATTTTGAACTATATTTTGGATTTATCTCGTATCAGGCCAGTGCTCCTCGGGAGGATTGTAATGAGAGGAATACCAGGATAGATGACATGCTCTGGTTCTCTACAGGGAGACAGATTGGGTTTCCTGCCAAAACTGCTCCCACACAACTGATACTGAACGGAGACTTTACTGTATTCCTTCACAAACACAAATGAAACAGGAGAGGTACATTTATGGTGTCTGTAGTATTCTGTCCCTTGTTATTATTATATACACTTTTAATGCAGGTCCATTTATAGATGCTGGACTGATGTCATGCAATAGATTGTATCTTTGAATTCTACAAGACACAATTTTCCTCTGTATGTAATTTCTTGCTGATGCCTTGAACCAGCTCATAATAACTTTAGGTCCAAAGGTTTTGACAAGATGGCACAATCTTTCTTCATGTTTTGGAAATGAGAACACCAGTCACTGCCTGCCACGTTTATAGATGTACGTGTGCTGTCAGTGCAAACCTTGAACAGTGCCGACCCAGAGGACACAGACACATTCCGCAAATTGCTGCACTGTAACAATTACTTGGAGGTGAGAGGAAATAGAAATCCCTTCGAACTGAAATAGACCCAGATGACAAATAGACCGAGGAATGTGAAAAGCAATCTTTTGCCATTTGCAAAGCATTGATCTCTTTGCATTCAACTTCAGTTCATCTAAGTGATGACCATGAAGTTTTGTGGCCCGGACAGAACATGGTGTAGCTTTATGATTAAACTCTCTGCTGAAATATTTATTTACAGTATGTCTTTCCAGCATGTACACTAGCACAGTTTGTATTAGAGGCATGGTCAAGAAGAAGACTTACAGGATGTGCAAACAATTCTAAAGCTAATTTCATGCTAAAATCTATGGTTCTTCCTGCAGGTTGAGTAACACCAAGAAGCAGGCGGTGCACACGGTGATGGGCATCTGGATGGTCTCCTTCATCCTGTCCACTCTTCCAGCAGTGGGCTGGCACGACACCATCGACCGCTTCTACACCTCCGACTGCAGATTCATCGTGACGGAGATCGGCCTGGGCTTCGGCGTGTGCTTTCTGCTGCTGATCGGCGGCAGCGTGGCCATGGGTGTGATCTGCATCGGCATTGCTCTCTTTCAGACCTTTACCATTCAGGCGGGCCACAACGCAGACAAAAACAAATTTAACGTCCCGACAATAGTGGTGGAGGATGCCCAGGGGAAGCGTAGATCATCCATCGATGGATCTGAGCCTCTCAAGACGTCTCTGCAGATCACCTACCTGATCAGTGGCATCGTCTTCATCTACGACTTCCTGACTGGCTTCCCCATCCTGGTGAGTTCACTGCCCTACTCTGCAGTTACCGATAGAGCTGGTCCCAACACTAATAGTTCAATAGTTTGAGCAGATGTTAGACTTTTGGATCAGTTATGACTGAGAGTGCTAATATCTCTTCTTCCACATGATCAATTAGATTTAACAAACACAGGCGGTGGTTTACCAGCATTTCCTGTTGGTTTAGAGGCATATCCTGACTGTTTCCCCATTTGTATCAAAAGGTTTTACCCTGTTTCTACACTAGCAGCTGTATTTCCTAATGTTGAAGGAACCATCCATCCATCAGCTTTTGAGGTTGCTACAAGAACACATTTCATTTTTTCCATTTTCTAAGACAATGTACACTTGTTGTTATGTATGATACACACACACAAAAGCATACAGTGAGGTCAGGCTGATGGCAGCCATTTTTGTGACCTCTTTGTCACTCAGACCGTTTGCTGGGAGACAGAGAGTTTGACTTCAATTGTATTGTATTCTGCTGCAACACTGTTTACCCCTGAGACTCCAGCAGTGTTTTGTGGCCTCAAACACTTCACCCACCCCTCCATTGGCATAGTGGTGAGTAGATAATGATAAATAAAGGGGAATTTTCATTTTTCTGTGAACTATCCCTTTATGGTGAAAAGATAAGTCGGTGGAGCTTCTCCACTGTGGCTCCAAAATCTATATCATACTGTTTTATTATTTACATGGACTTCAATGTTTCTGCTCATGTGAAGCTGTAAGTAGGTCAGACTGAATGAGTATGGATGGTACAATGTGTCTTTATATACACTCTGTAGTGGTGTGTGTGTGTGTGTGTGTGTGTGTGTGTGTGTGTGTGTGTGTGTGTGTGTGTGTGTGTGTGTGTGTGTGTGTGTGTGTGTGTGTGTGTGTGTGTGTGTGTGTGTGTGTGTTGGAGGAGGAGGGGTAAGGTGCTGTTTGAATTCTGAAAAATTTAAAAAGCAAGGACAATAATTATAATAAAATAATGAACTTGGCGACCTTTACAATTACAAACCCCCGTTAGTCTGGTTTATCCTGTTCTGTGATATAATGTGTCGCCCACTGTCCCAGTTACATGTTACGGTTCATCACTGGAATCATCATCACCGTGTTGTTGTGCAGGGACGTCCGTACAATATTAAAAACAGAGTCTAACTTCCTGGGGACACCTGGGGTTTTCAGATTCCACCCTCAGGTTCTCATTCTTTTTTCGACAATTCAGTTCATTGGTTTTCGGTGCAGACTTGACAGCCGGTAGAAAGCCTCGGGCTCATTGTTTGTGATGCAGCTTAAATCAGCCATCCTCTCATCGCACAAGCTGATCTGTTTGGGTTTTTTTTCGTTATAGCCTGTGCTCATGTTTAAGCCACAGGGATTACAGTCTGAATCTTCAAATTTGAACACTCTAGTTAAATGAGACCGACTTGTATAAAGTGTGACTTCTAAGTAGGAGAACATGATATTTATCAAAGTGCTTCAGTTTATTTATATATATATATATATATATATAATAAACTGAAGCACTTTGATAAATATCATGTTCTCCTACTTAGAAGTCACACTTTATACAAGTCGGTTCTGTTATGATTTGTACAAGCCATCTGTTAGTACCATTTTGTTTTTACATTAAACAAACCTTTTTAATTAAGTGTTGTACACCTGAGGCTCGCCAAACCGAAACTCCTGCACAAAGCACAGGCTTCGTCTGCACAGGCCTTTATTTTGAAATCTGAAGTTTCTTTGGCATATTCACAGGAGAGATACTCTTTAGGGTTCTGAGTTACACATTTGTTAGTATTTACTGAATTTCCAGGAAGACTTGATCAATGACTAACCTAGAAGCAATGATTTTCTTCGACATGAACGGTTACTGTAGTGATAATAACTTGCACATTAGCATTATACTGCTTCACAGAAACCAGAGGAACTTTTTGAAGTGTTTTTTGCTCATGAGTCATAACCAAATAGCTTACTGTTCTGTTGTGAGGGTGAAAACAGCCGTATATGTTTAAGATTCTATGTTGCCTCTTCTCCCAAAGTGCCAGCAACATCCAGATCATAAACAATATAATCCTGATTCTCATTACTTCTCAGTATACACTGTAACACTTGGTTTTAAATGCCCCAAGCTCGACTTATAATTTGTTTGCCTCTTACAATGTGTTTGAATTCTCTCCAAGAGGACACAACATAACAATTTATTGTTTTTAAAGTGGTCTGAAATTCAGTGCGGTGTATTTAGGCCATAAAGTTATGCTGCTAGGATCATCCATATATGCCGCCATAAAAAATGTTTCCTTTTCTCACTCAAACAAAAATATTTTTGCTTTTATTAAACTGTCAGATTCATTTCTTTTTGTATGTTTTTGCTTCTAGTAGCCACTAACCCTGTCAGGGATGAGATTTTCGGGAGATGTTAGCAGGCAATAGTTTATTATTATATTTAGGTAAAGAGAATGAATGAACTTGATTATTCTTCTTCTTAAGTCCTTACTGGAAAGAGTAATAACTCTGCACTTGAGGCAAAACACCGCTGTTTGTGTATCAAAAACAATCAGAACACTGGAAAATGAGTTTTATAATTTTGAAAATAATATAAAAAAAATAAACATTAGAATACTACAATCACATAATTTCATAATTTATATAATAACAAATAATTCCCCAGTTATTTGCACATGTTTATTAATTAGTGTGTGTCTATACCTCCATGTTTGAGTTCATGACCAGAGGTGAAACTGCTGCTTCATAAGCGTGTTTGCATAGACAGGGGTATATTACCTTTACAACAACATCCATTTGTGTTTCTGTATGAGTGTGCACAAACGAGAGGGTAGTATAGGTATAAAGAAAGATCATATTTCCTCTGCATAGACAGAAACAATAACGAGTCTGGTAGCCATCTTTATGACCTGATGTAATGAGCTATTTAAATGCATGGAAATCTGTAACACACATAAATGAAGGTGGATATTTCTTTCTCATTGGTGTGGCGCTATTGAGAAATACTGGATTTGGATAGAGATGTACATACAAGAACAGAGCAATTATAGATTCTACAAAAAAGCAAAGCAAACAAAAGTTATCTGTATGAGCAAGCAGTCAAAACCTGGCCAGTAAGTTGATTCTACAAGAAAAAAGAATATGCTTATTCTGCCAACATTTTTATATGAGAGTCTAAAGCTGGTATGGGATGAAATCTTTAAGATCCTTGGTTTAGTCGGCCTGTATTGGATTTTTGGATGATGGAGTGTGATTTCTTATAGAAAAACAAACCAAATATGATTTCTTGAAAGCTTAAATCCAAAATCATTTCAAAGATTTGTGTAGAAATCTTTTCTTTACTGTGCAGCACCAACAACACTCGATGTATAACCGCCACGCTGCCAAAGATGCTGTCATAAATTCTTAGGCCTCGAGAGAGAAGTTTAAAAACACAGTGGCCCACTTAGAGGAATATGGTGTTTATTTACTCTCTCACACACACACACACACACACACAAAAGAGGGTCACACAACACATGATCTTTGACTTTTGTGTCGACAGCAGTTGTATAAATGATGCATGAAGTTTACAATTGCTACAGAAAAATAAGGGGAAAGGGGTTCGAAGATCAGAGATAGGCTGAGACCGGAGTGACCAATGGTAGGGGTGAAACATCAGCCACTGTCCCCGCCTCCAAAGACTCTAAATTCGACTTGACGAGTAATTGTCATTGAAAAAAGATCATAATGCATTGTCAGATTTTTTTTATTTATTTTCTGATTCATTGTGTTGTATGGAGTCTGGATTCAAGTGTCGGCACTCTGGCTGATAATCATGAGGTTCTGTGTTTTGATGGAAAGCAAATCTCTGTTTATCTATAGTGTCTTCATTGCCTCCACTGTGTTTGGTTGACCTGCCAGTTTTTTTTATAATCAGCTCAGTAAACAAACAAGATCAGTATCAAGGGGAGATGTTAAAACTCGAGTCACAAAGTGCGTGCTCCAGTTCGAGGTGTGAACCTGACATTAAGAGTTTGATTCAGTCAACGTGTCCGATGCATTAGAGATGAGGATTAGACACAGAAGCAGTCACCTTTAATGAGCTGACAGGGCACTCTGCTGCCTCACTGAGGGACCTGTTAGCTCTAATGCTTTTATAAAGGGCTCCTGCTCCAACTCAGGTCACTTCTCCCTAAACTAAGAAGCAGTTAAGTGGCTGTAATTATTTGTTGAGTCATTCCTACAATAACATATTATTACATTGACTAAATTTAACTCATTTATTGATTAACTGAAATTAAATCATTAGTTACAGCTGTAGCTCAGGTGACAAACTAGAATGGCACTCAAATATGTGCACCAAGGCCAAACAGTCCCCTTAAATTCTGCACCAAGTCGTGTTCACTTGGACATACTGTAGGTCTAATACTATTGCAGATACATATAAACTGTTGATTCCCCACTGAATCCACATTATCTCAGCTACACATGTAGTTACAGGTCTATAGCCCTATTTACAGTGGATGACAAAAGCATACCTCTCTATGAAACCATTTTCTTTTTTTTCCTCAAGACCCATTCATTATTGACTGGGAAATCTGAGAAAATGAGAAAAACACCCTATCTTGCAATGTTAAAGAAAGTATTTTGTAAATTCCCTGGCTTCATCTCTGGATTCAGATCCATTAGTTAAATTAACTTGGATCCAATATTTATATCTGGTGGTGCGGCTCTGTTCTGGGACCTCGCCGTCCTTCCATAAGGAAAGCCTGAGGTGGGGAGAGCACACGTTCCTACCCTTCCTTCATGAAAAGTGAGGCAGGGACAACAGCAGCTAAAACAGTAGCAGGCATCAGTGACACCACATGACATTAGGTCAGAGTCTGTATGAAAAGGAGGTGCTGAGATGGAGGTGGGCGGCGAAGTGGCAGCAAGAAGAGCAGGCAGCTAAAGCAGCTTGAATACAGCACACAATATGAGCTTGGCCGATTAAATACATAGGTGGGGATCAGTTGAGCCGTCAGCTGATGTGGGCTGAGATCTGCTGCTGTCAGCTGGTTTGTTGCTGAGCTTGACGTTGAGATCTGTTTGAACTAACATTATGCTCAGTTTATTGGAGTCTTTATTGGTCCATGCCCCATCATTACACTAAGTTTCAAGGAAATCTGTTAGGTCGTTTTCGAGCAAGCCTGCTGACAAAACACACAAATTCAACCATCCAACAAACATCACATGAATGAGGCAGCGGTATGTATGCTGCTTGCAGAATTGGTTCACGTCACGTTTGCCAATATCAATCAATCAAATTCAATCCAGTTTTATTTGTATAGCCCATATTCATCACAATATCTCTCACAGGGCTTTAACAAGGTGCGACATCCTCTGCCCTTCACCTTCAACAAGAGTGAGGAAAAACTACCAAAAAAACACTATTAACAGGGGGGAAAAAAACCTCAGAGAGAGCCACATGTGAAGGATCCCTCTCCCAGGACGGACAGAAGTCCAATAGATGCCGCGTGTAACTGCGAACGTCGACAAAATAACAGTATTTCCAACATTGATTAGAATAAACAGTTTGTAACATAATGTAGGACACAATATGTAGGACTGAACCTGAGACGTGATGCTCAGTATTGTTACCCTCCATTTTTTACCTTGTGCTTAGCGTCCACTGGGAGCACTGTAGCTTGAATATTAAAAAAACAGAAGGTGTGTAGTCAGAGCAAGTGTCTCCTAAAGGTTTTAACAGAGACATCTCCCTGAATTTAGGCCAAATACAACACTTAATAACAGGTTCTGTCATCAGGCTGGTGCTGAACTGAAATCATTTGTACAGCAGCTGATTTACCTTGAACCTCAGTACCACAGTCATACCTGGTGACACTGACACATTTTTCATTCGTTGAAGCCTCGGTCAAAATTGTTGTATTTTCAAAATGTAATTATAAAGTCATCATGTAATCCTTGTGTAGCTACAATGACAATTCTTTTTCTGTAATGTAATTTGAGCTGAGTTTAGTCATTTATTTTGGTGATCTGATAATGTAATCCGGATTACATGTAATCCCTTAATCCCCAACCCAGATTGCATACAACAGGAGTCATTATTAAACAAATATGATCTGTTTCATTTGTTATCACTATCCTAAAAAGAGCCTGAAAAGCTGCAGGTAGTGTGTAAACTGGGTTTTCACATTAGATGAAAAGCAGCTTTGTGGATCTGGTCTCTTGTGTTGACTGATTTGTCAGAACAATCCATTCAATTAATGCTAATATTTTCTTTTATCCCACTTCAGTTTCTTCAGTGGATTTCAGGTATTTGGAATTTAACATAAGTTGTTTTCAGACATGAAGTCCGGAGCTTGTCCACATAAGTCGGTTCGGACTTTCTCTGGAGTTTTTTAACAATTCAGCAGGAGATTCATACACGTTTACAACAAGACAGAAATCTCTAGAGCGTTCAGTTGAGGGGTGATGAAGGAGGCATATGTTTGTATAAATTCTGCTGCAGAGTTCACATTCTACTTTACTGCACATCGGCTCTAATCACCAAAAACTCTCAAAATCTCATGTCTTTGCAAGTAGACGTCTTTGTCTGCATTTTCTGCATTTATGTATTTTCTTTTACAGTTTCGCTTCTGTCATGTTTTAGAAATGTCATCAACACCCCCACCCTCCGGAGAATCTCCTGCTGTGTTCTGACATGGGCTCACTCAGATATTATCCAGAGGTTTTACCAGGGGGTAGGCAGGAGAAAGTCCGGAGAATGTCCGCAGCAACTGACATTTCTGTTCTCACATACAGCCTTTCCAGATAATTTGAGGAGAATATCCGGAGTTCAGTGCCCGTCTGAAAGCTGCTTTAGTAAGTAGTCTTAAGTCCTCACCACAGACTATAACATCTGATTATGGTTTGTTCCCGACACTGTGCAGGTGGTGAGCTTTGCCAGTCTGAAGTTCGACCGCTCTTACAACTGGATGGTGTTGTGTGTGCTGTGGTGCTCCATCGCTCAGTCCATCCTGCTGCCCATGTTCATCTGGGCTTGTGACCGCTATCGCGCCGACATCCGCATGGTGTGGGAGAAGTGCGTTGCCATCATGTCCAACGATGACGTGGATGAGGGTAAGTCACTGTCAGGTGTCAGCCTCCCGCCCTGCCCCTCCTTTTCCTCCTCCTCCTCCTCACCTGATGATGTGAATGATTCCTATTTCCTAAGACAGCTCAGTGTGAAGTATTGGCAGTAGTAACGGCAGTTTGTCCAGTCGGATGCTCCATGAGGACGCACACAAAGTGGGCTGACAAAAAGGCGTTCTTAAGATGATTTGGTTTATTTTTGTAGTATTCCTATATAATAGCAGCTGTAAAAGCTGTTAGTTAAAGACTGTAGGCATGACTCTCGAATTGAATGTCTGGAAACAGAAAATGGTGTCGTGAACTCATCTGGACTGTCTTTGGCCACAGGAATAACAGTGACAAATGTGATTTATTGACCCCAACAGTTTTGTCTCTTAGCCTTGGGAGCAGGTGAAATTGAGAGGAGCAAAATATGATATATCATAGGTTTATCCCAAGTTTCTCCATATGAGATATAAAAATAACTCCTGATTTCTAGCTCATGGTGCAGGTTTAAATTACTCCTTGACTCTGGAGCACCCATGATCTCTGCAGCTCCACGCACTCATCCTCTGTGATTGCACTGCTTGCTGTTCTAAACATTAAAACCATCCAATTACAATCTGCCATCTATTTTCAGTCAAATCAATCAAACTCCCAAGTTAAACAAGAAAGAAAAATGGATTCTGCATCTTTGTTTTTATGGAAATATGAAACACTATTTGCTAGTCTCACTGATTTTGGCTTGACTGAACAAAGGAGTTACCACCATATGTTGTATGCATTAAAATGCTCCAAATCTGCAAACTATTTGAGTTAAAATTATCTTTTATTTGAAGTAATTGACATTTATTCTAATTTTGGGGTTTTACCGACACCTCTGTGCACTGAACTATCTAATCTAAACGAATCTAATAACAAACGTATTTACACACTTTCTGCCTATTTAGAGGCATGTTTTTAGCATTTGATAATAACAGCTTTTTTACAATTGCAACTGTGATATTGTTTGTTTGTACAAGTTACATAAATATATAATTGTACATATGTATTTTCTTTTAAACTTTCATTATGACATTGTATTTTTAAGGTTATGGTCTGAAATCAGTGGTCAAATGTTATCATGTGACCTATCATGTGACCCTTGGTTGTCAGGAGATGAAACTGAAGTGTCAAATATGTTTCTATGTGTTTTTATATGTGGTGTGTACTTTACAAATGCTTTGGGAAAGAAAGAAGTATTGTTGGACAAAGGACATGTGTGGTACTTTTTTTTCTTTTTCACTCCAATTTAAACTGGACAATCTTCCTCTAGAATACCCTGTCATGATATGATGATGATGATAAAAAGAGGCATTTCCCATGTATTAGATAAGTTACATAGTGAAAATGGAACCAATATATTAAAGCTGAAAAGCATTTTCATGTCATTATGATGGTCATATTTCCCTCAAGTCACAAAGGGACACAGCCAAGCTGTTCCTCGAAACAATACAGAAATAGATTTAAATCAATTATTGACATACATGCTGTATGTATGATCATTATTTTATCTTTTTCTTTTGTTTGTTTTAGTTTACTTTTATTTTTGTAATGTGGGTTCACACCTAGTCGTCAGAATACTGTGTATTTTAGAGGCAGAGGCAGAAAGACTTCATGACAGAAGTATGAGTGTGTGTCCAAAGGGACTGAAAATGAAACGTTTCACATGGAATTCACATGATAATCTTGAGAACGTTGGTGGACGCGGTCCATGACCAGATCGCCACAGTTCATGCAAACCAATGACAGTATCAACCATCTGTCTTTTTCTCCTATTGGCTCTGTTTTAAACTCAACCTGATCTGAACCCCTTCTCCCCTGTTTCTAACCTTCCGACCCTTCTGACCCTCTCCCACCTGACACCCTCCCCAATAACTGCTCGATGTCCAGCAGGAGCCATAAAACAACACAGGGAATATATCCATATATTCTGTGTGAAAATTAACACTTGCCAGTTCTCTGTTTTTTTCCAGAGGGCTTGCCATGTATAACGCATCACAGTTGTATGTATAAGGATTGTTTCCTGTTTCTCCAAAACTACTGACTTTGCATGCAAGCTGCCTGTGCAAATAGCCACTCTCATCCTCCATCTTTTGGCCCAACATTCTCCTCCAGATCAGCATTTTACACCCATCTCCAATTGATCTTTAATGAACATGAATGCATTACTGGGAAACAAACTCTATGAGTATTCATTTATGCACAAAGACCACTGAACATTATTTGGTGACTATTTGGCATTGCTTCTAAATTCAGACCCAACCTGTGGCTTTTCCATATCCTTATTAAACATTTCCATTTAATTATTGGGCATTTTTGTGGCATTTTTTAAATCTAAATTTCATTTTCTTGAGGAGGCTCGTAAGAAAACTCAACAAATTAGAGAACAATTGAACTTGTCTCTCTTATCTACTCGTCTGTCTGTCTGTCTGTCTTGTGTATTGAGTCCGTTGCTCTCTAATCCTGACGCCCGTGCTTTTCTGCACTTTGCAGAAAACAGCCAAGATGGAGGAATTCATGCCGACTTAATATATGACAGACCATATGACTATAGCTCGGCGCCTGAAATCGTGACGATAGACCGTAATGCCAAGTATGAGTTCTCAACCTTAGAAAGGGGGGTTCTGCAAGGGTATCCATTGAGGGAACAACAGGAAGATAAAATGCAGTATTTGCAGGTATATTTTCATTGATATTCTTCATTTCTTTTACCTGATCAATTGAACTATTATTAAATGGTACTTCATTGCTAATGTGCATGGTGAAATGGCCTTGTGGGCCTTTACAGTATCTTGCATATTGTGATGCTATCTCTTCCAGATATGCCATTGATTTTTTTCTTTTGTCTCATAAATCAAAAATACACTCTTACTGACTACTGTTAGGTAAATATGACCATCGGGCAGCTCCATCAACATGTTATTAGATCATGTGCTTGATTAAGATGTATATTAGCCATGGAGCTACATGCAACTAAGTGCATTTTTATCTTGTAAGAGGGTAAGAGTTTAGTAACTGACTTACCTTCTACATTTCAGGAATCCCTTAAGGTTTCAGGAAAGCACCACAAACATCTGCTCATGTTCTACCCATAAGCATTATGTCCATTGGATCCCGCATCCATCCCAGTCAAATGCAGAGCTGTGAAATTCTCCTTTTCAGCCTGCATTCACACCAAAGCTCGTGCTAACACACAGCCTTCTGAGACAATACAACAAGAAACTTTTTTTCTGCATTACTTTCAATACTGGTTAAACTCAATAAGCTGTCAAATCCGACCCAAAATCAGATATCGGATCAAACTGAATCAAAATGTCTGATTAAAAAAAGTTATTTTAATATCTTGCTGGTATTGGCCTGGAAGACTGTGGTGATAATATGTACTGAAACTCTAGAAACTACTGATGCAACCCACACAGTATTAACTTCAACAGAGCATCTTAACACTGTGTCATCTTTGTCATAAACAACTTAGCGATGGGCTTTCGTTGCCTCTGCACAGCCCAAGGAATTACATCCACTCCAATAAATTGTCTATTGAGTATAACAAAAGTGAAATTGGTGAACACCCCAGATTTCTACCATTCTGATGAACCTTTCAAAGACCAAAGTGGAAACAGAGATGTATACAGTAGCTGCCATCACGTCAAACCATCACTCCATACATTGTTTTGTGTCGGATTCGCCTCTATTCATGACATTAGATTTCAAAGTATCACTCAAGTCTGTTATCCACCGCTGTGTGTGTGTGATTGGGAAACAAATGAGGTGCATTTTTTTCAGTTACAGGAGGACAACAGTGATACAGTCACGTTATTATTGTGGCTGCTGGGGGCGGGGGGTTAAAGGCCCAGCTAGACCATGAGTCAACAAAATCAAATCACTATCAAATAGCACCTCCATTTGTGATTTGCTACTGCACCTCTGAAGTGGTTTGATTGCAGAATAAAGCTTCTTTGGCTTTATTTTCTTGTTAGTTGTTAGTCTCTCTCTCTCTCTCTCTCTCTCTCTCTCTCTCTGTGTTTCTCTCTCTCTCTCTCTCTCTCTCTCTCTCCATCCTGCCAAGTCCGTCCTGCATCTTCCTCCATTTTAATGCCTGTGCTGCCCTCTGCTGTTCAGCTCCTCTCACCCCCCCCCCCAACAACACACTCACATGCTACTGTATCGTCTGTTGTCTCATTTTGTTTATCTGCATCTACCAAAAGCCGCCACTGGGGGGCAGGCTGATATCAATCTTGTGGCTCTTGACGTCACCTTGACAAACCCTTTCTCTCTTGCATAGTTGTCAGAACAGAATGGAATGTGAGTATAACATGTAGGGAACTATCAATTATTAATGCAGTTTCATTCCCAAATAATGGAGACGTTATATGCCTGCTAATGAAAAACAGTCAATCTGAGGGATTTGCTAAAAAATGTATTAATACAATTCCTCTTATAATTTTTGATAACAGCTCATATGCATGTAGGATTTTCCACAAACACAGTAACTGAATGATGGTACTAACCATACATTCTGAAATAACCTGAACATGGCGAGAGAGAGATTTTCATTGATCTGCATAAATGTCATCAACTCAAAAGCAGGTATCTGGGGTTCCTGTTTCACCAAAATTACAGCCCAGTATCAAAGTGGCACTTACGGCCAAATAACCTTGAAGAATCCTACATGTAATATCTTGTATATAGCTTATAATGTAGGTGAATCTACAATAATGTAACATAGCATTACTTACTGTGCAGTGCCAATGCTGGCTTGTGTGTTGTGGATTGAGCGAATGTCAAATACATCTACTGACTGACAGGATTGGTCTGTGTCTTGCGTCCAGGTGCCCCCTACAAGAAGATACTCCCACGACGAAACCGACATGTGGACCAGCGACCGGATCCCCTCATACCTGCACCGCTGGGGCTCCACCGAGGACATGATAGTGAGTGCCCACTACAGCTCCACCTTGCCGCGCCACGAGAGGCGCAGGAGCAGCCTGGTCTCCTACCACGAGGAGAGCCACCATCACCATCACCCGCATCGCAAGCGGCGGCGATCTGAGGACAGCATGCACTCCCTCAAGCACCTGCCGCGCGTGGTCTGCGGCGGCGAGCGCTACGAGGACGAGCTGCTGTGTTTCAGTCGCGACGAGGTGATCAACTTTATAGACGAGACGCCGCTGCCGAGCCCCAGGAAGAGCCCGCGGCGCAAGTCCACCATCTCGCTCATCCCCAATGTGTATGAACATCACACAGTCATCCTGCCTCACTTCCCGCTCACAGACTTTGAGCATGAGCCTCAGGCGCTCAGGAGGCTCTCAGAACACAAAAGGAGCAGCAGTTGGAGCAACTCGCCCGAGGGTACCCCCAAACAGGAGAGACCCGGTGGAAAGAAGAGCCCGGTGGCTTGTGGCTCCAGTAGAGGTCACCGGGAGCGCCTGCGGGACGGGAAAGGACAGGGTGAGGTGGGCTCACCTGGGCGCAGCCAGCACACTCCGGGACACTCCACCTGTCGGCCCAGGACAGGTGGTGGAGGAGGGGCTGGAGCTGACTGGAGGCATCAGAAGCACCTGAGCAAGGCAGAGAGTAAAGGAAGCACAAACAGTTTTGTAAGCACACCCTCGGCATCGTCCTCGGGATACATCACCTTTCAGTCTGACTCTGTCGGCTCCACCACCTAAAAGCAACGTTTTCCCTTTTTGTTCTTTTAAAGGTGTCCTCTTGAAAACCACTTGAACATTTGTGGTTATGGAAAAGTGAATCATTTTTGGCCTTTTTACTCGTGCCACTCTGTTTTACAGGCTACCACCAATAAATAGGCTTCAGTTATGCTAAATGGCCTTTGGAGATTTTTCTGAATGGACCTGATGTACATTTAGTTTGTAGCATGGTGAAAAGGTTGAATAATCCTATTATTCAGCTTTTTACGTCACAGAATATCAACAGAGGGCACTTTTTGTTTCCAGCACTAACACACAGAAACTGTTTTTAAATGGCGTGAACATTCCCACATCTTGTTTTTGCTGTTTGATATTGTTTCTAATGAAATACTCAAATAATCTGGGGAGGGAATTGTTAGGGTGGTGTTTTTCTTCTTTCTTTGTTTTGTTTTTGCACTTGGAACTGAAAACTCACTTTGTGTTTTATTTGGCCCTGTAATGGTTTTGTGTTTTTGCTGTATGGACACATTTGCTTTTAAACCAAACTTTCCCTGAACACCGCTCATCTACGCTGAGACTTCAGGTTACGCTTCAACACACATATTTACTTTATTTTGATCTGGTCACGTTATTATTTGCTACACATGAAAAGTTTTGTAATGCACCCAATGTTGAAAAAGAAGCTGAGAGTGGTTATCCCAAACTCTTTAGTTTTACATCTTACTGTGTGACCCCAGAGATTCTTAATGAAAATGTGAAATCAGTTTTAATAGAAGATTGACATGTCATGTATATATGGAGGAGGTTGGATTCATGATTTCGGTGTTCTTTATTGTTTAATGAGACTTTTTACTTAAAGCATTTCCCCACAGTTCGTATTATTCACGTTCATGTCAACTTTGGTTTGATCATCAGGCACAACAGTTGTTCGCCACATTGCGTCTTCACACACAGAACATCAGAACTGGAAATGGTGCTTTATCCTCTGCAAGTGAGCTCGTCAGCCATTTGTTTCATTGACATGTTAGAAAAGCACCAGTGATGGTCTTTAGCCGTAGCCTTCAGGCCAACTAGATGTAGCATAACGTGATGCTGGTGTCTAAACCCACAAACGTGTTACTGTAAGGAACCCTGTGAATCGAAGGGAAATGGAGTGTAATGACTTGGAGTTGTTAGCATTGTATTTGGTCATTTACCTCAGGACATTTCATTAAGACTACTAATGGTCCTGTTCTGGAAGGTTTTTTGTGATTTTTTTTGCCCCACCAAATAATGTCAATTAAACGTAAGCATCAGTCAGACACACTGCCGAACAATTACAGTTTAGACTTTTGTATAACGACAAATTTGGAGAGAAATTGTGCTTATTTCACATCACAGGAAGTTATAAAATGCCAAGGACCAAAACATCATCACTGTGAGAAATTCTCACGTTGCAATCTGGACGCTGGAGTGAACTTTACAATGTTCAATAAAATAATTTGAAAACCCTTTCTAAATCTAACAAATGTGACAATTTATAGACAAAATAACTGAAAACTCTTCTGTTGACATAAGATTACAGAACCAACATTGAGCTTTGACTTTAACTGCGATCACGAATGTACTTGCACAAATTAGATGTACAGTCTCAAAGAGTATAAAGATAATATGAAATGAAAATATCCCCTTTGACAGCTTTATTATTTGTGAAACTTTTTGCTGTTGCCATCCAGATAATAATGTTTGTCACATATGATTTCAGTCATCTGGTGTCATTTAGATGTTTAGTTTGAATTCTCATGTAATATTGTACCACTCAGTCATTGCAGCCTTTTTGATTGGACAAGTTAGTAGAAATGTATATTTCTTTGGCAGCATAACACTACATTCCCCTGTCAAACTTTGCTCTGTCATAGATTCTTTGCATTTTGTTGTGTTTACAATTTTAAAGTATCATTTTGTAACATATTCAAAGATTTATGATTCAAATATGAATGATGTTAAATGTTATGATTTTCTCGTGCAAATGATGACTTGGTTATAAAAAGATATGACTGATTAAATTCACAAGACGATGCTTCAGAGTGTGTCTTGTATACCAGGTGCATTGAATGTTTTGGGGAGTTTCCATTCATGAGTTTCTCTCCTTTTCTTTTCTGCTTTGTGCTGATTTATTTCCCTCCAGGAGTTTCACAGCAACATGACGGACATCTAAAGCAAGGATCCTCGACTTGCTGTCAACAAGGCTGCATAAAGGCTGAAGGCAGGTCGTTAGGTGAAGACCAAGGTTAAGTGTCTTCGACAAGGATTTGAGATTTAATTTAGTTCAGTCTCACTCATTTTGGCAATATCCTGCTCCCAGTGAGATATGGCCACTCGTTTTTTATAAAAAAAAACGTATTTGAATGTAGTTCCATAGCAACTTCTATTTTTGCATCAATCTGTAAACACTTAGACTGACATCTATGAGTGATGGTAGGCAGGCAGGTAAGCAGGAGGGTGGTTATGTAGATAGATAGCATGTGTTGTATCTATTATATCTATAATTTTTGCAATTTGTTTAGTTCCAGTGAGAGAAACTTATTCTTCTTACCATTTTCCTCGACAAAGGGAGGGAATGATGATGATACAGGTAGGTATTGGGCCGTGGGGTTTATTTACTAACTAGCTAAACAAACCCTACTGAGATGTGTTTCATGTCGACATGGACACATCAAGGCAAATAATGTAACACTTCACAAAGTGTAAGGTGTTCACCAAGTAGAACATGAACAGAGTGGGACAGCGGGCCCATAACCCGAACATCTCTGGTTGGCAACACTTTTAAGACGGGTCTTTGAGTCTTGTTAAAGGTTCAGTGTGTAGAATTTAGTGGTGAAGTCTGTTGCAGCTGAATTCACCTCACCTCACCCTCCTCTTCCAAACATGACACCCTGTGGCAGCCTTCAGTTGTCATAAAAACTCAAAAGGTGTTTGGTTTGTCCAGTCTGGGCTACTGTAAATACATCAAAAGCCCCACCCCCCAATATACAGGAATCTAAATCTAAAGAAGCTGATGTAGTTTGATGAGGGGACTGCTGGGTCTTGGTGGAGGTCTGTTCCCTACAGAGGCCATAGTTTCCTATCGATGCCTCAGTGTCAGATGTGACAGGACTATCTGGTCCAGTGCAGTGAGCAACGCTCAAGTTCTTTCTTTGAGCCAATCGAGATTTCTATGGTGTGTTGTGGGTCCAGCTGGAACCTGCCCGGAACACTTGGCCAGCCCCATTGTATGAGAGAGAGTCACGGTTAATCAGGAGTCTTTGGGAGAGTCACATATGGTTTGTGTTAATAAGTCATCAGGAGATATATGTGACATAGAAAACCATATTCTCAGGCTGCGCTGAACCTCAAGGAGCAGAGGACAGAGGAGCGCACTTCATCCACGTCTGCTCTCTTAGGAGCGCTTGACTGGTCCCAATCTAATGCAAATAACCTACTCTCTCCATCCCCTCGGTTCTCTGCAATTAAATGCGTTGCTATTCTTGTGGCAAACCAAACTAGGCAACTTAAAGTTCATAGAAACACTCCTTAAACGGAGTTTAAGTTCATTCAGTGTGGAAGTCGCGTGGCTTTTCTTTTTCCTGGATAAAAGCTGGAATCAAAAAACAGGTCAACTTATCATGAGGGGTTTGGAGCTGTGAGTTTAGATGTTCAGAAGCTAAAATAAAAAAGTAGAGGCCCTGGCTGGTTATCGCACTGCCCATGAAGCGCCCCGTGCACTTCCACGGTGTCTTTGGAGCGTCTGAAAGAGTTGTGGGCGTTTCGAGCGATTCTCCTCGCTGTCAGGTGCCATCCTCTGCAGAGCTGCTCCACTTTATGACATCTCTGCCAAACAGCGGAGGAAAACTGTTCACTTTAAAAACATTTGGGTGGTGGACCGGTTTTGTGTTTTGCGCATAAAACCCAAAAGGTGCAATAGGTTGTTATAAAGTAAGAGGAAGGCGAGATGAAGATGGATTTTATGAAACTGGTTTGGCACTTCAGGACGCAAATATGAGGTTAATTCTGTGTATTTCTTTGGTTTCTGATGGGCTACTTGATATCTGCGTGTCCACGGGAGACGGAGAAGGGAACGTGGCGTGTAATTTGCAGCCTGTAGCAGAAAAGTGTTGCATTTGTTCTACACGTATTTGATTTGAGCGCCACTGTTTCGGTACTTATGCGTGAAAGCAGAGAAGAAAAGAAGAAGTGACGGCTGAACCCACTCCCCTGGATCTTTCTCTTTTGTTGTCTCATGTGTCAGCGCCACAAAATATATTTTTTGGGATTCTATATAAAATGGTTGTGTTGATTATTGGGATTATGGTTTGTCTCTTATGGTCATATCATGAATTTATATCCATCAATGTCTGGATGTATAGGTTTTCTATTTTCACAGTTGATTTGAAAACTGTATTTTAGATTTCGTCGTTATTTTCTGTATCAGTGCAACACAGTTATTTTTTGACTGTGAATAAATTCGACGAGCTGATTGGAGGATACTTTTTTAAAAACATAGCACAGTGTCAGAAACTTATGATAATATGATCCTGAATACTTATTAATGAATGTCTCCAAGGTTGAACATAATTTTACCAATTCTGAGTATTTTAAGTCCATGTATTCATTAACTATGGCCATACCACAGAAGAGAAAATAGACCTACTTCTCTAAAGTTAAAAATATCACTTATCATGTCATCTTCTTTCCGTTTAATATGCATTTTAAGATCCTCTCCAGCACAACACCAACCCATTTCTTCAGGCTGGCACAGGTACTCAAGGTCGATCATCTTTTTATTTTTTAAATAAATATGAAGTCAAGAAGTCAATATTTAAATCCACATATTATTTCCCATGAATCTAGTTCACGTTGTATTAGGCTACACCCCCCTTCCACACGTGCACATCTATCACCAACTTTTAATAAAACAAAGACGATGTTCTTTATTTTGTAAATTTTATTAGGAAAATATAGAACATATACAGTTTTTCCTAAATAAGCATATTGTGAAAATCTATACAGTGCAAATATAAACATACAGTCGAGCTTCAACTAGATTTCATCAGTTCTACCAGGGCCTCCAGACACTGTGTTGACTGTTCGCTGCTTCATTCCTGTGGCTGACCGAGAGGCGCTTCTTGTGACTGGGACTGTTTTCAACACCGACAGCCTGTTTGGCTCCACGGGACTGTCGTGCCTCCTCACTCGGTGGGAAACGAGACGTGCCAGCGCTGTTGAGTCTCTGTACTTTGGGTCTGGCCGTGTTTCCCACCTCGGGTCCGGCCGCAGGTGGAAGGAGCCTTCGCGCTTCTTCCTCCTCCTCCTCCTCCTCCTCCTCCCGGGCCTCAGCGCGGACCAGGCCGCTGTCCATGGTGCTGGAGACCTGCCCTCGTCCCTGCAGAGAGCGGCTGAGTTTACCGGAGAGCTGCGATACCATCCAGCGGTCGCCTCCGTTCAAGGTGTCCGCCATGATCAAGTACTGGTCGACGTTTGCCAGACAACTTCGGAAGCCGGTTTGGTGATCAGAAAACTCGGAGGCACCGACAGAGCCTGAAAATGTAAGAAAGACATGTTAGGGTCAGGATCTATGCGTAAAATCTTGCGTAAAGCTGTGCGTAAATCATCCTTAATTAGCCCAGCGTTTGAAAATTAGATGATATGGTGAACTGGAAGAATAAGTGTTGAACTCACAGCTCTGAATCCTTTGGAGGTTCCTCAGATGTTTCACAGTGAGCTCCAGGATGTCGGCCTTCTCCAGTTTGCGCTTTCGAATCTGAGTGAAGAGATGAAATTATTGAGACAAATTTCTTCCAATAATCACTTATTTTAAGTAATAAATATAAGACAAAAAGACAACATACATTGCTGCTGTAGAAGCTCTCCAGAAGCAGTTTTAACTGGTCCAAACACTTGTTGATGCGAGCTCTTCGTTTCTTTTCCATCAGTGGTTTGGATACCTGTTTTAAAAAACGGGTAAAATTAATACAGCACACAACACTCCTCAGAGAAAGTCCGTTTTCTATCCTGAAATCCACTTCTTCTATATGAGTTGCTCTGCACACCTTGTTTCCAGTGATGGGTTTGGACTTTTCCGCGCAGTCTGTTGTCGCCACCATCCTGTTTGTTTCTCGCTTGGAGTTAATGTCTGTCCTCCCTCTGTGGCGCACGAATAAATGAGCTGAGTTGACACTGAGTGGATTTATATAGAGACTCGCCCACTTAACATCTCAATGCACATAGTCCCGCCTGGAGTCTCGTGCATGCGCTCACATGAGGAACACTGGCGTCATCTGACAGCCAAAACCAACCAAAGACTTAGACTCAATTTTCCACCACTTATTCCCATTGTGTTGGGAGGTTAGTGTCACCCACAACACTTTAGTAAGCGGGAGATTGAACAGCTTCATGTTTAATGACCGAGCAAAAAGCGTAAAGGTGATATTAAGACATTTCACTTGAAGTGAATGAATGAAAATGAATGTTATCATTGAATCCATCTATCTATCTATCTATCTATCTATCTATCTATCTATCTATCTATCTATCTATATATCTATCCATCTATATATCTATCTATCTATCTATCTATCTATCTATCTATCTATCTATCTATCTTGTGTTGCTTTAATAATTTTTCAGGATCTTATATTGTATATAAAGCACACTGACTTGCCTATGTATAGTTAATAACCCTTGTCTGGCCTTACAGTGGATTAACTGTTACATTAAGCCTGTAGGTCTAAATATCCACCAAACAACGTGTGGGGCAAACACCTACAGAGAAGTGTATAAATCATAAACATAATGGCTGATCATATGGTTCTTGTTGGAGAGCAGTGTGCTCACTGTTGCCTCTTTTAGAAAGGAGTTTCACGCCACCCGCTCGAAGGCAGCACCGTGGTAATTCCCTTCTTGTCCACACCGCATTTCGATTTTCTGGTCACCACATTGTCAAACTGTTACACCTGCACACTGCCAGGCTGTTAACAGTTAAGCTTGGTTGTTTAATTGAGGCAAAGGTGCATAGTATACTTTGTTTATACACTAACACCAGACATGTAACCGCGAGGTTTGGAAAAATTGTTCAACACGTAAAGATCCTTAGGCCATTGTGCGTCCCCAGGTTTTGTTTTCTTACCAGGCGCACTGAGGCACCGAGGAGAATCGCGGGCCGCCCCTTGTCCTCGCTCCCTCGCCTCCCGATTCTCCACACTGCTCCCTGAAAGGACTGAAGGCTTGGGAAAGTCATCGCAGCTGAAACAATGTGTTGACTATGGGCTCACTGCAGTCCACTGCGCGTCATGTGCGCGCACACAGACCGTCAGATAATGGCTGGGAATTAAGACCCACACTTGACCCTTGTATTAGATGAGTCATTACTGATACAAAACACTGTTGGTTGTATCCTATCAACTATATTTACAGTCACTTGTTCATTTCCATAACCAGAGATATGAAGTTGGTGAAGATCATGACAATGGCCACTGAGAAAACCATGTCACCCAAGTCCTCTTGCGTGATTCCGTACACAATGCGTGTGTTAAAATGGCTGTGGGTCTGCTTATAAAGGAGGGGTATTTGTATTCAGTCTGGGGAGAGCGCCCATGAAAGAGGCCAGTTTATAATGGTGCGCCATTGATCTTTTCTTCTCGTCTGCTTTGTGACCACAAACGTGTGGGCATCAAAAGTTCCCCTCCACTTCTAAAGTGAACAAACAGAGCTGCTCTAATAAACCCCCTTCATGGCTTACAGGTCCTGTACAACCTACAGAACTTTATTTCACAACTTTAAATGAGCAGATTTAACTTTAGATTTGTCCCCCCCCCATTATAGATCTACAATATTAATCATATTATTATTATCCTATGGTTTTATAGTTTAACTAATCACCTGTATGCTGACACGTTTAGGATATTTAGAATTGTGTACCTTTATATTCGATGCGTTTTTGTTGATGAGAGCCTGATTGGCTTCAGAGACCTAAATCACTGCTTCGTGTCGTTGAGCTGATGTTCCTGACATGAAGTGCAGACATGCTGGGCTCGTGTCGTACGATAATTGCGTAAAATGTACCGAAACATTGCAGGCCACAGTCGCGGTGTTGTGTTCTGAAGCATTTAATCGGTATGAAATTTGGCCGAGGTGTCCTGGTGTAAGTGATCTCTCCGGAGGCCTTTGTCCTGCCTCAACGCCACATTATGTGCGTTTTCACGCCTGCTCTTTAACAGCAGACCGTGGAGCGCTGCTTTGAGCGCGGAGTGGTGGCATCACAACAGTCGCCTGTCTGGTGATTCTGCGCCTCAGAGGAGGGATTTCACCGCTGATTACTCGGTATAATTTCAATTAGTGTTGGCTCCCATATAGGCGAGAGGGGTGATTTGCAGAATGACGGGAGGGACTGCAGGGGACTGGTGTTATTTAATAAAGTATCACCTGCGCTTTACTGTGAAGGAATGGAGACAGACTTTAAAACACTTTCCCTCCAATACCACATCGCTTCTCTCAAAGGCCGCTGTGTCCCCGTCTATCCATGAGAATGGCGCAACGAGAAACTTGTGTCCCAATTTGACGTAATAATGCAAGTGCCATTAAAGGACAAGTTAAGTGTATGTTTATAAAAAGGCTCGGGGCTCTCACTGCACTTTCACTTTTCAACCCCGGGTCATTCATTAACCCCATCGGACCTTTGTCATGGATGCCTGCCGGCGGGGTCCCGTCAATGCTGCTGTAATAATTGGACTATTGGGGAACTTGTTAACAACAATTAGTGAAGCAATTATGCAATTACTGCAATAAACTATTTTCTGCCTCGAGGGAAACGGAGACATTTGCAAGCCAATGGTTATAGGCCCACACCAAACAGTGGCCTGGGATAAAAGAAATGCAGTGGATAGCTACATCTTCCATTTAGGGGAGTTCAGAGGAAAACAATAGGTGGGTAATGGTGGTTAAGAATAACAATAGATGACAAAGAATCCCACGATCTAACTACATGGCCGTTATATGAATTTAAAATCATCTAAAGCCATTGGAAATAACCTGACGCAGTCTAATAACAACACTTTCCAACGTGTGTAATGCTGCAGGTCATTATTATTGTGCAGCATATAATTAAAACCGACCACAGTTTGAACATGTTTCTAACATACATCTTTAATTTTGTAAGTGTGTGCATTGCAGTGCGTGTGAGCTATAGGCCTTCCATGTCTGGACATCATAGCTGATCGCAGTTAAAATATGCAAACACAGGCCCATAATTTGGCTCACCGTGAGCGGAGCAAATCGATGAACCGCCTTCCTTTCACATGGACCCGAGGCAGCACTGGTGTGACCAAAACTCATTGTGCGTAACAAGGACACAGTAGAAAACGAGCAGGTACGTGGACATGTGCACTGGAAATATTATAAATATGGACAGGACTGTCTGGAGAGCCACGCGACGGGCCTGTTGACGAAGCTCTGATCAAACATCAAATAGAAATAGCATCATGAATTTCTATGGAGTGCTCCTCGGGTTATTTAAAGACTTCTTACTTTGGTTCGGGGACACAATGGCCACTGTTTGCCTGTGTGTGCCGGGGTTACCGCATGAAAAGACCAGAGGTGCACATTAACATCGCTTAAGGTTTTTTCAAGGGCCGAAATGAACTGACTGGAAAGTAACTTTATAACTCGCTGGAGGATGAAGCCTTTGTCGAGATCTGAACTGAAAGACACAAGTGCCTAACAAAAGGAGCGCGCCATTGTTAAACACTTAAGCGCATGGGCATTGATGCGCCTTGAATTGCAAAACATCTGCCATTTACTCTGAACGACTTGAGTGAGATTAGAATGAGAATAACCAGGCCTCGGCGCACTGTCTTGAGCCGTGCGTAAAACAACAGGCATATGACCAACGTGGAAATGAAGCGTTTGGTTGGAGATTAAAAAGCACATCAAAACAAACCTAAGCGGAAATTCTTTAGTCTTTTCTCTGCATGGCCGGAATTTTACCTCTGCGCTGCACCGAACCTGTCACCCGGCTCCCACTGGATGGAAAAGCTGGAGAAGTGTCCAAATGTACTTCATCTCACAGGATTTTAGTTTTGGCTTGATGGATTTATGATTGTGAAGTACAGGCAGACCAATTGAGGAGGTCCGTCTTTTTACGCACAGCGTCAGCCTCTGTAGACCACTGGCACAATGGCGCATGTCTAAAAATTAACCCAGAGCACTGATCACCACGGTTTGTATAAACAGTGAGTAAATTAAAAGACATTCAAGCTCACTCGAGAAAGAACAATATTGTTTTACTGGGGTGAGTTGCACCCAAATTGAAAAATTCTAAACACAACAACTGATCTATATAAATGGGAATGAGCGCAATGTGGGTTATTTGAAGTTTGGCGAGATATGGAGGCAGATCTATTGGCTCCAGCATCACGGATGTGAATTGGTTCCAAAGAAGACTATTATTTATAGACAAATCCCATATGGCCACCAAACGCAAACGGCCTCCAGTTAAAGTGCGTTTTATTTTTGCTTTAGGTACAAAAGGAACAACCAGTCGCTGGCCAAGTTTTTTCCCAGGCCTTTCCCTTTATCTGGCCAACGTGGAAAATTGAAAGGTACGAGTGAAAAGCCATGGGGCGTTCCTCCGATTTTCCTCGCTCCATATTTTGTAAAACAGAAATATGTGCCCCCCCCCCCCCCCCAGCAGAATTAGCCACTTCAAGACTATAACAAATCCTTAAAAAGTTGAATTGTTTGCCTTTCGAAGACACAAATGTTTTAGATACTACTTCGACATTGTCTCAGATATTTTAACTAATTTAAAATAAATTTAGATTAATATTATATATCAACCTGTGATTTTAATTAATCTTATTCTAATCACCCAGAGCCAACACTGATGCATCACGCAAATCTTGAACAAGTCACATGTGAGTGAATGCGCAAAAGAAAAAAACTCTGCGTGACAACGTGTGTGGTGAGTGAGATTGTGAAATTGGTATGAAATTGTCAATTTGTTGGTGTCAGCGTTCGGCTCCCCAGAAGCGCCATATGCCATGCTAAGTGGCACTATTTACCAATTCGTTCCTAGTTTCACGGTCCATCCTCCCCTTCCCCTCGCCAGGAAACTGAATGGCGACAACAAAATGGCAATTTACCCTCTGGAATGGTCACATACCCCCTGCGGCCAGGCCTTTTCCGTTTCACTTGATATGTGCGCCCCGGTCTCGCTGAGCTGCACGGCGTGAAACTTCGGGGGGAGAGGGAAGTGGTGGGATGTCAGCGGCCCACACTGTCTCAGGTCATCAGTGTGGCTGATGCTCTGTATTTATACAAGACATAAACTGCAAACATGGGAAATATGTATGCAACACATGGGTGACAACAGGTAAACTAACTGAATGTTGGATAAATATTGGACCAGAAGCCAAATTCTAGCAGTAAAAATACATTTCCAACAAAATAAATGAATTCGAGACACACATTCTTGCAATAAAAACATTGGCAACACACACACACACACACACACACACACACACACACACACAGACACACACACTAAAAATACCAATAATTATCACAATATAGCAAAATGACAAAAATTCAATACATATTGTTTATGTGATATATAATACAAGCATATTTGATCTACCTCAGATTAGGAAGATGTTTGTCATCTTCTGCTCATAAAGAAGAGTTTAAAACCACAACCTTCACTCAGGAGCAAAAATGAGTCTTTAAACTTAAAGAAATAAAAATACGACCTCGATTGTGATAATTATTAGTATAGACCAATATGAACATTTTAATGCTAACATAATTTTTGGCCATATTGAACACCCCAAAACTTTGCAGATGCAAATCTGAGTTATGTCTGTAAAGGTATTTCATACCCTCAGACAACACCACAGCTGTGCTAACATCCAATGTCCAGCAATAAGATTGTGTATCATGGTGCGGTGAGGATGTAATTCATCACCAATGTGGCTCTGAGAAGGAACAAGAAGATTCTACTGTTTATGAGAGGGAGACAGTGGAAGTCTACACCATTTACTTTATTCACACATGTTTAATGAGAAGTATAATGCAAGCACATATTGTAGGACTGAAGAGAATCTCAAAACCCCAGCGAATTTGTTTCATAATTGATTGAATACATTAAAGTAACAAATACAAATTAGATTGAAAAAAAATAAAATAATAATAGTTTAAACAGAGTAAATAAAATACTCGTGTACACTAATCTGCACAAAAGCTTCAACATACAAAAACTTGTCACCCCCACCTATAGGCTAACTTTCACATCAAAACAACAATTCTTCACTTTGTTGTTTTCGTAACTAAAACTTTTTAAAATAAGGCTCAACAGTCTGATGTTATTCATTAAAGAACTTGGCTTAGAGTTGTGGATGTTAACATTATAGAAAAATAAAGTTTGACAAGTGCATGGGGAGGAGCTGTAGTTTGAAGTGGTACTGTGGGGTGGTGCCATCATGTGGTGAAATTTGAATTACACCAGTTTTAAAAACTATTCGAAAGGACAGTACACGTTCCATGTTATGTATTTGTATTAATCAACATAAGTACTGTACATGTACATGATTATATTTAATAGTATAGAGACTTAACAGAGTTAACTTCATGTGAACATTCTAATGACACAATGTCCAAAGATGTTGAAACAATAATTCACTATCAACCAAATGTACACGGATAACTTCATGATAATGTAATAGATACGTATCGTGTATCTTACTGACTCTACACAGGTAAAAATATTCTGAAATAAGAACTTCCCAATATTGTAAAGTAAACCAATACACATTCATGATTTAATGAATGAGGCCTATCACACGGCCTATTTAATCTAAATAAATAATAAATAATGTGACAATCAGAGCAGTTCGATGTTCCATGTGGCTGATGGTTATTTGTAACTTGTACAGAAGGTAAAGCTTTCAAGCTTCTGTTAAGGAACATGTTTCCGACATTTCTGAAATGGCAGTAAATGTGCCACAGATTTTTAATGGTGCATCTTGATTTTAAATCAATTTAATATTGTTCTTGTCAATACATTCCACAATAAACCCTTGATAAAATAGGCACAGATATCTGAAAAAAAGATGACTGAAAAGTAAACAAGACAGTTTAATATACTTTTAAAAAGGGCTGTATTATAGGTTTTCAGAAAGCTTCTGTCATGTCTGCATGTACATATTACTACAGTCTGCTACTGGCTTATAGTTTTGGTATAGTTCTGAATGAGACCTTGGAAGTACTGCTGTGTGTTTTTCTTGGGTTGGAAAATGATGATGTAACATTTTGGCAGGAAGTACCACAACAGAAAGGAGTAGAGACTGGAGAGCACTGCCACAGCATTAAGAGTTTGGATGTATTTTCCCCGGTAAAGCATGTATTCAGTGGCAAAGATGATCCAGGTGAGGATCAGCAGCAGCAGACAGAACGTTATCGCTTTGGCCTCGTTGTAATTTTTGGGGAGGTCTTTCCCCATGTAGGAGAAAATAAAGCAAAGAGAGCACAGACATAGAAGTACAAATACAGGAGCAGAGCAGGCTTCCAGACTGAAGTCACAACTAAGTATGATTTTATCTGGGTACCATAAGGTTTCATTGTAGGGCCTGGGGGGAGCATAAGAAAAGCCAATGGTTATTAAGAGTGCCTGAGTGACAAATGCCACAGTGATGACCAGCCACTGTCCATGATACTTCATCCACCAGCTGTGCAGCTTGGGAAACTTGGCAGCCATTTTGAAAACGCAAACAATTTGGAACGAGCGCACAACAAAACATGCCATACAAACAGTGTAGAACAAGAAGAACGGTAAGAACCTCAAGACACAATAAGAAACAGTTGGTTTGCCAAAGTAAAAGAAAATACTGAGACTACACAGACTGAGGCAGCCTAAGATTAGGAAGCACATGGGTCCCCCAGCAGATCTGACAACAGGGGTGTTGTAGTTCACGGCAAAGAGAACAGACATGGAGAGTGTGATGCCCACCAAGGCCGAGGCCCCGACCATGATCAGCACAGCCCCACTGTCTGTGAATGGGATGTACTCCACCAGTCGCAGGGTGCATGAGGTGCTTCCTTCTGCAGACCACTCTGTCTCCTTACAGTCTATGCACTTGTAGGGATCCTCTGTTAAACAAGAGAGAGGGGCGATTTGTTAGTAAAGTTTTGAAAAGTTAGTCTGACTGTGGAGGAAGTTGTCTAACTCTTTGCATCTTTCATAATGTGTGTTGAGCTAAGACAAGGTTTTGTTTAATTCAAAGTTGCTTAACATCTTCACCATATTAAATATCTAAGAGTTGAACAGGAAGCTTATACATGTGTCTATTTAAATGTTCTAAAGCTTTATTTACCTGTGCTGTTGACATAAGTTCCATTGGGACACATTTGACAAGTGAAACAGCACTTGTGGATTCCATCTGACTTTTTTGCATATCCCACAGGACACTCTGGGGAACACAGGGAAGTAGGCACCTGTACAGGATGCATATTTCACTAATATAATATATGTGAATAAAATGTGAAGTGAAGCAAATCGAATGCAGTGAAGGGTCCAGACAAACATACACAGGAAAGTATAAATAAAATGTAACCATCCTAATAGGCACTTTCTAGGACGTGCCTGTATATTACACAATGACGCATTAAATTCTGCACATATTAAACTAAGGATGTATGCACACGTCAATGTGGAAAGAGCAAGAAACAAAGCAGATATTTTGTGAAACACCATAGAACCTATCATCTTATTCTATTACACATGATCAGTTTAAAAAATCTACTTACGTCTCCATCCTTGTACCACTCTATTTCAGTGCTGTTGATGAAGAAGTTGGCCGATGGGTGGACACGATAAAAGCCGATCTCCTGCGCATTACCACTCTTGTTCCAGAAAACTATAGAATAGGATCCGAACATGGGGTCACCGTTCTCATCGAACTGAACACTTTGATTTAAAAGCGTAAAGTTTGACTTCTTCAGCTCAGCGAGAACCTGATGTGGACACAAAGATCAGATGAGCATCACTTGCATGTGTGAGCACTAGACACTGCATCCTGCAGAGACACTGTGGGCCTCCCTTCAGACAGTTGCCCATCTAATGCTATTTTACTTTATTCGACTTCTGGATGAATATGTGATCATGATGAGAGGAGAGAACTGTGGACAATGAGTTTTGATGGATATTAACTTATTAAATTTTAAAGGTGACAATAGATATTACAGACAAACCCAGACAGATATATCTTTAAAGATTGAGTAAATATTTTCATCCAAATTGATTTTGAGTGTGTGGATCTATTACTTGTGTTAAAAGGCCCTCTAGTGTCGACAGGTCTAAATGTTCTCTCTCATGGTCCCTCCCCTGCATTTGGCTTGATCAGACTGCACTCCTTCCTTTTTGCAGTCTTTCACCAGAGTAGGAGGAACCTACACCCGAATCATCTGGTGGATATTACTAAACTCTTGCTTCACCAGAAAACTGTACAGCGGAATTTTAATGTGGGTGGCAAATAAACAAGCTGGACTAAATATGAATCTGTGTGATTTTGACTGACCTGTTGTAAACTATTCAACAGGTCAGCACATGACGAAGAGGGAAACTTCATTTTACCCACAACTTGATCTTCCAGTTTTTTACTATTACCATTTACTTAATTATATTACTTTCAAAACAAACATATTGACCCAAAAAATATTTTATGAGATTATTTGTATACTTACCATGTGAGGGTACACTGCAGTGCTGTCATTACATGTGCCGGCTCCACATTGTAAAACATTGTGTACAGCATGTGCGATGGCGTACACAGCAGAATAAACAGGAAAAGAGAAAGATGGGTCTGCTGTGATGATGTCTTCTGCACTCAGGCTACTGCAGTTGCAAACCTGATTACAAAACGTCTGCTGTCCTTCATTTCCACAGTGAGTGTGGCTTTTCAAAGACGAGATGAAATCACTGAAACCAGGCATTCCGATGACTGTCTGAGACACTCCGAGCACAGTTCCAATATTTCCGATTCCTTTCTTCTTGGGGAGCTGCTGGTTCAAGGCCCATCCATCATCTGCTATCCACACCTTGTTGGAGATATTCAGTTGTATCGCTGATTCAATGAGAGCTTCAACATACACTTTTGGAGCAAAAACAATAATTATGTGTATACTCTGTTCCTCTATCTGTTTGAACATTTGGGAGTAATTAACTCCTTCATGGACAACTTTGGTGTACGCCAGGCAGATCTCAGAGTCTGCAATCACATTTAAGAACGTTTCAAGTCCATCGATGCCAAAATCATTGTCACTGTTAAGGAAGGCGACCCAGCGCCAGTTGAAGTGTTGCAGAATCCTAACAATCACTGTTATGGTGTCTTTATTAGGATGGACTGTGCGTAGGAAAGAGGGGAATTTAGCTTTCTTTGAAAGAACAGAACTAGAAGATCCATAACTGACCTGCCAAAAGAATAATAATGAAATAAATCAATTTCATTTACAATAAATCCTCAAATGTAATGTTCAATTCAACTTTAGATTTAAACTTACCACAGGAACGAGATCCCCCATGAACATTGGGGCCACAATCAGGGCCTGATTGGTTGTGTAAGGACCAACCACTGCGATCACGTCGGACACGTTGGACTCATGTGTTTCACCCCAAGCTTCAATCAAGCCATTGGCTGACATGAGGTGAAAAATCGCTGGAAAATTCTGTGTATCTGAGCAGTGGTCAAAAATCTCATAGCCAAGAGACACATTTGGCAGCAGCTCGGTGGAGTTATTGATTTCCTCCACGGTGAATCTCATCAACTGAAACCTTCGATAATTTGGCAGGAAGAAGGGTTGACTGTGGACAGAGATCAGAGAGCAGCAGAGTCCAGCGTTCTTAGTTTGGCGTCAGAGATCCTTATTTGCAACAATTTTGCTTCAGTGCCTGAGAGAGAGGGGGCGCTACAGACTAGCTAGGGTTATTGACCTCATGTTGCAAAGCTCTTGAAAATATAAAAAACTGGAATGGCACTCTGCAGAGCGCATACCTCGGCCAAGGCCTCACAGTCCCCTTACATTCAATCAAGTCACAACAAAGCTCACACACGCATAGAAATCAGCTCCCTAAATGTGCCTGGTTTTATTCATCAAGATCGATGATTTACTCCTGGGGAATTTGCTGTAAATGTCGAAATACAATCTAGCTCGCAATGTTAAAGAAAATATAGGATCCGCCCTTTTGCTCGGATCTGCCCTGAAATTTAGTAAGTTAATTCTTGAGCCGTGTCGCATCCTTCCACTAAATTTGGTGTGAATCCGTTCAGCTGACACAGCTGTTATTCTGCTGACAAACAAACAAACCAACCAGCAAACCAACCAGCCAACAGGGCTGAATATATAATGTCCTTGGCAAAGTTAAAAGTCTTTTACCCTGAACGTTCTCCATTAGTGTCAGTTTCGTAACATATTCATTCAAATTCATTGTAATACTCACCTGGAGCAGTCGATGGCCTCTGGTCTGACATGATAATCAATGGTGCTGACGTGATGAATATCAAAAAGTCCACCTATCAGATAGTCTCCTTCCAGCTGAAACTCCGAGGCTGGGACCGGGCACTGAGTCGAGGAGGCGCGTAGAAGAGAGCCCAGCAGACACAGCGAAGCAAGAACATATTTCATGGCTGTAGGTATCATTTATCAATCTGAGTTATGAGACACTGGAGCCGTTTAAGCCCCACTGATAATTTCCATGTGGGAAGGAAATTCATACCTATACATGGTTGGAGGAAAACTCACAAATCAGTATGCAAAAGCTTCTAAAGTGCTGCTGCACAGACTTCCTGTAATGTATACACGCAGGGTTTCACAACCAAGTGAGTGAAATGCTTCTACCAGGAATAGATATGGTAATTATTGAAAGCAAGCTCCTTCCTATATCAGTATGATATTATTATTAGATATCAGTATGACAAACAGAATGGCAAACCTAAAAAATCTGTCTGTTTTGCTATAACATTAGTCTATATCATCCGCAAGGTTTTAAGGACTGATGCAAAAAGAGCACAAAAAAGGTCATCAAAGAGTTCAATTAGTCTTGATATTTTCACCTGCAGATGTCATGGTGGAAATATCAAGACTAACACTGTGTGTACACAGGAGAGTTAGCGTGAGAAGCACATTAGCAGTGCAGCAGCAACTTTTTCAGTCTAAAGCACATTGCAGAATAGTGTCCAGATCGATTTTTGTTCTTTTATTCGTAGAAGAAATGAAAGAGAGAAATGGGTTGTGTTGTGTGTAATGATGTTCTCCATAACACGTGGCATCTATTGCACTTCTGTCCGTCCTGGGAGAGGTGATCCCTCACATGTGGCTCTCTCTGAGGTTTCTACTGTCTTTTAACCCTTTTCCTAAACTGTTGTTGAGGGTTAAGGGCAGAGGATGTCACACCTTGTTAAAGCCCTATGAGACAAAGTGTGATTTGTGAATATGGGCTATACAATTGAAATTGATTGATTGATTGATAATGTGTTGTGTTGTGTGTAATGTGTTGTGTGTTGTGTGTAATGTGTAGTGTTGTGTGTAATGTGTAGTGTTGTGTGTAATGTGTTGTGTGTGTGTTGTGTGTAATGTGTAGTGTTGTGTGTAATGTGTTATGTGTTGTGTGTTGTGTGTAATGTGTAGTGTTGTGTGTAATGTGTTGTGTGTTGTGTGTTGTGTGTAGTGTGTAATGTGTAATGTGTAATGTGTAGTGTTGTGTTGTCAAATTGATGTTTTCTCTATGTTTTGTCTACTTGCATGTGTTTTCTTAAGTTGCAGTGTGTTGAGCTTTTCAGAGCAACCATACTTTACCCCCCCCCCAGGGTGGCAACACTGACAGATTGCATAAATACATTTTAAAGTTTATGTAGACACAACATTTGCACAGGGGACAGACTATCTGCTTCCCTGTATATCAAGGAAAGAAACAAGCACCAAGCTCAGCTAGACACACAGATTGATATATGTACAGTGCCATGTCCAAACCTGCCTGTTTGGAATGTGCTGTTTGCATGGTTTGTTTAATGCTCCAGAGTAACATCAGAATTAGTATTTAATATTATTCCTAAAACAGAATATAGTCAGGCAAATATACACAAATTAATTGAAATTACCCCAGTATCTTTTGTTTATTCTCAGAGGCCACCTCCTCTTACAATTTGTCTCTGCACCACACATTTGAAAGAAGTAAAAGAGGATCAGGGCTCTCACCAGAATTTGAATTCCTCCTGGAAGAGGGTCATGTCCTGGAAGTTGAGGTTAATGGCTCATATAGAAAGATGAGTCATCAATATGGCTGAACCATTGTTCAGCTCTAAGGCTACATTTATAAATAAATCAATCTCAATGTAAAACTTACATCATTGAATACATGTATGTAAAGAAATACTACATACGCATGTTGTGAGATGTTATTTACAGAATATATGTCCTAAATTAAACACCACACTAAGACCAAATAAATCTGATAAAAGGATTATGGTTTATTTTCTATCAAATTATCCAATCACAGATATCACATTAGTCAGGTTCAAATCTGTAATAATACAAATAATATGGGTACAGGTGGGTACATAACAATTGCTGCTTTGCTGGTTGCACATTGATTCAAAGGGTTTATTACAAAGTGTGGATGATACAGTGATGTTGTAATTCTTTGGATGTGATGATTAATTTATACAGATAAAGCTATTTCCTTAATCTCAAATTACACATTTCTGACACTTTTACAAGATGAAATCATGAGGACAAAAGGAAGAAAACAATTACAAATACCAAGAGAATCATTGAGACTGATGAATTATACAGATGGGGAAAGTGACGAATTAAAGACGAGCTGCAGAACAACAGGCATAAGAGTGGCATCAATCATTTAATCTGACTCTGACAGAGAAAAGTAACATTTCCCACAATGCCAAATTATTTCTTTATTGAGATGTGTATAGTGGAGTGGTATCACAAAAACAGACATATCTTTACTCTTAAAGGAAATTAGCATTTGCCATGACTGATTAAATGTATCAGCCATTTATGATACAAAAAGAGAATCTTTCTCAAAATCCTGTTCAGGACAAAGTCATCCCAGTAGTCATCTCTGTAGATTACCTACCTCCTGTCACAATGTCTATTTTTACTGCACCTTACTTTAGCAAATTAAATAACATCATTTATATGAAGCCTAAAGATTTCTGTCTGCAGTGACATTTTGATACAGTCCGCTACTGGCTTATAGTTTTGGTATAGTTCTGAATGAGACCTTGGAAGTACTGCTGTGTGTTTTTCTTGGGTTGGAAAATGATGATGTAACATTTTGGCAGGAAGTACCACAACAGAAAGGAGTAGAGACTGGAGAGCACTGCCACAGCATTAAGAGTTTGGATGTATCTTCCCCGGTAAAGCATGTATTCAGTGGCAAAGATGATCCAGGTGAGGATCAGCAGCAGCAGACAGAACGTTATCGCTTTGGCCTCGTTGTAATTTTTAGGGAGGTCTTTCCCCATGTAGGAGAAAATAAAGCAAAGAGAGCACAGACATAGAAGTAAAGATACAGGAGCAGAGCAGGCTTCCAGACTGAAGTCACAACTAAGTATGATTTTATCTGGGTACCATAAGGTTTCATTGTAGGGCCTGGGGGGAGCATAAGAATAGCCAATGGTTATTAAGAATGCCTGAGTGACAAATGCCACAGTGATGACCAGCCACTGTCCATGATACTTCATCCACCAGCTGTGCAGCTTGGGAAACTTGGCAGCCATTTTGAAAACGCAAACAATTTGGAACGAGCGCACAACAAAACATGCCATACAAACAGTGTAGAACAAGAAGAACGGTAAGAACCTCAAGACACAATAAGAAACAGTTGGTTTGCCAAAGTAAAAGAAAATACTGAGACTACACAGACTGAGGCAGCCTAAGATTAGGAAGCACATGGGTCCCCCAGCAGATCTGACAACAGGGGTGTTGTAGTTCACGGCAAAGAGAACAGACATGGAGAGTGTGATGCCCACCAAGGCCGAGGCCCCGAACATGATCAGTATAGCCCCACTGTCTGTGAATGGGATGTACTCCACCAGTCGCAGGGTGCATGAGGTGCTTCCTTCTGCAGACCACTCTGTCTCCTTACAGTCTATGCACTTGTAGGGATCCTCTGTTAAACAAGAGAGAGGGACGATTTGTTAGGTAAAGTTTTGAAAAGATAATCAGACAATTGAGGAAGCAGTTTTACTCTCTTCAGCTTTCATAATCTACCACTGCAGCACCTGTTCTAAACCCGTCTGTTTGGAATGGTCTGTTCTCTTGTCTTGTGTTAATCCTTCAAAGCTACTTAAGAATTATTCGTTGTCATTAGTGAGTCCTCCTCAAACAGTTCTATAATATACAGTCACTTTTATTGTTTGTTTGTTGGATGTTTTGTTCAGAGCTTTTTAGAAACAGACTATAGTGCAGAGTGATCAAATTGATCTGTCGGCGATATTGTCCACCCCCACTGATTGCTAACGAGTGCTGGTCGCCTGTTTATTTAAATGTTATTAATATTGAACATATCATATGTATTAATCCCACCAAAATTGTCACTGCACTTTCCTGGGCCACAAACAATACACATGCTAAGTATGAAGCTGCTTAGAGGAACGGCTCAGGAGATCCGCGATCCGCATACAGACAGACGTTTATGGAATTAGCAGGTAGATGTTCTGTCATGACGATATTTGGTTAATTTAAATTTTAATATGAATATGATTGAAAGGTTTAAGAAGAGTACATTGCATTGAATGGAACAGGTTCAAAGTGCAGCTGAAGACAACAGTATAATCTTAAAACCAAAACCAATTCATTTCACCCAAAAAGCTCTGGATTCATCGACCATGTTCAGGGGTCAGAGTGAAAATGGAAGCTTACAGGTGTCTGAATGTTTAACAGCTTTCCAAATGACAGGACTCATTTTATCAAAACAAAATTGCAGTAGTGTTTTTTTTAGAAATGTTCCTTATTTTCCTCCATAATAATTTACCTGTGCTGTTGACATAAGTTCCATTCTGACAGAGTTGACATGTGAAGCAGCATTTGTGGATTCCATCTTGCTTTTTTGCATATCCCACTTCACACGGTGGGCTACACAGTGAAGAAGGCACCTGCATTGTTCAGCAGCAAAGTAATTTAAGATAAGAAAATACCATTAAGGATGACATTTGCACTTACAACAGTCTTCCTATGCAGCTTTTAAATATCTTGACATGTTTTGTAAAATGGGAACATCCTTTTTAGACACTGAGTAATATTTATATTCCCTCGTATGCCACCGTGTCGTACCACCATCTGTTTGTGATAAGTTTGTCTGCTCTTTCCACTGCCTTTAAATGTGTGTTTTTTACGCACAATTTTCTCAAACAACATACTGTACACAAGGTCTTGATATATTGTATAATACTACACATGATTAGGGAAAAAACATGACTTACTTCTTCACCCGAGTACCACTCTACTTTGGTACCGTTAATAAAATAATGGACCAATGGGTGAAAATCGTAAAAGCCGATCATCTGGGCGTCACCACTCTGGTTCCAGAAAACTATAGAATAGGATCCAAACCTGGGGTTGCCATTTTGATCAAACCGAATAGTTTGATTCATAAGAGTAAAGTTTGACTTCTTCAGCTCTGCTAGAACCTGATGTGGACACACAAAGTTCAGAGGAGTGTTAGTACTTCTGGTGGTTGTAAAGTTTGAATGTTGGGCTGTATATGAGGTTTATGTGATAAAACACATGTGAGACAAGTATTTTAGATCATGATTAACTTATCTACAGGTGCGATCATCATAAAAAATCAAATATAAACCCTCTAATCATTTGTATACTCACCATGTAAGGGGACAGTGTAATATTGTCATTACATTGACCAGCTTCACATTGTAAGGCATTGTGTAAGGCGTTGGCAAGAGCATGCACAGCAGAATACACAGCAAAAGAGAAGGATGGGTCCATAGAAATGAGTTCCTCTGCACTCAGGCTGTCACAGTTGCAAACCTGATTACAAAATGTCGGTTGTTTTGCATTACCACATTGAATCCTGCTTTTGGAAGAATGGATAAAATCACTGAAACCAGGTATCGTCACTACTGACTGAGACACGCCGAGCACAGTTCCAATATTTTGGATTCCTCTCTCCTTGGGAAGCATGTTGTTTAAGGACCAGGTGTCCCCTGCTATCCACACCTTGTTGGTGACATTCAGTCGTATTGCTGACCTAATGAGATCTTCAGAGGTCAACTCAGGAGCAAAGACAACAATGATGTGTATCCTCTGTACGTCTATCTGTTTGAACATTTGGGAGTAATTAGTGTCGTCAGTGAGCTTTTTGGTGAACGGCAAGCAGATCTCAGTGTCTTTAATCTTCTTCATGAATGACCTCAGGCCGTCAATGCCAAAGTCGTCACCACTGTTGAGGAAAGCAACCCACTTCCATTTGAAGTGCAGTAGGATGTTGACTATCACTTCTATGATTTCTTCATTGGAATGCACTGTTCGCAGGAAAGAGGGATATTTCGCTTTCTCTGAAAAGGCAGAGCTGGCAGCTCCATAGCTGACCTGTTAGAAGAGTAATAGAGAAATTGGCAATATTTTCATTGGCAATAAATAACAAATAAATTCACAATATCATGACTAAGTCAAAATGTTTATTAATTGACATTGTATGAGGGAAAAATATTTTAAAAGAGGACACATTTACCATAGGGATGAGATCCATCATGAACAGTGGGGCAACAGTCAGTGTCTCAGTGCTTGAGAAGGGGCCGACCACTCCTACCATTTTAGACATTTTGAACATATTCTTATGTTTTTCACCCCAGACTTCAATTGAGCCATTGAATGAGATGAGTTTGAAAATTCCTGGGAAATTCTGAAATTCCGAGCAGTGGTCAAATATCTCGTAACCAAGAGACACATTAGGCAGCAGGTTGGTGGAGTTATTGATTTGCTCCACAGCGAATCTCATCATCTGAAACCTCCGATAACTGGACACAATGAAGGGTTGACTGTGGACAGACGAAGACAACAGGAGAGCAGGACCGACTTTAAATCAACATTAAGTCTTCAGACGTCAACACTGATACGTTTACATAAAATATCCATGAAAATGTACAATAAAACTCACCTGGAGCAGTCGATGGCCTCTGGTCTGACTTGATGTACAGAGTCACTGACATGATGAATATCAAAAAGTCCACCTATCACATAGTCTCCTTCCAGCTGAAACTCTGAAGCTGGGACAGTGCACTGAGTTGAGGAGGCGCGTAGAAGAGAGCCCAGCAGACACAGACAAAAGAGAAAATGTTTCATGGTTGTAGGTATCATTCATCAATCTGCTGCGATCTCTTAAGGGAGTTAGCGTCTGCTTTTAATAAGCAATGTAATGGCAAACCCCCCAGTCTTGATTTCCATGCAGCTCACGGATTAGTATGCAAACATTATCTGAGCCGCACTAACCCCTGTGATGTCTACACAGACATGAGCAAGCAAGTTGCCTCTATGCTTAGTATATGACTAATGGTGTATACATATGTATACACACACACACACACACACACACACACACACACACATACGTTGTCATGGTAATAAAACACACAGGTTTAGGCACAAAATGATTTTGTTAGGTTTAGGAAAACTTAATGCCTTGATACCAAAGCACTGATGTGTTTTGTGTCGACGTCTGTAAACGAAACGAGTCAGAGCGAGAAACTAAAGAGCGAAATGTGTGCTTTTTTTGTACCTTAACAATCTATGGACCTTGCAGTTTTGTGGTACGTCTGATTAAATAATTTCTCTTTAGTGCACAGTGGCTAAAAACCTTTACACCTTTAACTGTAACATTTTCTATTACATTAGGATCGCAGTATATCAGTCAGAGTTGACCTTTTACTTTAGGGCCTTGTCTTACACCTGTTGCACCAATTGTGTTTTTGCTAGTTTCAGACAGATGCACTTGTCAATTTCTCATCCAGCGACCCATTCATTTAAATTGCAAATGCACTTTTACCTATCTGAGCACCCATGGGTGTGTTGGTCTAAAAATTAGGAGCGGTCAGTGCATTGTTGGCACATTGCCATTTTGAAGCATGCACGTCTTTTTACTTTCAAGTGTTGCCACATAGGGATGGTGTATGGATGACATGGATGAAGTAAAGACGAGGCTGTGAGGTTGTGTGTGGTCTCAAGCAAATACAAACAAATGAATTAATTCAACCGGACATCTTTGGTTAATGCTAACATGCTACATCCTCTTACAAATGAGATCTGCATGAGTTAACCTTGGACCACACAGGTCATTTGGCAGCAGATCATTTGCAATCTGTCTGAGGATTATTATGAAAGATGACGATAGATCATGAGCAAACTCCTAATGACACAGCTGAACTCCACATTCTGTTTGGAAAGGGATTGACTCTTGTCTGTAGGAGGTATTAGGGTGATGTAAAAGATAATAAAAGTACAAATTAAATGTTTTGTTGGAGCCACATGAGGTGGGTGAACTACTGATGAGCAATTATTGCGTTAAATGTTTGCACTTCCAAAAGATCATCTATACCAACAATGTGCGTGGTCGTTGTTTGGAACATTTAGTTTTCTTGTATGTTAACAGGAAATTAGAGTTTCCAAAGGCATTGGTTTTCTCTTTGTTTCCATCTCAGTCTTAAATGACACACTCCCAATGCTACATTTAGTAAAATAATCTCAAGGTCATGTTACCAAGTTATCAAAAGCAAATAAATATGATCTTGAAGCTATCTCGCTAAATACACTGTAAAAAAGGATCAAGGTTAACTCAACTTAAAGATAAGCTTTGTTTCAACTCACAAAGTTACGTTGTACAAGTTGTTTAAGTAATGATAATTTATTGTTTGAAATGTTTTTATAATTAAGTTATCCATTCATGAAAACCTACTTTGACAGTAGATGGCGAATCAAGGATCGTGATCATGGTGGCAGCTGATCGTGGATCGTGATGGAGGATTGTGGATCATGATGGTGGATAGTCTGGTGATGGATTGTGATCGGGAGGTGGATCGTGGTGCCGGCTGATCATGGACTATGATTACAACAAGACTGCTTGATTTATAATATGCCTACTCACATATTCTACCATTACTGGAAATAACTCTTCCATTTCAATTGTCATTGCTGCTCCCTTCATCTTCATCAGACATTTTCACATGTATAAATACTTACACACCTTTCGATTATGTTACGAACATTTCTTCCAATTAGAGTCATAATATTTGTAATTTTGTTGATGTGTTGAGCTACACACAGCATCTATTGCACTTCTGTCCGTCTTGGGAGAGGGAGCCCTCACATGTGGCTCTCTCTGAAGTTTTTCTTTGCCTGTTAATAGGGTTTTTCCTTACTCTTGTTGAGGGTGAAGGACAGAGGATGTCGCACCTTGATAAACCCTATAAGAAAAATTGTGATTTGTGAATATGGGCTATACAAATAAAATATGATTGATTGATGATTGACTTTCTTTTGTCAATTCATACCCTTTCAACTCACATTTTCAAGTTAAGATAACTAACTATATTCATACAATTCCCTTTTCAAGTATTGCTAACTCGTGTTTTTAAGGCAACGATTGAACTTAACTTTTCAAATTAAGTAGACTAATGTTTTTGGTTTTTATTCCTTATCTTCACTAATGAGGGCAAGTTTACCCATTTCCTTAAACATCACACTGAATCACCTTAAGTATCTCACATAAACCTGTAAATAGCACACAAAGTACTGATGCTGTAACTTATTTAGTGCTTGGTTTGGTGCACAGCATGTGAAATTGCAGCAGATGTGGTCAATGAACTTAATATATTAACAGGAGTGCAGAACTAAAACCAGTCACTATTTGTAAAGAGTTAAAGATTGAGAGAAAAAAAAAATGAGGATATCTAAAATGTGACAGTATGGGCATGTACGTAGAAATTATAAAATGAGCTGGACCAATAGATTTAGAGATTGGACTTTATTCTCTTTCTTGGAGATGAAAGAAAATATATTACAAGCAATAGACACAAATGCAAAAACATCTGAATGCATAAAAAAAAGTTACCAAGTAAATTCAAGATATGTCTGTAGTCTCGTCTGTGAACAGCATCACAGTGAGTTGGTGTTTTCATGTTGTGAGAATAAAGTAATATCAACCACAAAAAAGTTAAGCTGAAAAGAAAAAACATATTCCATTTATTCATTTTTTTACATACATTTTTTTATTACTGTTGTAAATGTAGACCTGTATAATAAATCTCAATTGAGCCAGCTACATGTCATAAAACCTAATGATATTTCAAAGTGTGTGTTTCGAATTCCTTGTAGGTGAGAACACAGAGGAAACAAGAGGTGTGGCCTGACTAGGTTTTTCATTTTGTCCAAGATACTGGTGCTGTCTGACATCTAGTGGCAGTGAATATCGCACATATAACCTTTGAACAAATGTGAAACTGCAGAAAACGCACATATGGTTGAAAATGTCAGAGTCTGATACTGTGCTGGAAGATTGAATGATTATTGCAAGTATCAGTTGTGAGTTATATGAAATATTGTAGGACATCAAATTTTTGGAGACTACAGATGTTAAAATATTTAGAAGACCTGAAGCACATCTGATCCATCAGATATTACAGTAAGCTTCTACTGGCTTATAGTTTTGGTATAGTTCTGAATGAGACCTTGGAAGTACTGCTGTGTGTTTTTCTTGGGTTGGAAAATGATGATGTAACATTTTGGCAGGAAGTACCACAACAGAAAGGAGTAGAGACTGGAGAGCACTGCCACAGCGTTATGAGTTTGGATGTATTTTCCCCGGTAAAGCATGTATTCAGTGGCAAAGATGATCCAGGTGAGGATCAGCAGCAGCAGACAGAACGTTATCGCTTTGGCCTCGTTGTAATTTTTGGGGAGGTCTTTCCCCATGTAGGAGAAAATAAAGCAAAGAGAGCACAGACATAGAAGTAAAGATACAGGAGCAGAGCAGGCTTCCAGACTGAAGTCACAACTAAGTATGATTTTATCTGGGTACCATAAGGTTTCATTGTAGGGCCTGGGGGGAGCATAAGAATAGCCAGTGGTTATTAAGAGTGCCTGAGTGACAAATGCCACAGTGATGACCAGCCACTGTCCATGATACTTCATCCACCAGCTGTGCAGCTTGGGAAACTTGGCAGCCATTTTGAAAACGCAAACAATTTGGAACGAGCGCACAACAAAACATGCCATACAAACAGTGTAGAACAAGAAGAACGGTAAGAACCTCAAGACACAATAAGAAACAGTTGGTTTGCCAAAGTAAAAGAAAATACTGAGACTACACAGACTGAGGCAGCCTAAGATTAGGAAGCACATGGGTCCCCCAGCAGATCTGACAACAGGGGTGTTGTAGTTCACGGCAAAGAGAACAGACATGGAGAGTGTGATGCCCACCAAGGCCGAGGCCCCGAACATGATCAGTATAGCCCCACTGTCTGTGAATGGGATGTACTCCACCAGTCGCAGGGTGCATGAGGTGCTTCCTTCTGCAGACCACTCTGTCTCCTTACAGTCTATACACTTGTAGGGATCCTCTGTTAAACAAGAGAGAGGGACGATTTGTTAGTAAAGTTAATTTGACTTTTGAAAACTTAAAGACAAAACAAAAGTGAGATCTGAGGAGGTGTAGAGAAGTCAAACAGTTGAGGAGGCAGTGTTACATATTGTAATGCTGTTATTTGAAATGATCTTTTACTGCCAAAAGTGCATAAGAGTTTACGGTGATGTACTCTAAAGGTACTGGTCAAAAGACTAATGACTTATTGCTGTAGTTTATTTGACATATTAAGGGATAAGATGACCACGAGGTGTTGAGCTATGAGCCATGAAATACAGTCTGCAATTAGGTCCCATCAACGCAACAATGGCTGCACTATTCAGGCATAATAATTTACCTGTGCTGTTGACATATGTTCCATTCGGACAGATTTGACAAGTGAAGCAGCATTTGTGGACTCCATCTGGCTTTTTTGCATATCCCACAGGACACTCTGGGGAACACACTGAAGTGGGCACCTGTGCAACGTAATCATTCAGCAGAAAACAGAAAGTCATGATGGGGAAATGATAGATAAGTAGCAGTAACTGAGACAATACAGCTTTTTAAATGTCACTGGTTGACCGTCAACACTTAACACACACACACTCATACACAACATTCCTTCAGAAATGGGAAAAGCTCTCTATACACAATAACAACTCTCGACTGTAAGAAAAACAACTTACTTCTCTATTGGTGTACCACTGAATTTTGGTGCTGTTGATGACAAACTGGAACGATGGAGGAAAACTATAAAAGCCGATCTCCTGCGCGTCACCGCTGTGGTTCCAGTAAATTACAGAGTAGGATCCGAACTTGGGGTCACCGTTCTTATCGAACTGAATGCTTTGATTTAGAAGTGTAAAGTTGGACTTCTTCAGCTCAGCTAGAACCTGATGTGGATAAAGAACATCCAAATCACTTTCCGTGGACATTGGAGGAGTTGATTGAATTCTAACTCTCATATGTAGGGAGAAACTGCAACGTGATGACTGTCTTTAGAGGTTTTAGGAAGCAGGTTATCAGTTTGTAAACTCTTCTATCTCTAAAATGTGTTGTGTCTGATACCAGTGCAATGTTTACAAGGTAATAAATGAGTGTTCATACATCCAGGCAGAAATCAGACCAAACATCTGTACACCGTAGTGGTTTCTCTCACTTAGATTGACTTTAGCAATGTTTAGACTTCTCAGAGGTTTAATCAGATTGAAATGTTTCCCGAGATTTAATAAACCCTGACAAACAGCTCTGAGACTGTAATCTGTAGAGGTCTGTGGAAGTCATCAATAGCATGTGCACATCAGTCGTCTAATTTCTCATGTTTGACAGGTAAAGAATCAGTTTTGATCAAATTCACACAACGTAGAGGCTGTTTACATTTGTAACATGTGATAATCCAATTAATCATAAAATAAAAACTAAAAATGATACTTACCATGTGAGGGTACACTGCAGTGCTGTCATTACATGTGCCAGCTCCACATTGTAAGACACTGTGTAAAGCATATGCGATCGCGTACACAGCAGAATAAACAGAAAAAGAGAAAGATGGGTCTGCTGTGATGACGTCTTCTGCACTCAGGCTACTGCAGTTGCAAACCTGATTACAAAACGTCTGCTGTCCTTCATTTCCACAGTGAGTGTGGCTTTTCAAAGACGAGATGAAATCACTGAAACCAGGTATTGCCCACGCTGGTTGAGCGACTCCAAGCACAGTTCCAACATTTCTGATCCCCTTCTCCTTGGGGAGCTTCTTGTTTAAGGACCATGCGTCCCCTGCTATCCACACCTTGTTGGTGACGTTCAGTCGTATCGCTGACTCAATGAGTTTTGCAGCGGTCCACTCAGGAGCAAAGACAATGAGTATGTTCACTTTCTGTGCCTCTATCTGTTTGAACACTTGGGTGTAATTTGTGTAATGATCGAGACCTTTGCTGTACGCCAGGCAGATCTGGCTGTCCTCAATCTTTCTCCTGAACTGTTCCTGACCATCTTTGCCATAATCATTGTCAATGTTGAGGAAAGCAACCCAGCGCCAGTTGAAGTGCAGTAGGATGTTGAAGATTACTTCCACAACGTCCTTATTGGGATGAACCGTTCTGAAGAAGGACGGGAAATTCTTTTGACTTGAAAAGATAGAGCTAGATGCTCCATAACTGACCTGTTAAATGAGCAATAAAGAAAATGTAAAGACAGTAAATCCTCAAAAATCAAATTGCTTTTTTAATTCAACATACAATAAATGACAAATTTACCATAGGGATGAGATCCATCATGAACAGTGGGGCTACAGACAGTGTCTCAGTGCTCGTATAAGTGCCGACCACTGCTGTCACCTTGGTCAGACTCTTGTGTGATTCATCCCGACTTTGAACCGAGCCATTGAATGAGATGAGGTCGAAAATCCCTGGAAAGTTACGTGTATCTGAGCAGTGGTCAAATATCTGATAGCCCAGAGACACATTAGGCAGCAGGTTGGTGGAGTTGTTGATCTCCTCCACAGCAAATCTCATCATCTGAAACCTCCGATAACTGGACAGAATTAAGGGTTGACTGTGGAGAGAGGGTGAGTATGAGTTATGGTTTCAAAGTACTAAATGGAACAAAGACTGAGGTGAACAATGCAGACTTTATCTCCTTCAATAACTTTAATACTACCGAAATTATTTGGATTGGGTTTGGGGGTAATGAGCAGCCACAAATAGCTCTTCACTCTAATTAAGAAAAGCTTCGACGGTGCTGTAATCTGTTCAACTACACGTTCTTCAATCATTTCAATGTCATAAGAAATCCATTCAGATCTGTTGTGAGACTCACCTGGAGCAGTCGATGGTGTCCGGTCTGACGTGATGTACAGAGTCAGTGACATGATGAATATCAAAAAGTCCACCTATCAGATAGTCTCCTTCCAGCTGAAACTCTGAAGCTGGGACAGTGCACTGAGTTGAGGAGGCGCGTAGAAGAGAGCCCAGCAGACACAGACAAAAGAGAAAATGTTTCATGGTTGTAGGTATCATTCATCAATCTGCTGCGATCTCTTAAGGGAGTTAGCGTCTGCTTTTAATAAGCAATGTAACGGCAAACCCCCGAGTCTTGATATCCATGCAGCTCACAGAGTAGTATGCAAACATTATCTGAGCCGCACTAACCCCTGTGATGTCTACTCGCTGAGCTGAACGATAATTATGAGCATATGACAAATGGTGTGTACATATGTAAACACACACACACACGCGCACACACTCTCACACACACACACACACACACACACACGCACGCTGTCATGGTGATAAAACACAGGTTTAAGCACAAAATGATTTTGTTAGGTTTAGGAAAAGTCAATGCCTCGATACTTTTAAGGGGGGGTCAATCTATGGACCTTGCAGTTTTGTGGTACGTCTGATTAAATCATTTCTCCTGAGTGCACAGTGGCTAAAAACCTTTAAACCTTTAACTGTAACAATTTCTATTACATTGCCATTTTGAAGCACGTGTGTCTGTTTACTTTGTACACAAGTGAACTTGTTTCTTCAAAGAAGCGTTGTCTCTTACCATCTGACACATTCCCCATTTTAACATTTTAATTGCAATCCACCAAGGTACAAGGTGGGTTGTAAAGGGAATGTGACTTTGGCTCATTGCATGTTCTGCTAAAAACCCACATCACATGGACACAACCTACATACACTTGCACCATATGCTTCAAATCATGTGCTTGTAATTAATAATGTTTTCAACTACTCACAACTGTTAAATCAGTCATTATAATGTAATATGCTTTTGTAAGTTAAGATTCATATTGAATTCAAGTGTTGCCACATAGGGATGGTGTATGGATGACATGGATGAAGTAAAGACGAGGCTGTGAGGTTGTGTGTGGTCTCAAGCAAATACAAACAAATGAATTAATTCAACCGGATATCTTTGGTTAATGCTAACATGCTACATCCTCTTACAAATGAGATCTGCATGAGTTAACCTTGGACCACACAGGTCATTTGGCAGCAGATCATTTGCAATCTGTCTGAGGATTATTATGAAAGATGACGATAGATCATGAGCAAACTCCTAATGACACAGCTGAACTCCACATTCTGTTTGGAAAGGGATTGACTCTTGTCTGTAGGAGGTATTAGGGTGATGTAAAAGATAATAAAGTACAAATTAAATATTTTGATGGAGCCACGAGGTGGGTGAACTACTAATGAACAATTATTGCTGTCAAATGTTTGAACTTCCAAAAGATCATCTATACCAACAATGTGCGTGGTCGTTGTTTGGAACATTTAGTTTTCTTGTATGATAACAGGAAATTAGAGTTTCCAAAGGCACTGGTTTTCTCTTTGTTTCCATCTCAGTCTTAAATGACACACTCCCAATGCTACATTTAGTAAAATAATTTCAACGTCATGTAACCAAGTTATCAAAAGCAAATGAATATGATCTTGAAGCTATCTCGCTAAATACACTGTAAAAAAGGATCAAGGTTAACTCAACTTAATGATAAGCTTTGTTTCAACTCACAAAGTTACGTTGTACAAGTTGTTTAATTAATGATAATTTATTGTTTGAAATGTTTTTATTATGAAGTTAAAACATGTAACTATGTTACATTATCCATTCATGAAAACCTACTTTGACAGTAGATGGCGAATCAAGGATCGTGATCATGGTGGCAGCTGATCGTGGATCGTGATGGAGGATTGTGGATCATGATGGTGGATAGTCTGGTGATGGATTGTGATCGGGAGGTGGATCGTGGTGCCGGCTGATCATGGACTATGATTACAACAAGACTGCTTGATTTATAATATGCCTACTCACATATTCTACCATTACTGGAAATAACTCCTCCATTTCAATTGTCATTGCTGCTCCCTTCATCTTCATCAGACATTTTCACATGTATAAATACTTACACACCTTTCGATTATGTCACGAACATTTCTTCCAATTAGAGTCATAATATTTGTAATTTTGTTGATGTGTTGAGCTACACACAGCATCTATTGCACTTCTGTCCGTCTTGGGAGAGGGAGCCCTCACATGTGGCTCTCTCTGAAGTTTTTCTTTGCCTGTTAATAGGGTTTTTCCTTACTCTTGTTGAGGGTGAAGGACAGAGGATGTCGCACCTTGATAAACCCTATAAGAAAAATTGTGATTTGTGAATATGGGTTTTAAGGCAACGATTGAACTTAACTTTTCAAATTAAGTAGACTAATGTTTTTGGTTTTTATTCCTTATCTTCACTAATGAGGGCAAGTTTACCCATTTCCTTAAACATCACACTGAATCACCTAAAGTATCTCACATAAACCTGTAAATAGCACACAAAGTACTGATGCTGTAACTTATTCAGTGCTTGGTTTGGTGCACAGCATGTGAAATTGCAGCAGATGTGGTCAATGAACTTAATACATTAACAGGATTGCAGAACTAAAACCAGTCACTATTTGTAAAGAGTTAAAGATTAAGAAAAAGATCTGTACCTACAAACCCAAACCACGTCTGGCTCTGAAATCTCTGATAGTCTCATAATGTTGTTGTTAAAGCTGTATAAATGTTCAGTGATGACATCGTTCATTACCACACTGATACTGTTGGAAAGAAATGAGGATATCTAAAATGTGACAGTATGGGCATGTACGTAGAAATTATAAAATGAGGTGGACCAATAGATTTAGAGATTGGACTTTATTCTCTTTCTTGGAGATGAAAGAAAATATATTACAAGCAATAGACACAAATGCAAAAACATCTGAATGCATAAAAAAAAGTTACCAAGTAAATTCAAGATATGTCTGTAGTCTCGTCTGTGAACAGCATCACAGTGAGTTGGTGTTTTCATGTTGTGAGAATAAAGTAATATCAACCACAAAAAAGTTAAGCTGAAAAGAAAAAACATATTCCATTTATTCATTTTTTTATTACTGTTGTAAATGTAGACCTGTATAATAAATCTCAATTGAGCCAGCTACATGTCATAAAACCTAATGATATTTCAAAGTGTGTGTTTCGAATTCCTTGTAGGTGAGAACACAGAGGAAACAAGAGGTGTGGCCTGACTAGGTTTTTCATTTTGTCCAAGATACTGGTGCTGTCTGACATCTAGTGGCAGTGAATATCGCACATATAACCTTTGAACAAATGTGAAACTGCAGAAAACGCACATATGGTTGAATATGTCAGAGTCTGATACTGTGCTGGAAGATTGAATGATTATTGTAAGTATCAGTTGTGAGTTATGTGAAATATTGTAGGACATCAAATTTTTGGAGACTACAGATGTTAAAATATTTAGAAGACCTGAATCACATCTGATCCATCAGATATTACAGTAAGCTTCTACTGGCTTATAGTTTTGGTATAGTTCTGAATGAGACCTTGGAAGTACTGCTGTGTGTTTTTCTTGGGTTGAAAAATGATGATGTAACATTTTGGCAGGAAGTACCACAACAGAAAGGAGTAGAGACTGGAGAGCACTGCCACAGCGTTATGAGTTTGGATGTATTTTCCCCGGTAAAGCATGTATTCAGTGGCAAAGATGATCCAGGTGAGGATCAGCAGCAGCAGACAGAACGTTATCGCTTTGGCCTCGTTGTAATTTTTGGGGAGGTCTTTCCCCATGTAGGAGAAAATAAAGCAAAGAGAGCACAGACATAGAAGTAAAGATACAGGAGCAGAGCAGGCTTCCAGACTGAAGTCACAACTAAGTATGATTTTATCTGGGTACCATAAGGTTTCATTGTAGGGCCTGGGGGGAGCATAAGAATAGCCAGTGGTTATTAAGAGTGCCTGAGTGACAAATGCCACAGTGATGACCAGCCACTGTCCATGATACTTCATCCACCAGCTGTGCAGCTTGGGAAACTTGGCAGCCATTTTGAAAACGCAAACAATTTGGAACGAGCGCACAACAAAACATGCCATACAAACAGTGTAGAACAAGAAGAACGGTAAGAACCTCAAGACACAATAAGAAACAGTTGGTTTGCCAAAGTAAAAGAAAATACTGAGACTACACAGACTGAGGCAGCCTAAGATTAGGAAGCACATGGGTCCCCCAGCAGATCTGACAACAGGGGTGTTGTAGTTCACGGCAAAGAGAACAGACATGGAGAGTGTGATGCCCACCAAGGCCGAGGCCCCGAACATGATCAGCACAGCCCCACTGTCTGTGAATGGGATGTACTCCACCAGTCGCAGGGTGCATGAGGTGCTTCCTTCTGCAGACCACTCTGTCTCCTTACAGTCTATACACTTGTAGGGATCCTCTGTTAAACAAGAGAGAGGGACGATTTGTTAGTAAAGTTAATTTGACTTTTGAAAACTTAAAGACAAAACAAAAGTGAGATCTGAGGAGGTGTAGAGAAGTCAAACAGTTGAGGAGGCAGTGTTACATATTGTAATGCTGTTATTTGAAATGATCTTTTACTGCCAAAAGTGCATAAGAGTTTACGGTGATGTACTCTAAAGGTACTGGTCAAAAGACTAATGACTTATTGCTGTAGTTTATTTGACATATTAAGGGATAAGATGACCACGAGGTGTTGAGCTATGAGCCATGAAATACAGTCTGCAATTAGGTCCCATCAACGCAACAATGGCTGCACTATTCAGGCATAATAATTTACCTGTGCTGTTGACATATGTTCCATTCGGACAGATTTGACAAGTGAAGCAGCATTTGTGGACTCCATCTGGCTTTTTTGCATATCCCACAGGACACTCTGGGGAACACACTGAAGTGGGCACCTGTGCAACGTAATCATTCAGCAGAAAACAGAAAGTCATGATGGGGAAATGATAGATAAGTAGCAGTAACTGAGACAATACAGCTTTTTAAATGTCACTGGTTGACCGTCAACACTTAACACACACACACTCATACACAACATTCCTTCAGAAATGGGAAAAGCTCTCTATACACAATAACAACTCTTGTCTGTAAGAAAAACAACTTACTTCTCTATTGGTGTACCACTGAATTTTGGTGCTGTTGATGACAAACTGGAACGATGGAGGAAAACTATAAAAGCCGATCTCCTGCGCGTCACCGCTGTGGTTCCAGTAAATTATAGAGTAGGATCCGAACTTGGGGTCACCGTTCTTATCGAACTGAATGCTTTGATTTAGAAGTGTAAAGTTGGACTTCTTCAGCTCAGCTAGAACCTGATGTGGATAAAGAACATCCAAATCACTTTCCGTGGACATTGGAGGAGTTGATTGAATTCTAACTCTCATATGTAGGGAGAAACTGCAACGTGATGACAGTCTTTAGAGGTTTTAGGAAGCAGGTTATCAGTTTGTAAACTCTTCTATCTCTAAAATGTGTTGTGTCTGATACCAGTGCAATGTTTACAAGGTAATAAATGAGTGTTCATACATCCAGGCAGAAATCAGACCAAACATCTGTACACCGTAGTGGTTTCTCTCACTTAGATTGACTTTAGCAATGTTTAGACTTCTCAGAGGTTTAATCAGATTGAAATGTTTCCCGAGATTTAATAAACCCTGACAAACAGCTCTGAGACTGTAATCTGTAGAGGTCTGTGGAAGTCATCAATAGCATGTGCACATCAGTCGTCTAATTTCTCATGTTTGACAGGTAAAGAATCAGTTTTGATCAAATTCACACAACTTAGAGGCTGTTTACATTTGTAACATGTGATAATCCAATTAATCATAAAATAAAAACAAAAAATGATACTTACCATGTGAGGGTACACTGCAGTGCTGTCATTACATGTGCCAGCTCCACATTGTAAGACACTGTGTAAAGCATATGCGATCGCGTACACAGCAGAATAAACAGAAAAAGAGAAAGATGGGTCTGCTGTGATGACGTCTTCTGCACTCAGGCTACTGCAGTTGCAAACCTGATTACAAAACGTCTGCTGTCCTTCATTTCCACAGTGAGTGTGGCTTTTCAAAGACGAGATGAAATCACTGAAACCAGGTATTGCCCACGCTGGTTGAGCGACTCCAAGCACAGTTCCAACATTTCTGATCCCCTTCTCCTTGGGGAGCTTCTTGTTTAAGGACCATGCGTCCCCTGCTATCCACACCTTGTTGGTGACGTTCAGTCGTATCGCTGACTCAATGAGTTTTGCAGCGGTCCACTCAGGAGCAAAGACAATGAGTATGTTCACTTTCTGTGCCTCTATCTGTTTGAACACTTGGGTGTAATTTGTGTAATGATCGAGACCTTTGCTGTATGCCAGGCAGATCTGGCTGTCCTCAATCTTTCTCCTGAACTGTTCCTGACCATCTTTGCCATAATCATTGTCAATGTTGAGGAAAGCAACCCAGCGCCAGTTGAAGTGCAGTAGGATGTTGAAGATTACTTCCACAACGTCCTTATTGGGATGAACCGTTCTGAAGAAGGACGGGAAATTCTTTTGACTTGAAAAGATAGAGCTAGCTGCTCCATAACTGACCTGTTAAATGAGCAATAAAGAAAATGTAAAGACAGTAAATCCTCAAAAGTCAAATTGCTTTTTTAATTCAACATACAATAAATGACAAATTTACCATAGGGATGAGATCCATCATGAACAGTGGGGCTACGGACAGTGTCTCAGTGCTCGTATAAGTGCCGACCACTGCTGTCACCTTGGTCAGACTCTTGTGTGATTCATCCCGACTTTGAACCGAGCCATTGAATGAGATGAGGTCGAAAATCCCTGGAAGGTTACGTGTATCTGAGCAGTGGTCAAATATCTGATAGCCCAGAGACACATTAGGCAGCAGGTTGGTGGAGTTGTTGATCTCCTCCACAGCAAATCTCATCATCTGAAACCTCCGATAACTGGACAGAATTAAGGGTTGACTGTGGAGAGAGGGTGAGTATGAGTTATAGATTCAAATACCATTCAGATATGGACATTTAAACGTACTAAATGGAACAAATAATACTACCGAAATTATTTGGATTGGGTTTGGGGGTAATGAGCAGCCAAAAATAGCTCTTCACTCTAATTAAGAAAAGCTTCGAGGGTGCTGTAATCTGTTCAACTACACGTTCTTCAATCATTTCAATGTCATAAGAAATCCATTCAGATCTGTTGTGAGACTCACCTGGAGCAGTCGATGGTGTCCGGTCTGACGTGATGTACAGGAGCATTGACTTGATGAATATCAAAAAGTCCACCTATCAGATAGTCTCCTTCCAGCTGAAACTCCGAGGCCGGGACAGTGCACTGAGTCGAGGAGGCGCGTTGAAGAGATTCAAGTAGACACAGATAAACCAGAAAATGTTTCATGGTTGAAGTTTACTAATCTGATGCCACCTCTAATTTGTCTTTGAGCGCAGCAAGTTATGAGACATTGGCGACACTTCAGCCTCTGTGATTATTTCCATGCTCGAGATTTAATGAGGCGCAAAGCATGGTTCATGAATTCGCAAATCAGTATGCAAAAACCATCGTACCTGCAGCGTCGAGCAGCTACTGGCATCAAGTTCAATGCCTCTGTCATGAATATATCTGGTCATTGTGTAAATTACATGTTTAAATCTAAGATATAATGTGTGACAGGTATAAAACTTATGAATACTTATGAGTTTGTTTTCCTCCATGGAAAGCACATGGTTAAACAATAAGACTAATAGTGGCCGTATGTGGTTTTAGAGCAATTAAAGAAATGAGTCCTTATTGAGTGTGGAAAATGTCAAGCTGTCAAAATTAACGCAATGGATTTGAAGAGAGGAAATAGAAGTGTACTGACATCTTGGATCTAGTTTTTTTAACCATCAATACCCACAAAATATGAAGCCAAGACACCGACATACTGTTTGAAGGGACACATCTGCTTTAATGGCATTTGGAGTGAAAAAAAAAAATTACACTTGAGCTATTAAAATCTTTTTTTTAATAACTGTAGCACAAGAAAACAAGAACATGCAATTTATGAGAAACATGTTTAATCAATCAAATTAAGAACCCAATTAACCAGTTCTGCTTTTGTCAATTTCAACTTAAATGGATAAAGAAAAAAAAAAAACAGGAAACAGTATGGTGGTTGGAAGAAAAAACAAAAATAATAATAATCTAAAAAAAAAAAATTCTTATTTTAAAATATATATATATGTATATACAAATCCTCCAGACAATCATTTGAAACAAACTTTTTACAGGAAAATGTTTTGATCCCTTACTACAGTGCTGATCATAGTTTATTAATGACAGATAATCCCCAGCATTCTGATAAAAATGGGAAAAACAAAAAAATCAACAGGTTTATAGAAAAAAAAAAAAAAAGTGTGATCGTCACCCACTTCATCCATTTGTTATAATAAAAGCTCTCAATCTCTGTTTTCTTATGTTTCCTCTGCAAAAGAAAGAGAACAACAGTTTGCTTGGAATGACTATATTTACCAAAATGTTTTCTTATCAAAGTAAACACAAATTATCAAGGACTACAACAGCTCGTCTATACAAATCGAATGAACCCCAGACTTTGAAACACAGATGGGTAAATGCTTCAAAGAGAGGTGGAATTGCTCTGTTATAATGTAAGATTAGACCTTGTTCGGAATTAAACTCGAATACTGGTTCTGAACTTTGAAGACAATATGTTTTGACTAATTATTCACAAAATGGTGTAAAAATCTGAGGTAAAGCAAATTCATTGACTTGCCATTTCAATCTAAATGCCCCATACGATGAATTGGGAAGATTTGGTTTACAGGGGTGCTCAATGACACAGTATCCCATCTGTTTAACTCAAAGGCAAAAAAGTACTAAGAACTTAAGTAGAGGTAAACTACAGGCTATAGGAATCTAAATGGGTTGGGGGTCAGACACATTTGCCTTGAAATATGCATTCAGCGTTGTGACGTGTGGCGGAAGATTGAAATAAAGTCAATGATAATCATCCATATTGATCACAGTGTAATTTGGGCTGTATAAAGAATCACATTGACAGCCAATCCCAGATTTATCTAAACCAAGGAAGATTAATTCTGACTATTATTTCAAGGGATGAAATATAATAAGTCTATTCTGTCCTGAATGCATATTCAAGTGTAATGTGACTAATTTCTTCAAAGCGTCTGCATTTGGACAGGAGGACAATTGGCCTACACATTTCGAAAAAGATGAAATGATTCCAATTAAAAGACTGCTGCATTTCCTTCAGATTTTATATTACACATCTAATCGTGTTATTTTGCTGTTAACACTACTGGATTTTCAATATATAACTTGTTACAAATAAGTAGGAACTAATATTATTCAAAAGTTGGCAGATTTATTTCAGTTGGGTGTAAGGATATGGACTGGAATCACCATCATTAAGGAAAAAAAAAACAACTATTCAACCAAATAAATTCACTGCAAATTTCTTTAATATCAGTGTGGTTCCTTCTTTAAGAATTTTATACTTACCCCATTGGGTTAAAAATACAAAAGGCAACACTGAGTCAGATCTTACCTACTAGTGAACAAAGGCAAACGAATCTTAAATTGAAGATCGGGGTCCTCAAAAGAAAAAGAAAAAAAAAGGCTAAATTCCCAGACTAATTCGATCCATATTGTCATATCCTCATCAAACACCTTGAACCATGGATTAAAACTAGTATTTTTCATGTTATGTTTTTATGATACTGTTCCACTTACAAAAACAAACAAAAAATCTCTAACCCATGTCACTCCCCACCAGCTGTGAACGGCAGATTTCAAATGAGACGGAGGGGGGAAGGCTAAGTGGGAGTTTTTAACTAGCAAAGGCTTTCCCTGTTTCGTCCTTGCCTTTGTATGTCCTCTTCCCGTGTGTGAAGGGTAGGTATCTGTACTTGACCATATGCTGGAGGAAGTGGAGAAGATAACAAGGAGAATTAGTGACAGGTATGTGGGTTTGCCCAAACATTTTTACAACACTTTTTTGTTGGTGCTTTAAACAAGATATTCAGGTCTTCAAAATAAAACAAATTGATTATTAAAAAGGGAGAGTTCACCCAGAAATAAAAATTCACTCATGCTCTACTCACCACTATGCCGATGGAGGGGTGGGTTTGAGTCCACAAAACACTTTAGGAGTGTCAGTGGTAAACAGTGTTGCAGCAAAAATCCAACACAATTGAAGTAAACTGAGCAGAACGGAGGCTTGTTGTGTTGTTTTATTACAACTGAAGCTTTGGTCACTAGTTACTTCAATTGTATTGGATTCTGCTGCAAAGGTGTGTTTTTGGACTCAAACACTTCACCCACCCTTCCCTCAGCATAGTGGTGAGTAGATAATGAGTGAATTTTCATTTCTGGGTGAACTATCCCGTTAAGGGTGAACACAATAACAAAAACACCTGTACTAATATAATGGATTCAAATAAAATGTCCCTTCAAAAAACATGACCCATCTGAATGTGACTTGTGTTGCATTTAGGGATGTTCATCATTAACCATTTAAACATGAACCAACTATAAGAATGTTGCCTGACTCATAGTGTTGGTGAATGTGTTCCTTGGACATCTATACCATCTGAGAAGGTATTCTCTACTGTGGGTCTCACAGTTAACAGACCGTGAACCAGACTGACCCCACAGCATGTGCGCATGTTGCCGTTTCTGATTAAGAACTAGTAGAGAAGCTGTCTGCTGAGGACTGACTAGGTCTGGCATGTTTATGAGGGCTGATTATTGCGATCTGGTGAATAAGAGAGGGCACAGCAATGCTGCAGGTGTGTGATGAGTGAATCCTCATTTTCTCCTGTTTATGCTGCCGTTTGTTCAAAATTAACCCCTTATTCAAAAAGCAACACATTGGTATTTTTTAATGTGTCATAAATTATGTAACATTTTAATCTTGTTGGGTAATGGCAAATAATCAGGAATAAAGAGGAACATTGATCATAGACTTACTAAAAAAAGAAAATATGTAAATCCCTAATTGCATTAGGCAGTTGGTTGGTTGGTTGGTTCTGACATTTTGAACAACTAAGTTGCCAGAGCTAAAAGCTATGGGGCATAATAAATAGACCTGGAGCCTTTCTCAACGGTTTATTTGCCTGGTCCAAAAAAAACTACTTAGATGAACTGCAGTGCTTGCGTTACACTGCTGTGACTCCATTACATCCACAGTGTCAATGTAAACAGTGCGTGTACTGTGTCTGTCAGTGAGTGAGTGTACACGATTTACCTTGATCTGCCTCTTCATGGTGATGCAGAAGAGCATGATGAAGTACATTACAAGTATAGGCCAGAACACTGGAACGTTGAAGGCCTCAAAAAATGTGCAGATCATGGCGATGACGATGCCTTTTGTCGCAGAATGCCTAGAAAGAAAAGTAACATGACCCCAGTTAAAACTGAGACTTGGTGACTAAACTTAATATCTTCATATGCTTTATCATATTTTATTAAACTAAATAAATAATAAACAACAATAAATAACTTAAACATATAATTTGAAAATAATTTATATTGTCATTTATATTTTTATGTCCAATATTTTTGACAGCACAGCGATTAACCACATGGAAAGAGGAACCCTAGCTTGTCTTTTCATACACCAGACAAATTGCTACTGCAGAATGGCTGATGCAAAACCACTCCACTCTTCCTGTATTTGTACACTGAATTTGCATAAACACATATCAAACACAGTTTAACTGGTACAACACAAATAAATATGGTTTTGTTGATCTATTAATAGCACGTTTCTTAAACGTATAACTTTTATATAACTTTTAGAATGGATTAAAACTGCCCAAAGATGTTAAATTGCGCTGTAGAAGTCTGTCAAAACACGTGGCTGATTATGTTTCATTATAAATGTTTAAAAGACACAAGTTTATCTATGGAGAATATGAATAAAATAGAACTGATCGTATGTTGTCGCAAGCAAATACACAGATTTATTCAACCCTATATCTGTGGTTTAGGCTAAAGATTCTACGTCCTTTTACAAATGAGCTCTGCGTGACTTAACCACGTACCACACGAGTCATTTGAAAGAACATAATTTGCAATCTCTCTGCGGATGGAAAGAGATGGGTGCCCTGACCACGAGTTGGATTCTCACCAGAATTTAAATTCAGGCAACCTCCTGATGAAGGGGCGAAACTCCTCGTTCTGCTTGGTAGGAAGGGATGGGCCCTCATCTGCAGGAGATATGTTAGCAGATGATGTGGTGGTTAATAAAAAAGATACATTCATGTCTGAGCATTTAGACCATTTAAATAAAAAATGTAAGACAACATTTTTAAATAATTTTGCTTGAAAAAATTGTTACTGTGGAACTGAAATTATTCATCCACATGTTTACATCAGAGTGACTGGTGCTACGACATAACATTTTCTGTATTCTGTTCCTTGGACAAATGTATAGACTACGAAAACAAAGTTGATGCATACCTGTAGAATGTGTGAGAACTTTGATGTTTTATGGACTGATATTCGAGATAAGTTCAACAAGTCAAAATACTGAATAAACAGACAGATAATATACCAAGTGCACAACATGACCACATACAAAAAAAATGATTCGATGCAACTTGCCTTCGTCAAGCATTGAGGGATCCACTTTTGGCGATAGAAAAGCAATGAAGAGGTTGAGATGGTAGATTCCCAAAGCATACGTTACTATATACCATCCCTGAAAAGCAGCAGAGGAACATCACCACATTAAAATTATTTCTGGGTAACTAGTGAACATGGAGGTGCACCTTTGCTATTGACAACTACACACACACACACACACGAGAACATTTTATGGCAACAACATAGACAAATTTAAAAACACCTTCGTGATTTGTATAACAACTGTTAATCAAACTTTTAAAGCAAGCAGCCCCCGGCAAAAGAATACAGATGTCAACAGTTACTGTCCACTTGGAGCATCCCCTAAGGAGGTGACAAGGTTGCCATCAAGAGCCTTCTCAATGTTTATAAAATCCATCAAGGAGCATACTAAATTATTGCACACATACACTAACCTCTCTAATACAATGTCTGGAACTGCCTTCTTCTCTTTGGTGAGAGGTCTGATGTCAGTGATGATGATGCTACTTGCAGCAGGTTTTTAGCCCCAAAAAAAAACAACTCAAACCAATCCTCACCTTTGTTAGTGGCATGCATGACATGCAGAAACAGTAATTCCTCCCTTGTGTCAAACTCAGTCACTGAGCGTTTATTTATCCACAACATGTCTTTCGATAACATAGTCCATGCCCCAAAAGGCATATATAGCGAGAAGGGACCTAACTGGACATGCTGGTCTACTATTTTAGATAATTTTCTTTAACTGCAAAACTTGAATTGCTTTAAAGAGAATTTATTTGTATTTCATATATATTTGTATTCTACATATCACATTTGGACAAAGGTCAGAAATCAGTTGCGGTGCTGCTTTCATCACAACTACTTACAATTCCCATGGCTTACATTTTCTTACTTTACCTGAGCAAATAACAATATAGTAAATGGGGTAATAAACAGAGATGAAAGATTACCTGTAGTATGTACACTCTGATCATGTAGACAGCAGTAAGTAGTAGAGTGGATGCCCATCGCACTGCATAGAATGGCGTTGACTTGTCTAGCCATGACTGATAGACCTGTTCCACGATATATACACAAAAGGAAACAAGGAGTAGTCATCAGGGAAAAACATCTATGAACAAGTAAGGTATAACCTTATATAAAACACGACATTTGTCTGTTTCACTTTTGCAGAAATATGACTAAAAGACATAACATCTCCAACCTGTCATCCTTATTTCTACTAAATGTAAAGGAAAATATTCCCCAACCCTCGGACCTTTGTCTCTGCCCGACTGTTGGAATACACTTAGACACACCAATTGACCACTTCTAACTTACGATAGCAAGTGACATTGTTTCAGCATTAATAACACCTCTGAGTACAAAGCTTGGGGGAAAAACTAATGAAATCAAATCAGAATTTTTAAACTTGTTATATCAAGTTAATAAGACTCACACGTCACACGATCACTCACCTGTCCAACCCGCGTGAAGAAGGCAGCAACTACAGATGGTTTCCCATGGATCGACTCCCCAACACTGTCCCCTTCTGACATTCTACAGACAAACAGAGCATAATGATTAGTGGAAGAAGAATATAACTTACCTGGCTAGTTTGACTGAAACAGGCCATTTGTCACTGCAGGGCAGCTTCATTATCTAGGATCCACAACTCTAGTATCTCCACCACTACAGAGGCTGGAATTTCAAGTTTGTAAACCAGCAAGTCGGAACTGTCTACACCCAACATCGTTTTTTGTTAGGAGTCTAGACACACATTCCAACATTCACTGGCTTTATCTATAATCACAATCCAGTGCTTCAAATATTAGAACTAAATAGAAATGGCAATCTGAGGAGATTTTTAAAATAGCCTACTATATCTAACTGTATCTGGTGTTTGGATGATCGACCTTCCTGCAAGGCCTTTTAACGATATACTGTACTCCTATAACAGTTTCAGATAAATAACACCATAGAGGCAGCCACATGATTTGATGCTTGAAGGTCACAAAGAGATGAAACAGCACAAAATGACATGGATGTGTCTGCCTGCATGCAGCAGAACAGTAGGAGTGCTATCACTTCCAAATCAATGAATGATTTGTATCTGATAATACACACAAATAATCAATTCATTGAGACTAGCTCAAAGGGGAACGCACTTCTGAAATGTGTGACCAGCTTGTTGCGGTCTCTGTGTGATATTCTCCGATGAACTACACCTACAGGAGCTGCTCTCTTAACTTGTGTCTGCCTGGTTCACAACGACCCGTGTACGGAGATCCCGAACAATCACCGGCTAAAAAAGAAAACGACAACACAATCTAATAGTGTCTCTGTTCAAGTGAACACGCCAACTGGCAATGGCCACACATTTCAGCTACTTTCACACAGGGACGAGAGGTCCATTGATTTAGGAACGAGTTGATCGTGAATCTTCTATGTAACGTGGACATTAGTTGACCGCCAATCACAACGTGTGGCGTCATTACACACACACACTCACACATGAATTGTAATTGTGTATTTCGACACGTAGCGTTAGCTGAAAAAAAGGCAAGTCCGTGTATAACTGTGCGTTATAGGGGCTAGCTAACGTTAGCTGCACAACTAGCTAACAGGCTGAGGCAATCCGGAAGGCAGCGAACAGGTAATATTTGTAGAAAGACACACACTGAGGAAATATTGAAATCGCTACAATCGACACAAATAAAGCAACAACTCTTACTAGTCGTTTTGTTGGTTGTATTTGTTTTAAATCACGGACGTTAGCTGACAAATTAGCCCTAGAAATAGCTAACCCGCTATCTCGCTGTACATTGCCCTTTCGCCCAAATGACCTGTTAGTATGGGTGATGTAGTTTTAGTCGAAGCTTCAGTTAACCCCATACGGTCCTTAAATCAATTCACGAGACTACACTTCCCACAACTCACCCGTGGAGTCTATTAAAGCCGAGCAAAAATAAAATGTAGTTCGTGACTCGCGTCCATTCTAATGCGATGTAACTGTCTCTGGAAAACACTGAACTACAAGTCCCGGCAATGCGTTTGATAATCTGACAACTCACTTCCGGAAGTTCGGTACTACGCTGCCGACGGCTCCTCAGCTAGCCGTCCAGCTCAGGCAGAAATGAAACTCAACTCCAGAAACCGCGTCACTGTTTACTGGACGATACCGTATCTGTTCAGCGTGGGTCGTGGCTCCTATGTCTCTCTGTGTCTTTGGGTTGCGTTTGTAAATCAAGTGAGGATAATCAATAGCGCTCCTCTCTTACCTGATGCGGCCGCTGATGTCACTACCCGGCTCTACCTAGCTAGCTAAACTAGCCACCTCTCGAGCAAACTGGTGTGAACACGTCAGTACTTCCGCTAGGACTCGAACACACGCCAGGCAGAAAAGTCGATCCCCGAGAACGACGAGCCACTGACACTGATCACGCCACAGAGCAAATATAAAAAGGGTTAGGGTCCCACCATAGAGGAGAGGTGGACTGACTAATTACATTATTATTACGTAATATGTTTTAAGCCTTCATACTCTTTTGTTTTAATTCACTGTTCTCTTATTTAATGGAATGATTGAGAATTAATCGAGTTTTAATTTCCCTGTTTCTGTTTTCACATACCATATTGGTTTGTATGTTTCAAATTGTATTTCACCACTTTCATTTAAAAAAGTGATATTCTATGACTAGTTTGTTCTATTTTGTTTAGGATTTTATTACTGGTTGGTTTTATTTTGCTGCCAATGTAAAGCAATGTGGATTTTGAAAAGTGCTCCATAAATAAAGTGTCCGGTCCACAAACATGACGGTACCTGTTTCAACTCAGGAATATCATTGATGTTTACCACAAAACTAAATCCTTCATCAATTATATCAAAAGATTTAAGACATTCAGGAATGAACACTCCTAATTTAATTTATCACTACAGAAAATCTTTTGCCATTCACCTTTAACCCTCTTTTTAAAATCCTTTACTGGGCGATGTAGTTTGTGACTTACTTTTTAACTCCACCCAGGCTTTATATAAAATAACACATCAAAGGATTCATAAAGAAAAGTCTTCCCATGTTGTCGGTTTGCTTTAATGTCACAGTGTCAGTGGTCATAGATTCCTTATTCTTTAGACTTTCAAAGGTGAAAGATTTATACGATCGGAAGAGAAACGAGTGTTTTTAACCTGAACAGATCTATTAGTCTGTATGTAGTGATAGTGATGGCACCATCTACTGCCAAAGGGAGGTAAGCCTCGATTTACAACTTTATTTCGATTTGCATCAAAGTTTCACCGTGTGGTCTACACTTTGCTTGAGCCAGGAACTCAGGAAGTGACGTGTTTATCCTTCCGTGATTCACAATTAAACGCACGCAACAGGGAGTGGTTTTGCCCGGTCCCTGTTCGCCCTCCCCCGCGGCCGCATAAGGTCCAGAGATCGCAAAGTGCTCGGGCCCGCACGGTGCTGCTCGCAGCCCTAGTTTTTATTTTTTCCTTTGTTACTTTTTGAATAAATATCATTTTTGTTTCGCTACCCTTCTAATGTGTCAGAAATGACCCGTATTCATTTCCTGAGTGTTTTTTTGCTATATGTTTGAAATAAATGAGTATTCATTAAATATCTTGTTTTTGATTACCACAAGTCATTATTTCCCTTTTTCTTTTCTTACTTTTTAAACAAACGTAAATGTTGTATTTCTACATCACTTTTACACACATGGGTCAAAAATGACCCGTACAGTTTGTATTCACTACAGAACACCTGCCATTCATTTCACATAGCTGCCTTTGCACATCTGATGCATGTAAGTGTACAATCCATTACTAGTGAGAAAGACAAATATCTAGCCATAGCTAGATCAACAAAATAAAACTGAAAATATAACAGTATATACTTAATAGACGGATTGATTTGCATTTGAAAATATACTTTTGATTTTCTTTATCCGGAGTGTTAGTATGGCTGGTCGCAATCATTTCAGACTTACGGTTTAAAGCTGCGGTATGAAGAACAGGATGAGGAAAATGAGGAGGCAATTCTTAGTCTTGAGTCTGAAATCTCTGATGCTGAGGACCTAGACACAAGACACACCCACAACTCCAGCTTGGAGTTACTACACATACACACCTCACCAACTCCAACTACCACCAATTTTATACTTTAATGCAGTAATTCAGTGTCTTTGGTTCAATATTTCAGTGAAGTCATCGTGCTTATATGTAATAACTCAGAACTGCATAGGTTATTTTTTTTACCTTATATTTTCATATTTTGTGCATTTATTAATAGTTTTGTGTTGCTCTTTTACCTAATAGCTAATTTGGCTCTGTGTGCCATACATAAGAATTCCAATGCACCTGTACTGTACTAAACATCAAGCTATCATATCTATCTTAATTCAAATGCATGTCTTACCAAATGCTGCAGGCATTAATCCCACGTGTGTGACAACTAACATAAATATCAATAAGAAAAAACTCAGAGCAGTGATTAGTCTTGAACATTTTTTCGACTTCAATAAAGAGAGACATTAAAAGACGCCAAATATTTTAATATCCACGGTTTTTAAGAAAAAAAACACTGAACTTTACAACCTCAGAAACTAATAGACATTGATGAACAGCAATAGTTACAAACATCTTAATAATAATCTATATATATTTATAGAAAAACCTTACCAGGAATATCAAAACAAAGCACTATTTCTATTTACACTATGACAATGCATAATACTGATCATAAGCACAAATAATCCTAAATCATTTTACCTGAAGCATTAAAGTGCTCTGTCTTTGACCAGTTGGTGTTAGCCGGTGGAAGTGTGAACGTATGAGGGCCATGGAAAAATTACTGCATCTCAGGTAGAGATTATTGTCATGGTACAAAGTCAGCTACTTACTAGAAACAAATTTGACACCATACTAAAATTGCACCATGATCAATCACCATGTTGATGGCAATGGATTGAAATTGGAATGTTGTTAATGATTAAATATCCACAATCAAGTGCTATGAAGAAACACACAGCTAGTATGAGGACCCTGCCCTGCAAGGTTTTATTCAAAATTCACCAAAAAGTAGAAACATGCTACTGTCTTGTCTAGTGTCTTAAACGGGGATGCCATTCTTAATGTATTTTTCACAACTCTGATTGAATCCCTGCTGTTAAGATATAATACTGTTTTTGATATTTTGCCTCTCAGCTGTTTTGTAGTGTGTTTCCATACTAGTATATATAAATACAACACCTCCCACAGTAAAAAAGTAATGGATGCAATGTTTTACTTTTGATTTTACTTGTTGACTTGGATGGGACTTCCCTTGAATACACGCTATTCATACCAAATCACATTTAATAAATTTGAACATTGAAATGATAAGGGCATACTGAACTAGAAGTCATCAAGTTATCTTTTCCATTAAAATATACACTACTAGGTGATCCCATAACTGATTTACCAATCACCTCTGTACATTTGGTTCAAACAGGAAACACAAGTTTTCATTTTGATTCTAAATACCCATTTTTCAACCCAGCTAGTCTAAAACATTTACAAGTTACAGTATATACATTTGCACAAGTGAAGTAAAACTGAAAGAGCAATAAATAAGGCAGCTGAGAAATAGTTTTATGATAAAAGAAAAAGATACAAATTAAAACTATTCAATGCTACAGTTGATGTTCACCATAAATGCCTGAAAAAATGTTTAATCTATTATTGCACTGTGAGACTAAACAACATCCCGCCTCCCAGAATATTTGATATTCCTCACTTGTAACCTGCGATCATTAGAGTCAGAAAACTTACGGTTCAAACAATGTGTTCTTTCATTGGCATTGCCTTGACAGTTGTATTGTCGCAGTGGTGCACGCCGGGAGAACATGAGACGTCTTGTGTGGTGTCTCATGTTCAAAGTCCTGGATGGAGCAAGTGTTCATGCACAAAATAAGGATAGCACTGAAAAACATTCTAAACAAAACTTGATTCTCTGCAAGATCACTGACGGAAACACCAAACTGCACATTTAAATCCACATTTTAGTACTCTGTAATTAGGCTGATTGTGACAATAACGCTGTCAGAACAGTCCCGAGATTCTTTTCAGCCTCAGTGAACGTCACTTTCCATGAACTCCTCCTTGATGGAGTGTTTGTTACGTGACATTCTGCAGTCGGGCATGTCGAAACCAAAGTCAGCCCACTCATCACCAGCTGCTGCCATACCTGACGTCCCAACGACACCTGACCTGTTGGGGATGGTGATGGTGTGGCGGACGCGAAAGTGCACGGCCTCCATGACGCGCTGGCGTTGCAGTTCCCCACCTGCAGCACCGATGGCAGCCATCGCAGAGGCGGCCATGTTGCTACTGGAGCGAAGCAGCTGCTGTCCTTGGTAGTCATGGTGATGGTTAGAGGCGGGCAGCTGGATGGGAGCGCCATGTTTCATGTCCTGCAGACCTCTCCAGATGGTGAGGCGGGACTGCTCTGGTATCTTCAGCGCACCTAAATCCTGACAGAGGCACAAACAGACATTGGAGAAGTGTGAGTATGAAGTAGAAGACTAAGAAAAGAAGACAGATAATGATTTCAGTGCATCCTTGTGTATTTGCAGATCGACACTATTTGTGGTCAGATACTCCACAGGACACCTTTAATAAGCCAAAGTATTCCTTTTTTCAAGTGGGTTGCCAAAATGTTCGCGTTCACTATTGTTTCCTCTCTCCTTTTCTATGACATAGCATTTGATATTATAATGATTGTTGTCACTGTGAGGTAGTGAGTAAACAAACAGAGCAGTTACCTCCATGGTGAGAGTCTGAAGATGGTAGATCGACTGGAAGCCTTGGGAGGTGAAGTACTCGATGAAGTTCTGACAGCCCAGACTGGTCAGGAAACTGTATGGGGAGAAAAGCAGGGCTGCTTAGACTGTCATCAGACCACAGCTACAAAGTTTAAAGTAGGACTGAAATATAAAAATCTATTTGACACAGATGAAAAGTGCAGCTGTGCTTGAGTACAACAAAGCATATCCTATCTGTATTTTCAGGGGCAGTGAGTATGAATAGAAAAGCCTTTCAGTTCTGTTGTATCACATCATCATCTCACTATCATCTCAATCTAATATTAGATTATTTTAAAACCGAGTGAAAGATTTAGGGCTTATATTGAGCCTCAAGTCCACAGAAACCATACATCCTGATAGATGCAATTGTGGTAGAACCATAAACATGCATTTATATTAATGATTCATAAGGCCATAATTGCTTTGGTGAAGAACCTTTATTATAAATACATAAAATGTTAAAGTTTTGGTAACATACAATGTAATTGAAAAAGACGCTATACTGTACAATTCAAAATAAACAAGATGATCTAGAAAATGAAAAGCGGGACAAAGTCTGATGTATCAAAAAAAAAGTTAAATTTGTGTCCGTCAAACAACTGCATTGACACATTCTCTTAGAAAAATAAGAAAGTAAACAGTTTTAAATAAAACAGAACGTAAACAACGAGAGATTCTTTTGAAGAAACTCCACTGTAGTGCATTGCAAAGGTATATGTAGGCTGTATACATAGTGACTGTGTGAATGTTTTTAGATGTATGTGTATGACGCACAGTTTGGGCTTCATAGCAAACCCCAACATCTGATTCAGACACTTAGCTCATGCAACTAGTTGCAGCAAATTAAGGTAAGAACACAAGTTGCTTGTAGACAGTCGACAAAGACATAGACAATTTTATCTTACACTGGTAACAGGACACAGCACAATTTTTTTATTTTATTTTCCTTATCTTTACTCAAAACATGAATTAGCCTGTTGCTATAACACAACCTTTCCACTTAAAGATCTTTTTAGGCTGTTTTCTAAATAGTTTATTTATCAATTGCATGGAGCCAATTTCTCTTTGGGCTTTCATTGTGGCACCAGCCATGGTTGTATGTAGTTGCATGAGTATGAGTCTTTGCAAAGCAGCCATGATCAAATCAAACTGTCTGTATTACACAGATCCATCTTAACACATTTCACTGCAAAAAGGACTCCCCCCCTCCCAAAAAAAGAAAAAACAAAGGCCAGATGATCAAGCATCAACGTGCCACTTGTTCGTATTTAATCCATAGAACCTTCAAAAGATGGATGACATGACATGATAACATGGTTGTATAAAAATGAGACTAAAATATCATACATACAGGTGCTGCCATCTTGCGCTTTTGACAAACTCTTTGACAAAAAAATCTATTTGAAGTGTTCTTTTTAGTTTGGTCAATGTCCCATCCACTAACATGGAGTAGAGTGGGCAGGGTTTATGAGCTATGCTGCAGCCAGCCATCAGAGGGCGATTAACGATGGTTTGGCTTCACGTTTGGGAGCCGACATGCCGTCCACCTTTATATACAGTCTATGATTTTAAACCAACAAGTGCATGTGATTGTCTGCTGGCCTTTTACAGGAGAAGAGAGTAGAGGTGTCATTGGAGGGTGAGGTACCTGACGAGGCTGGGGTCAGGGTTATACGGAGGGGGCGGGCTGCAGTGGGAGGCAGACATTAGAGTCTGACTGCTGTGGCCACCGTTCATATCACCGTTGGCCTGCATGTGGTGGCTGTTGAGCATGTTTGAACCTGGGACAGAGGAAGGGGCAGTCAATACATAATCAGCAGCAGATGACCTGTACTATAATGCACTACATACTACAATCGCATACAATTATTTGTATTCATATTTTCTGATCTGAAACCTTTATCAACATACTGGTTTTAAACATGCTACATGTGACTTGATTTGAATCACACACACGGTATAAACTCACCCATATGAGCTATGGAGGTGGGGGCAGTGGGGTGTTGCTGGGGCTGCTGCCCCACCAGCTGGTTGACTGAGGGCTGTTTGCTCAGGCCTCCGTGGGCATGAAGCTTGTTCATGTTGGACATTGGAGAGTAAGAGGAGGGGGATGATATATGACTCCTAGAGAAACGAGGACAAAGAGGCAGAGTTCAGTGAGATACGTGGGACATGTGTGAAGGACTACTTATTCAGCTTCTTGTGAAGGTTATTTCATTCTACTCTGAGTTTGTAACTTCAACTTCATCTGGAAAATGACTCATAAAGAAGTGTATCTGGGTGTGGATATATTTGTGTGAGTAATTTTATATGTTCTGTGTATTTGCGTTTTACACACAGGTAGAGTAACTACAATTTAATACTGGCAGCATGTTTTTGTGTTTCTCTTTAGCCCTGTTCATACCTGAGGGACCCAATCTCAAATGTGTCCCCAATGCATCCTGGGTGCATCACACCTGTACTTAGAGCTGCCCACTTGTGATTGGATCAGAGTGGATGTTTATACCGGGTCTGAACAGGGTCCTTGTGTATAATTGAGTGTTTTTAGGCATGTTTACAGTATGTAAATTCATCACTGGGCCTCTGTGTGCTTGTGCATGTGTGTGTGAGGGACTCACGGCCTCTGCAGCAGTTGCTGCTGTGTTTGTTGTCTATAGGAGTCCACCAGCGGCTGCGGCACCAACTCCACCAGTTCCAGACTGTCTTTAATCTTCATCAGCAGCTCGAAGTTCTCTCTGCCACGAACCTGCGGCCAACACGACACCAAACACAATCAACAGCCGTTTGCACACATCTTTAGAACAATGGTTCATAGTTGAGTTTAGGGGTTGAAACCTCAAACATCAGATGTAAAACAACTGTTATTTGTTACAAATTTTATGAACAAGTGACGTAAATGACTTACAGGAATGTAGTAAATCTCTTCTTCTCCGTGTCGTCTCTTCCTCATGTTAATATTTGGACTCGGGATATTCGGCGGACTCTGTTTGAAGTCTGCAGACGACAGAATCATACTTCAGCAGGTTTCTCTAACACGCTTCACAATCTCATTCTTTTAGACGATCGACAACAAAACATTACGTGAATGTCTCAGAATTTCGACTCACTGCGCTTACTGGCACTGCCATTTTTGGCCACACTCTCATTCAGGGCCTGTTGTTCCCTGAAGTGGTCCTCATCGGCTTTGCGATCTCTGCCAGGACACGCACATATCCGTACCTTCGAACGACCTCCTGCCCAAGACTTGACCACTGGAGTTAAAAGACAAATATGCTTGTTACTGTAAGATGAAACACTCGTGAAATGCTCAGTAGCTTCTCCTACATTCACTCTGACCGAAATCTGTTCACACGGTCACATTATGGGGACTTGTCTTCCTAATACGGACAAAAAGCAGGTCCCCATGCGGTTTAGATAAGGTGTTAGCCATGTGTTTGACCTATGTATAGCTGACTTACTCCCTGGTCTCCAAAGTGATGATGATGAGGATGGGTCTCCTGTTCATGCCACCCACACAGCTGCTGTTGCACATGAAGTTATACAGGATGGTGGTAAACTCAGTCCCCACCTGCAGCAAACAACAATCAATGTTTAGGGATTTAAGGTTTTTCATGAATCAAACAATATCTCTCATTACGCACCATCTGCAGACAAGTAAACCTCCCATTTTCTCTGTAAGTGTGACCAATACACCACCAGGGGGCAGTGCTGTACTGCACTTTGATGTGAGGCAAGACAATTGATGCTTTTCATTAAGTTCCCGTGATGGTTTCTCGCTATTGTGATTATTTGATGACCTTCATCCTTATTTACAGACGTGATTAAGTATTTAACTGGAACTGACCATTCATTTGTAATTAACTTGACTGCTCATAGGTTTGATCATGGAAATCAACAGGAAATCACTTCATCACTACAATGTAATGTGTGTCTCTATGATAACGAGCCACCAACCTGAGGAGACTCATAGGGCACGAAGACGCTCTGTCGGCCAGTGACAGGATCGTCCACATACTGAGAGAGGTTGTTCCCCTCCACCCGGATCAGGTGACTGGCTGGGGCTGCTTGACCTGTGGGAAGAATGATGGAAGAAAGGTGAGGATGCAGTTGGTTGATCTAACTCAGAGCATCACACCCTTCATTCACCACACAGTCTTGTTTTCAAATATGTTAATGCAAAAAAATGTTGTGCTTAAGGCCGAAATGACACCAAAGTTGTGATTAATGAGTAATGTGTCTTATCTCCAATACTGTGTGATTTACCGTCATTGAAATCTCGTCCCAGTTCATGATTGGGGCAGCGCTTGACCACCTCCGTGACGTGCTCCGCCTTCTTGTAAACGGGCATGGCTCTGAGGATGCTGCCATGTGGAGGAGAGGCGGACAGTTTGATCTGGATCGGACAGGTCTTAGCAATCTGACAGTAGAGCTTCTTCAGCAGGGGCGAGTACTGAATGGGAGAGGAACAGACACAGGAGACCAGAGAGACTCAAGTCAGTGATCTGTGACTATGACGGTGTGCATATGGGAAAAAGTGAAAATGAAAGAGACATCTATCAGAACATCAGCACAAGTGAACCAAGACTTTAGCCAAACAACAAAATGCAATTGCTGCGTTAAAATGTGCATAACCAGGTTTCTTTCTCTTTCTTGAATTTTACAGATGCTCATTTCCAGAGAGAAGAATCAGATCCATTAGTCATCGGTTCACTCCCTTATGTTTTTCGAATAACCTCCAGAAAATTTAACTTATGACAATAAAGACAGACATATTTAGAGTTGTTCCATTGATATGAATAATAAGATAAAATATAGGTAGATGAATCTCAAAGGATTTACCACCATAGACATCAGGGTAAAATAATGTTGTATAAGTGATTAGAACCATTACATCATCTATTAGTACAGCAGAGAAAAAAGGGATTCAAGTGGAAAAATCTAAATGAATCAAAATATAACTTTATGGTAAAATTAGCGGGGGCCCAAATAGGATACTGTAATTATGGATAATGTTATGAAGAACACATTGTGTCAGGAAAGGGAGCTGTAAGTAAAGGGAACTGTAAAACAGCAGTAAATTTGAGTCTGTGTTATAAAAGTAAATACTGGGTTATTATAATGAATAAATGATTATTATCCAGCAGAGTGGGTTTGTGGGTGGTAATGTGAGATGCTGCAGATGGTAGAGGAAAGGCATAAAAGGACAGACTCAAAATATGGTGTGTGGGTTAGGGTTAGGGGGTTTTGTGTGTGTGTGTGTGTGTGTGTGTGTGTGTGTATGTGTGTGTGTGTGTGTGTGTGTGTGTGTGTGTGTCTGTGTGTCTGTGTGTCAATACCAGATGGGGATAAGGTGAAAAAAACGTTGGATGTATTTTACTGCATTCAATCAATTCAGTTCAATGAGATTGTGCTGAGCTGTGTTAGCTAAGTTTTCAATGACTCCTTGTTTATGGGCATTTACACATGCAAGTGTGTACTTGTATGTATGCGTGTGAATGCCTGTTCAGACGCGTCGCAAAGACACTGGGACAAAGGATGGAAGAGCCTTAACATGCCCCGACACAATAACAAAATCTCAAAAATCTTCCCCGCGGAAGTTGGGACCTTCCAGAAAAGAAAGAAGATGACAGTGGTCCTGTGTGGGCTTGCAACAGTGAGCTTGAATTCAGATGAAATCGTGAAACATTTGGCAGAAATAGAGAATATGCAGCTCAATATCTGCCACGACACATTGGGAAAAAAAATGGTGTCATTTTTATTATTATTTTCTTAATGTGATAGGTGAGAGAAAGCACACAACAACATGAGAGCTATTGAGAAAAGCTGGAACTGTAAACCATGACCACATTAATGGTCTGCATCTCAAACCTCCGACCAGAACCCTCAATTATCATTTTAAAGATTTTATCTGGTTGACTTTAATCATGTGGTAAAAGGTGAATATTTTGACACACTTCAACGGATGATTGTGTTTGTAGGAATTTATAAAGTCTTCAATGGACCTGAAGGACATTTCAAAACTAACACCTGATGATATTTTCAAGGTTATTTCCGTTTTCAACAAAAAGGCTGTATTACAAATTGGCATTTTGGGTCTAACAAAACATTTTCTGCTGCATTGTGGGAAGTGTCGTTTCCACTTGAGCTAGAAAACCGATCTTCACCCAACTCAAATAGACTTCACTTTCATTTAAAACTTTTTATAATTTGTTCTTATCATTCCAATTCGGGTTTGACTCTCCCTCCAGACAGCCTCTGGCCTGATGACGACTGGCATAGAGTCATTCCTATGCCAGCAACTGCTTGGATTCCTTGTTGTGACACCGTTACTAAGCCCCTCACAACCACACACACATCCGACACACACACACACACACACACACACACACACACACACACACACACACACACACACACACACACACACACACACACACACACACACACACACACACACACACACACACACCCTTAGCCATGAGCACTCCCTCAAGGGTAATGGAAATACCTGTGCACAACATTACCTTTTCCCACCTAACTTTCCCTGACAAGTCTGAACAGACCATCCATACCATGAATAAATAATTTTTCTGAGATACAAAAGTCAGACAGAGTTCTTATTTACAAAGCTGGGGACCTTTCCTGTAGCAACAACCACTCATCTAAAAAAAAAAACCCCACATCCATTGATTTATCTTCCAGCATGAGCACAGCAGACTTTTGACTGCTTTCGTAATTAAATATTAAATTATTGACAAATTAGCAGGCAGCGTCAGAGAAAGTTTGATATTTGGTCATGCTGGTGGTTTCGTGGCTTTCTGTTTTATAGAACAGTTAACCATTTGCAATTATGTGCCCCTCCGCCATTGATATTTTTAATTGTAAATGGATGATCCACGTTCTCGCAGGCTTATTGAGTTTTTAGCAGTTTTTGTAAATTTTCTAAGCTATCTATCTTATTGCCTTCAAAGGAGGTAGTGTTTTCATCTCTGTCCATTTGTTTTTTCATTGGTGTTTTTTGTCGGCAAGATTATTCCAAAACTAATGGACGGATTACCTCAAACCTTGGTAGAAGGATGCAGTAGGCTATGGGTCAGAAAAGAACCAATCCAAGAAAATCACTTTTTTTATATATTGTGAGATAGGGAGTTTTTTTTGTTTTTTGTCTTTTGTTTCCTTGATTTCCAAGGGAATAATTAATGGATCTTGATGAAGAAACCTGGTGTGTTGAGAGGACTGATCGTAATGAGTGTGCAGTTTGGTGCAGATCCAATAAAAAGCTGGATTTAAATGTGTTTGGCCTTGGTGGAGGTCTGTAAACTCTACTGAGTACCATTCTAGTTGTATTCATTTGCTTCTCTACATGTTTTTTATTGTACAGCACTTTGGTCAATTTTGCAATTCCTTGTCTTTTCTGAAGTCCTGATGGCCGAGTATTAAAAGTGACCATTGGTTCTTGAGACATTGTGGAGACAGTAGGAATCAGCGGTTCGACGATATGGGTTTTTAAAATCTCAGAGTGCATGAAAACGTCATAAATTACTTTTCGTGCAGATGCCATGGGAGACGTCTCAACTCGTCCAGCACATCAACTAGTGTGTACTTGCACTGACAGGGAATAGGCCCGCACACACACATATGCATCACAGATTAGTCTGTGAGGTCCGCTCCTTGTGTCATTGACAGAAGCTGAAGCATTAATGAAGGAACTACACTATCTGATGTGTATCTTCCTGTTCAGACAAGAGATGCATAATATTCAGACAAGTGATGAATAAGCTGGGCTTCCGTTTCAGGACACAGGGAGGGATGAAAGGATGGAGAGGAAGGACAAAGAGTGACTGAGAGTGAGAACAAAGAACTACTGACTGAAGATTAATGGTTTGAGGTGGAAAAACTGTTAAAATGGGTAAGAAAATAAAATTAACAATTGAGGGAGGAAACCAATTTGGTTAAATAGGGGATCAGATTATTAGATAGAGAATTTGTAAATGTTCAAAGAAAGGAAAGATGCAGAAGGTTCAACCGGATGTTATGAAATCTGTTCAATCTGTTGATTTTAGCTGATGTAGACACTGTCCTTGTTGAGGGTAAAAACAACATTGACAAAAAAAATCTCTTTGCAATTTATGTTTAAGTTTTCCCAAACCTCATCCACGCTGATATGTGCATTTCCTTTCACAAAATGTTCATGCTGGACTGGACGTCACTGGGGAGTTTGTTTAGTTTTAGCGGCTTAAATTGCGATGCAATTTCAAAAATTAGATATGTGGATATGTCAGAAGCTCATTTAACATTTAATCAAATGTGCCAGCCTCCTAAACATCCAGCTTATCATCCCAAAATGGTTTAATGTGACCATGACATGTATGTTTGGATTTACAGTCAACTCATTCATCCATCCATCCATCCATCCATCCATCCATCCATCCATCCATCCATCCATCCATCCATCCATCCATCCCTGCCTCTACACTTTGGACCAGCAGAGGCAGGTCCTGACAGGCTGCTGGAGACAGGGTGATGATTGCCAGACTGTCATCCATATACACAAGCAACAACTTGCCCGCTGCAAATTCACTTAACTGGCCAAATATCGAATACATTTATGCTTGTGTGCGCACTAGCGCACACACACACACACACACACACACACACACACACACACACACACACACACACACACACACACACACACACACACACACACACACACACACTGTAATTGCTGTTTGTCTCTAAGATACTTTGGGAAAAAGAGGTAATGACCTTAACAGACTGACTTTTTAAAGAATCGTTTCTTTCCTGTTAGAAATTCACTGCAAATGTTCCTCTCTTTTTTCACCCTTGTAAAGCATTATTGTTAGGAGAATTTCCTTGAGTCTATTAGGATATGAAAATAATGATTTTAACCTATTCAACCAACTGACAGATTACACAATGTAAGAAGTAATAGAGTGAGTTGAATGGCTTCATATTGACTGTATTACTGCTCAGCACTGGTGAAGTATGGATTGTAAAAGTTCTGTATTTATGACAGCATGGCATATACACAGTATTACACAGAGTGTTAAGGGACACACAGCAGAATAGAGCAGTGTTAAACATATTCGTTTCCATGATTGATGACATGCTGCAGTCCAGATTTCCACTGAGGATACTGGATAATGTTCACAGGGACGATATTAGATAAGATATCAATCCTGGAGCCTCTGTTTTCTCTAATACATCTACCGGGTCATTTACAGAGTCACACACACAAGATCATGTACTTGGCTGGCATCAGAGTATGTGTGAAAGACACCATCTTTATCCAGTGTGTTTTCCCAGATCCGGTGGTCGACAGGACAGAAAGGCCAGTGGTGATGTGGCCGCGGATGATGCATGGGGAGAGGAGGGGAAGGACACATTGTGTTGGGCTTGTTGGGACCTGTGTCCTAACGGAGAGAAGCTAATAGCTGGGAAAAGCAGCTTCTGACAAGCCGCCGCGCAGTGCATGTTCGAGCCTGTGTACCCCGCCCCCATCATCCCCCAAACATACTGTACGCACACACACACACACACATACAGACACACACACACACACACACCCACGCACACGGCACACATTCACATAAACTCAAGACTGAGTGTATGGAAAGAAGTCTTATTATTTGACAAGGAAGAGGTGTTACATCTCATTTCCAGCTGCAGTGACGCTTGCCGGCATCCACGCCAAGGAATCATCTTCTAGGGGCGAGATAGCGGCAGCGTTTCAGAGCTATTATCACTAATGCACGGCGTCTTGATGAGACAGGAGGGGGACTGGAGGATTACCAGGCAAGCTTAACATGGGCTTGGATGGATTTACAGCATGTGGAAACATTATGATAGTTATGATACATTATGAAAAAGCATTGTGTCTTCTCTTCTCTTCTCCTCTCCTCTCCTCTCATCTCGTCTCTTCTCGTCTTTCCCTTGGTACCCAGCTGTGTACAACCACAAACCTAACCTTTCTTGTAATCTCCCAATGCCACCCACTCTTACTGGGAGGATGGGAACCAGGTAACTGATTACAGTCAAGTATGCTTCTATGGCATTCGGCATTCCCCACTGCCTGAGGCCTTAAAAATCTGCAGGAAACCCAGACTGTTGAACTTTATTCAAACAAGGTGATTCCGTCTGGTCCAGCTATTGTCATCCTTCTCTTTGAGCATGTTCAAACCAGGGCTTTCTACTGAATTTTGCACAGACACACAGACCCACATGTGCATGCACATTACACACACACACACACACACACACACACACACAAAATCCTCATCCACAGTGTTATTTTGGGGGGAATCCCCTTCCATTCCAAGAGGCTTGACCATAATCTCTTTTCTTTTCAAAACTAACACTTGAGAGACTTGACTTGTTCTTGATCTGATCCTTTAAACATATTTTCCCACTGAGCTCAAATGTAGCCTGGCACATGTTTATGTACACTTGTGTTTTTATACCTGTAAAACATGTAAAACTACTGCATGCTGTCATTTTTATTCAGAACAAAACATTGTCCTGCCTGCATTTTAAGCAAAACTTCAGCGGCATCAAGAAGTATCCCATAGGATTAAACACTATCATACTGCATCATTTCACACATGAAATGCTTTGTTGTTACTCTGTAATAATCTTTAAGTACATCTTCTTATACAATCATATAATCAGGCGTGAAAGATGAAAAACAAAGCATTACAGTAAATTCCATAAAAGCTATGAGCAATCACCCTTTTTTCTCTCTCTCACTCTAATCCCTCCTGTTTAACTGCAGCAGAGGCATCTGAATAATCACAGGCTTCCACACAGTTCTGTTTCTGCTGCCTCATCATCTGTATTGTAAGTCGTGTGCCAGTCACAAAACATCTTTTGTTTCTGCCGGTAACACACACAAACAAAACCATGATTTGAGTCGTTCAGGCAGGTACAATCAACGCTTTCTTCTTTGTTGATTCAATTGGGATCATTTTCAAGCTATTATCCACTCAACCAAGGAGGATAAGAGGAGTTTATATTGTTTGTCGCAAAAGGCAAGATCGGGCCGCAGGTTGGTAAAGTCAGTAGAAACATTAAATGATCAGTTAAAGGTAAAAAGATATTTAGAGATAGATGATCAGGGATTATCACTGATTTGATTCATTTTCTGGGATGAAACAGGTTTAAACTTAAATGACACAAGCTATTATCATTGTCCGTGTTTTTCTTGGATTCTATGAAAGCACTTTGGCCGTGAGAAAGACCTGAGTAAGAGAATGGACGAGAGAGAAAAGAGATGACAGACGTATTTTAAGAGAGGACCAGGAGAAACGTTAGGCGCCAGAGGTGACAGCCATGAGAGCGTGTTAAGATCGGAGGAAGAAAGAGACAGAGAAGAAAAGCAGCAGGTCAAAGACCACCACTCTAATGTCCAGAGGGGGATCTTCTTACATCACTGAGGGCTGAGTTAAACAGCCCGCACCATGCATGGTTACTCCCAGCAAACACAGCCACGGAGGAGAACCTCATTCTATCACGCCGAGACACTCACAGGCCTGAAGGCTCGCAGACACACACACACACACACACACACAGAGTGAAGGAAGTGCAGTTTGTCTCTCGTTACTCTTGTTTCAGGGAGGTCAACTGTGTGACAGTCGGAGGTGACACCTTTCCAGCAGTAGACCCCTCATTGGGTCATGAGGAATTACGCAGCTCCCATTTCACCTGTCTCTCAGCACCATCACATCACACAGCAGTTGTGTGTGTTGTATTCATTAGGTTTGGTTTAAGTCTTAGTTAAGGTACGTCTGAGTTGTGTTCAACTACGACTGCTGGTATTTCTTTCTAACCCGTAAATTGTATTATATATGAAAAAGTGATATATTGTCCCAGATACAAAACTAACAAAAAACTAATTTTAAAATAATATCCCAAAAGTTCAAAACAAATAGTAAATATCTACTATGAATCAACAGGCAACACCAACAGTGTCAAGACTGGATTAAGACTTAACACATTATTACTGTAACAGCCTTTCTGAATAGTTGAAATATTACTGTATTATTATTACACCAATAGTGATTGAACCATTCCTAAACTTTGACATATTTTGTGAATAAACATTGTTTTCTTTTAATAGATTGTACTGCCTCAAAAGACACTGGACACTGGACAAAAGGTGTCTCGGCCACATACCAAACTTTGCACTAGATTTGATTCCTAGAGGTGAGAGGAGGACATGATGAATTACTGAATGATGCATAACTTTCTCTTGCACGTGACACACCAGCACATGTGCACACAGTCATCCAAGCCAGAAAGAGTTGTGTCTATTTGTGGTTGTTTACGTGTGTGCAATACAGTTACTCACTAAGAGAGAAAGAAAAAGGCAGAGAAACACTAATCCACAGACACACACACATTGCACATCAAACAAGAAAGGGTGTTGTACTCACAGTCCATGTGGCAGACTTGGCGGTGCTGGACTGCTGGAAGGACACCTGGAAGGTGTGCGGTCCAGGGTAGTCGGTGTTGGAGGGGATGGCAGGGGCAGGCGACAGGCCCTCGAAGGTGGAGTTGGGCTGGGAGTAGGGTGAGGGGGTGGGCACGGCCGACGAGGAGGCGTTCTCGGAGCTGTAGGGGCTGGCGGAGGTTGCACGGCTCCCCAGGCTCTCCATGCTGCTGCTCAGCAGGTTGTACTGGGACTGGGGAGAAAGGAAGAGGGAAGAGAATGAGGGAGGCGGAGGAGGGAGGAGGGAGACGGAGGGAGGACACAGGTAGAGGTGCTGGAGAGACAGGGGCTTGGAAGCTTGCAGGGAGGTCGGGTTACACTAGGAAGCGAGAGTTGTGGGTAGTGTGTGTGTGTGATGCTACATGAGTGTGGGCACACATGTAACTGTCCAGGTAGATGTCCATAATCTTCACTGAGCATTGTTTGTTTGATTTTTACACAAGAAATGACAGAGATGAAAAAATCATCACAAGCTCAGGAAAACAAACCTGAGTGATTGTGTGTGTATGTGTGTGTGTGTGTGTGTGTGTGTGTGTGTGTGTGTGTGTGTGTGTGTGTGGCGGTTGCAGTGAAGTCCTCACATGAGCCTCCTTGGGGCTATGTGAGGCAAGTTGTAAAACACAAGCATAATCTGTGCTCTGCCTAATTGCCTGCCATTCCCCTGTTGTCCTCTGCATTGTGTTTGAGAGGAGAGAGAAGATTTGTTGCCCCGTGTGCAGCGACACTCTTGTTAACGCACTGTGTGAGGCCCATAAAGAGTTAAGCTACTGTACAGTAGAAGGAAAACTACTTTGTGACTCCCGTATTTCTTCTATTCATGGACATTTGTCAATTCTCTGTCACTCTGCTTGAGCAGAAACAGAAAAATCTGAAGACATAAAGCAACAGTGAGTCCACCTGTTAAACTTCTGCTCATCAGTTACAACAATGAGTCCACGTTTCATATTTGTATCATTTCTAACTCAGCAAAAGAAACCAACTTACAAGCAATGATAATGACAACAATTAAATAATATAGATTATTAAAGTAAAGATGAATGTCTCGTCCATATGTGTGTCACAAAACTGACACATCCACCCTGTGAGCAGAAAAACATAAAATCTTTACCTTCTTTTTCAAGTAGTACATCCTTTACTGCTTTGGTCTCATTTGTCAACTCTTCAGTCAGAAATGTCCAGAACACAGTAAAGCAAAGAGAGTGCAGGACCAAGCCGAGAGTTCAGGAGAAGTGTGCATCAGTGGACACACAGTCACACAGTCACTCACACACACACCAAACACCACATACACAGACACATGCACAGCCAGGAAAGGGGACAGAAGGTGAGGACTGGCGTGGAGAGAGAGAAACGATAGACTGAGACGAGAGGAGAGAAGGAGAGAGGCAAAGAAGGATGGGAACCCAAAAAATGGTACGACGTTCTAATTATGGCATGCCCGGACATAGACGGCAATGCCGGGGCGCATGTACACACATGCTCCAAAACACCTTGTGAAGGCCTGCACTAAGTAAACACTGTCTGGTCTGAGATAGAGAGAGACACAGAGACAGAGAGAGAGACAGAGAGAGAGAGAGAGAGAGAGAGAGAGAGAGAGAGAGAGAGAGAGAGAGAGAGAGAGAGGCAAGAAGGAAAACACATGAAAGTATAGTTCAAGGGTCAGACCCCCGTACCCAGTATTGTATATCAATACAGCTTTAAATCAACAGTTTATCTTTTAAAAACAGAGACTCCTGATCACCAATGGACACAAAGAAATCAATCATTGATCCAGGATGATCTGAGTAAATAGTTTATTAAATGTAAACTGTTTTGTTTTTTACTGTACTTTAAAACCCAACCAAGCCCAGACAGTATTTACAATTAATTAATAAATAAACATGTTATAAATTTATATTTAATTAGTCTAATTTGTGGGCAGAAAATTCCAAAACTAATTTAAAACACCAATGATATTTCATTTAGACTGGACGTGCTGGAACTTCTCTTTATTTAACTATAGTCTTGAAGTTATAAAACCATAACCTGAATTCATATCCTCAGTTCCCCTGGACATCCTGCCCCTAAGTGCTGATTTGTGTTTTCAACCTCAGAAACTATAACAAAGTTACACAAGGATATGTAAACTTCATGCCAGGGTTCATGAGCTGAAAGCAGAGGGACAGGTCAGTGTCCTCGACTTGACGCAAACAGTGTAGGTTAAATGTGGACGTATGCATCTGTGGGTGCTAAGAGTCCAAAAACGTCTAATGTATGATAGTTTTATGCTTTACTTTCTGGTGTTGCAGCCTAATATCAGTGACAACGCTAAATCACTTATAACATGCAGCGCTGAAACGATTAGTTGATTAATCGTAAAGTTAATCAACCAAAGAGTGGTTGGAAAATACATAGATAATTGATAAATCATTTCAGTCGTTTTATTAGGAAAAATGCCTCACTTGTTTAAAATTTTAGAATGTCTTGCTTGCTTTGTAATGTATGTACACCGTGTTTTGAAATGCTGGTCGGGATTAAATAGGAATTTAAAGATGTCACATAGAAGACTAACTATTTCTTGTACTATCTGCTCACACTTTGATGACAAAGTAATCAATACAGTAAAGAGAAAATAAAAAACAAACAAATGTCAGCTGTAAACGTAAAGTGTCTTAAATGTCTAATATGTGGTCGTGAAAGGTGGGATAACTGTAGCATTTGCTACAGATATACCACTATATGAAAAGTATGAGAGTGAGTTCCTCTGCTGATGTTATTTTTCTCATTAGTGTATAAATAACCTATTCTGAGTGCACCCTCCATTATATGACTTTTCACTCTTTACTACTTTTGAAGAAGAGCTATAGTAAAAGGGACTTTAAGGGCAAATCGTAAGTCCAGGTGTTTGTGTCGACAACAGAAAACACTTGACACTTGGGGCATGCACACTGTCACACAGACGCATGCACTCACAGGTGTGCTTGGACTTAATGTCTCAACTTGATCTGCAACAAGTTGAAACAGGGCTAAAAACCTCCGCTGCAACCGCGTGTGTGTGTGTGTGTGTGTGTGTGTGAGCGCTTAAGCTTCCCATCCCAACAGAGTCTGATGTCCCCTATGGGCAGCCATCCTGGTAGCTGCCACTCAAAGCCGAGCTTTAAAGGCTAAGAACATTTAGAAGTGCAGATAAGGGAGCAACAACAACCCTCACTTGTCAAGATGAGTGAAACATTATTGGCTGAGTATAAAGAGAGCATCAACATGCTAATGACCTCTGTTTACAGCCTCTTATTAAACTGAAGCCTATGGTTTAATGAAAACAGCAGATATGGTTTACCACACAGACACACATGTTATTGCGTGGCTCTGTTGAAAATAAAGAAACAACCTGACCAAAATCGAAAAGTGAGGCCACATAAATGAATGACATGGCATCATGAGAAAGCTGGTGCATGTCTAAATCTCGCCAGCTATGTTAAATGGAGGTGGGGATGAGAGGAGGTAAGATATGGAGAGATGTGGAAGAAGGTTGCCCCCTGTTGGGAATACTTGGAAAAGTGCAGCAACAGGATGCATCATTAAGTGGTCCACAACCTGAAGAGCATTATATTCTATAAAGTGAATTGTTATGGATTAGAATAACATCATCAAAGTTAATTTATTATTATTCATATTTACTGTAAGAGGAAAATGAAGTTAAAGCAGAGAGAACCAAAGCTGGATCAGAATGTGTCAGGGCCCTGTTTTAACTTCCATGTTTACTCATAAACACACAATTTTAAATTCATGTTGGCCACTTCTTATGCACGCAAGAAAAAGAAAA